>VWZX01000352.1:2262790-2672755 GCA_013399015.1 Galbula dea
CATCCCATCAGGACCCATGGATTTATTGATGTCCAGATGGCTTAGCTGTTCCCTAACCCAGTCCTCCTCAACTAAGAAAAACTCCTCCAGTATCCTTACATCATGAGGGGGCTCAGGGGTCTGAGGCTCCTGGGCACAGTCTCTAAGAGTATAGACAGAGACAAAGAAGGCATTCAGTAACTCCACCTTCTTTTTATCTTCTGTCACCAAGGCACCCACCTCATTCAGCAGGGGGCCTACATTGCCTCTAGTATTCTTGTTTTGGGCAATGTATTTGAAGAAGCCCTTCCTATTGTCCTTGACCTCCCTTGCAAGGTTTAATTCCAGAGAGGTCTTAGCTTTCCTAGTTGCCTCCCTACAACCTCTGACAACAGTCTTGTACTCTTCCCATGTAGTCAGCCCCTCCTTCCATGACCACCTCACTAGGCATTTGACACAATCTGTACAAATAACATCAATATTTCAGCTATTTTTAAAAATGCTTCCTAGAGGAAAAGTAGAGTACTGAACAGCAGCAACAAATGACCTTTGATATGCATGTGCATGCATTTATATACTGCTAGCTGTTGAGTCAAGAAAGCTGATGTCACATCAAAAGCATTCTCAGACAGTTCTGGGGAAAAAGACCCAAGCAAACCTCTTACTCCTTCACTGCACCCTTTCTCCAGTTACAAATAAAGAAATAGAACACAGCAGCAAGTCAGTTAATAACCATTTTTCTGAAACAAAGGAAAAGGGAAAAGTAGTGTCTTTTTTTTCCTCACCCTCTCATGATTCACATTCTGGGCTTTACAGACTTGGCTCTACTTCTGATGACATATGAAGCAGCTGTAAATGGCAGTCCTTGTTATCAGTACAGGTTCATATAAGTCTATTTAATAAAGCAAGAATTGTAGTTTCTTCCTTTCTGATCTGTATATTTTCTTCCTCCCAGGAGAGCTCTTAGATGTGATGCTTTCTTTACCTGGAATCACTCCAGAGCAGTTGCCTACTGCTACTGTTCAGTGTCTGGTTTTGAGCTGGCCCCAGGGTGTTTAGGTGCTAGGACTAAGAAGTGCCACCAAGCTCCAATAACTTCACTGTAATTAATTAGGGACTTTGGGGCACCAAAAAGGATGCTTTACTTTTAACATTTTTATTGAAACATCTGCCCTCTCAGATAGCTGTCTTATAGGAAATCCTGGGCTAACTGTACCCTTTTAGCTGCCAGAACTGACATTTCAGCTTCTCCTCAAAGTGAATATCTCATTAGGGACTGTTAACCATGTGCCATGGTTTTGAGGGAATTTTTACTGCACTTTCTGTGATAAAACATTTGACAGGACTGAGGCACACTGGAGTTATGATTCAAATAAGGATGTTCTTTGAAATAGCTAGAATCCTAGTACCTTGTGAAATGCTTGAAAAAGCAACTTGTGAATATGCTGAAAAAGTGAGATACAGAAAAACACAAATAAAGCAAGGGTGTGCAAATCTTAAATGATGAAAGCTCAGAGGGATGCAGCTCTCCAGGTCATAGTAGCCTATGCTATGCACCTTTATTCTTTGGGCAAGTAAGGCACCACGACCTCATTGATTTACTGTCATGAAGGTATTATCTTTGATCACCTGATAAAATATAGAGGAGAGAAAAAAAAAAAGAATATAACTTTTTCCAAAAAGAAAATGAAAGGCTAATCCTAAAGGTTCTGAAAGAAGCAAAGACTGAAAGTCCTCTGGAAACCATTAAGTGCTGTGCTGATGCCCTTACCTGCCTTGTACACAGTAAAGAAGGGAAAGTATAGCGTGCTAAAGTTAATTGGTTATGGGTTTTAACTCCTCAGTATTGACTAAAACTAGAAAGAGAAGCAAAACCTATCCAAAATGCTCTCCCAAGCCCCTCATTCGTACCCCAAAGCCTGATGTGATGCAGCCTTTGCTATGGCACTTGCTCCTCAGCCACTTCTTTCATCCTCTTGTCAAAAGCCTTTTAGCCTAAGACTTTTTCTAAGTGAAGAGCTCCTCTATCAGTCTGGAGAAAAGGTCCCTTTCAGTTCCTTTTAGGATATACTTTAGATGCTGACAGGCTTTTTCCTGCACCTGGAAAGTTTTACCCCTTGTGCCTCTTTTGCTTTCATCTCTTTCATGACAGCAGCTTCCCCAAACAGAAGTGACAGGGCATTTTTATGAATATTGTGAAGAGAGCAAAATCATAATATGACAACAAGGCTTGGTTACAGCTAACTGCTAAAAATTAATGTCTAAATGTCTATGCTGAAAAAAACCTGTTTCTGTTCCCATAAGGAAGAGACTTGCCCCAGCTACGAGGCCACAAAACCCCTTACAGGTTCTCACTCACTGTATAGAGATGTCTGTTCAGGTTCTAAAGACTAAGTTTCCAGAAGTATGGGTGCTTCTTAACCAACAAACACCTGTGCCTTTTGTGTTTGAGCGATTATGTCAAAAGAGTTTGGGGTGTACTCATGGTGTTATTGCACTTCCTTATCTTCAGAAGCAATTGGGTAACTTGCACTAGATGCACTGTAGCATGACAAACATTCCTGGTCCAAAGATATCTTCCACAACCTTACCTCATTCTGGCAAAGTATTAACAGAATTTTTCTACTTGCAAAATAAATAAGTTATTTTATTAAAAAAACCCAACCTCTTGCCTAAGAGGTAATTTAACCCAAATATCATTAATAACTTGGTTGATGGCTTGTCACTGTGTGTTCCTACCACAAAACAATCCAGGAAATTAATATCTGGTGGAAAAAAAGTATCATGCCACAGAAGCACTCCTTCTTACAAACAGCTGTACCTTAGAAACAACACTGTCCCTATTAACAATGTCTGTTTAATGCCATGACTACTTCTACACGCATCATTTGATAAAGTTTGGCAATGCAGAATTCAGCTGAAAAAATGCATATAATGAGAGTAGGCTGTAACATCACACTATATTCCTTGAGGCTAATCACTTTATAATGAGTTTAGTGAAAAGTACCTATGCAATAAGTTGTAGCTGACAGTAGCCCAAGGGAACCTCTAAGTACTGAAAATTAGCTGCTGAAGGATGTTAAATCTCATCTTTTTGAAGAAAGAAAACGGGTTTCTTTCTAAAATACACACAGTTTAAAGTAGACATAAATCAAACAGTTGGTAAAAAATTTGGTTTGCTATGGGCCTTATCCTGTTCTTATTCTTTCACTCTTATGTGGTAATATACTTTAAAAAGAGAGTAAGATTAGTCATCCTGCTAGAGATCCAATTATAATAATTTGTGACACTATACTGCTTGGAATTCAAAACAGACTCAGTTTTGAACCAACATGCTTTGGTGAGCTACACAGACTATGTAAAGTCCTGTACTCCCTTCCCTAAGGACAACATTCCTTCCAGCTAGATCCAAAGAGTGGAATTATGGTATTTATTTATTTATCAGTTTACAGTAGCTCTCTGTACTGCTCTGTACTGCCAGTATATTGGTCTACCAACCAGAACAATTACTTGTTATCATTTTATAGTAGACTACGCAAATTTAGGTTACCTGGAAAATCTATGGTTCTAGAAACAAACACATATTAAAGAACATAAAACTATGGAGAAGTTCAGCCCTTTGGAATCCAGGGTTATGAACTATGAGGAAAACATTCTGAAATGATGAATGTGTAATACATAGAGATATAGAATCTTGGAATCACAAACCTACTAATTCTTCCATGAACATATTGCTTTTGCTCCTGCAATCACTGTAATGATGGACTCTGTACCTTTTATCTTCTCAGGGCAACGTGATAGCTGTTATTAATAGCTACTAGGGAAATGTACAGAGCTTACAATACCTGCTGTAAAAATTTGACTAATATATTTTAAGGATATTAATAAATCTATTTTTATAGACTAATTCAACATTCTTTAAGGGAAAAAGCCATAGGATATTTATTCACTACCTGTTAGAACATTCTATGTGGAATACTCTATGTAATTCCAGCCAAACCTTCATGGAACAAATGCATTCATCAGCTACAAGAGATGAGGATTCCCTAATCTATTATTTGTATGCATAACACCTGCTAATCACATCTACTTAAGGAATAACAGAGTTATAGTTCAGTTAACCCCCAAATATACATAATTTAAGAGACTCAGACAGCCAGCTACTTGGTGATTAATTGACAAATATGGACAATACAACATGAATCCAAAAAACCCCCATAACTGCACCTAAAATGATCATTCAAAGATCCCTCCTAGCTGGTAAAATAAATTATTATGTTTTGACCTACTATAATTATACCTGACGATTGTACAATTAACTGTGTTCCTAATTTATCTACCTATATTCATAAGTTATATTCCTGCTTACTATATTTTACTCCAAGTTGCCCTTTTATCTAAACATTTACAAAATATAAACGCTCAATTATTAGAACAATTTCTTCTTCTATAGTGTAGTAGGATGTTCATCTGGTAAGGAAAAATACTTCCATTTTGCACAAGGCAAATTATCTTCTAAAATTTTGAGAATGCAAGAAATAGTTTAACTTAAATTTTTACAGGTATGACAGTGACTTGGAATTAATTAATGCAAAAATTTCTGTTAAACCCTGCTGAGATGTGAAAGAAATTATTCAAGAGTTTATTAATTTTTGGCTTTTTCTTTATGGATTTCAATGAGATCTCAAGGCATATTTTCAGAGGCTTATGAAAACTTTAAAGAAGTCTGACAACAGCTTAGTTTTCCAAACCCAGAGCATTCAAGATAATCCTCAAATAGGAAACAGTGGCTGCTTATCTGAATTGGAATCCACATCCAAACCATTTCAAGTGAGTCATTATGTCTAGCAGCCCTTAGGTTTCTTTAGTAATAAGCAATGCAGACTTCATTTGGAGACAGGAAGAAGTCCATAATTCAATTACAAGGATGACTGCCTAACCCACTGAATAAAATGGACATAAAATGCAAAATAAAAAAATTTCCACCTCAGTTTAATTAGATTCTTTGGTATAAAAGAGGTAAATTTAGTCAGCTCTCCCACAAATAGATGCTGATAATGCAGATATTTATCTCAAGTCCAAATTTAATTGTAGCATAAATTCAGCTTAAACAAAGTGCACTGAGTTACAACTATGTTGTATTAACTAAAAACATGATTCATCCATGTGTAATAGTTATCACTAGCTTAGAACGAAGAATCATGTATGAATAATGGCTACTGTTTAAACTCATGAGCATGGTAGGTAGAATTCTGCTACCAAATAGAGTAGCATAAAAATTGCAAAACCGTTTCCTACTCTGTTACAAATTAAAGCAATAATTGTTGGTCTATTTTTGAGGAAGTATTGATTGTTAGAATTTATGTTACAATTAATACCTACCAAGAAACAGCAAGGTTAATTAAATTAAAGTAAATCTCAAAGATAATAGCTATTAATTTAACATTAGAGCATCAAAATTGGGAAATAAACAATAGTGAAATTAGTCTAGTTTAACAATGAAGAAAGAAAGTCTAATGATTATATGAAAATTTTTGTGATCTTATGGCAGATATACCTAAACCAGTTGAATTTCCATTAAGTATTTTTGGATTCAATTCAATGTGCTTGCTAATTATTTTACAAAATCACATACTTCAGATTGAGGAAGGCAAGTATATACACCCACAGGAAGCAAATTAATGTATTTGAGAAAGTTGTTGAAGTCTAACAGCACATACATTCAAGAAAATGTATGACCTACTGAAGTAGGACACATTTTGGAATATAAATCCAGCTTCAGATCTATCATACCAAGGTGGAGATTATGAAATAGTCTGCTTTTTCTGATAGTATCCTGAGAAATTGTTCCAAAGCACACTCAACTGCCTTCACAGGAAGCTCTAGCAAAGAGAAGAATTGGCCCAAACCTTCATACCAAAGGCCTTTCATTTCACTACAATTCTGATATGTGCATTTGTTCATATTGCTGCTGCTCACTAAATTTATGTTTTAAATTATTGGTAAGAAGTAAAACATTCCTAACAGCAGCATGAGATTTTTCTGTTATATGAGGCTAGTGTCCCTCTCCTAAAGCTCTTCCAGGTTCTCCATGCTGTCCCTTCCACTCTCTTTCCCAGATCTATTTTTCCTGTACTCATCTTATTTTCTTCTACTCATCTTCTAGACTCAGCACCTTAGAGATGTAACTCCTTTTCCTAGGCTGCATCTGCAGCAGGCTGAAAACCCCCAGTCTGATCTATTTCTTTTATCGTTCTCACAGCTCTATCAGAAAATTACTTTTGTAAAACAAAGGTTATTCACAGCATATATGTAGTCCTTGACCTGACAGGTATAAATCTATCTGACACAGGGAAAAAACAATCCCTACCTTACTGCTTTGGAGAAAACAATTGTTCTCCCTGGGTACCAGCTCTCAGTCTTAACTGGATCATTAAATGAGGTGAGCAAAGGTACCAGTTAGATGAAATGGCTTTAGGTTATTAAAAGCTTTATCATAAACCTGCATCATTTACTCTGACCCAGAACAAAGACAGCAAGAGAACTACACCACATTCTGTATTTCAGTTTCTTACACAGTCATCAGTACCATCATTTGTTTTACAGTCTGTATATACTTATACTGAAAAGTGTCTAAACAAAAGCAGTTGCTTTGTTGCAGTTTTGGAAGTAAGCCAGATACCTAAACATTCAAAAAGATTATAGAAGAATAGTTCCTTCAGGAGATGCACAGGAATTTCCTGAAAAGTCACACACATTTAAAGGGAAAACATTTCTACAATCTATACTGAGGTGGAAACTAACCCTGGCATGGGAAAAGAACAATAACCAACAAAAATACGAGGGGTTTGACATTCTGTTGTGGTGAAATGCCTTCCAACAATTAACAGCCTTTTTCTGCACCAGCTGAAAAAAACCTGAGAAATACTCAAACTTCTGGGTATATGTTTTAACTAAACCAAACTCATGCTTTCAGAGGAACATGCACCATTAACCAACGGAGGAACTAGAAACCCAAGATGATCTTAGAAAAACAGCAAACATCACTCACTTTGACATGAGCTATATTTTCAAGGAGCACATTTGGCATTTTTGCTATCCAGGAATGCAAAGTATGGTTTCAGCCTGTTGCAAAAATATTACAAAGGTCTGCTTATACTACCACCATAGTAAATGAAGCTTTTCCTTACTGCAACTGTTTCTACTTCATCGTTATATAAACAGAGGCTCTTCAATAAATTTTAGCTTTGCTCCAGTCATGAAAAAAGCCCTTTGAGGACAGCAGATATAACAAAGTTGCTGATCAAGAATTCTCTCCGTTGCTGTTTGCAGCTGAAAGAGACTGAACGTGTGACTGTTTAATGTGTCACAGAATAGGTAGATTTATTAACTAGTAAATACAAAGCCCCATAACAGGCTAAATCTTCAAAGAACATCTTCCTGGTGTCCCTTACTAAGTAAATGTAATCTATAAATTCCTCCAAACTTAAATGGCAGGGATAAGACCCAGTGTTATAATTACAAGCCAAAGGTATTAAAATACACTATCCACTTCATGAATAAATACGTACAGAAACTCACACTTGTACTTGCTACTGGTAGAGCTGCTCCCAGGGGTGAGATAATAACTAGGAAGAAGCAGAGACTCACACACTCAGCAAAAATGGAAAAGTCTATGTACCAAAAATCAGTTACATAGTCACATATCTTTTTATTAGCAAGCAATGAACAAACAGGTCAACATGTTTTGGCATCTAACCGTCTCCCTCAGGACCCAGGAAGCAAGGCACCAGTGGCAATGCAACCTCTGTTTTGCAATGGGGCACTAACTTTGGCATACAGCTAAAATATTGCAAGCATTTGTACATTAGAAGGTCAAGAGAAGATCTATTTTTATATGAGGCCACTTCTGCATTGCACCAAGTTCCCTTTAACAGAGGCTATAAAGACAGTGACTTCCCAAATTGAGACTACTCCTAGAGCACAGGGTCTTTGGATAATAAAGCGCCAACATGTCCAATTCTATGCCGCAATGCTTGAGAAGTCTGCAAAAAAATAAACTCAGATACTGGCATACGAGAATTTCTTGAGGCTTTGTTTCCAGTAAAAAGTCAGATGCTATCATTCAATTTAGATTTTTGTGAAGCTGATATATTAGATATCTACATAAAAATAGGTGATTCCTTTTTGACTT
This sequence comes from Galbula dea, assembly GCA_013399015.1. Taxonomy (NCBI): domain Eukaryota; kingdom Metazoa; phylum Chordata; class Aves; order Piciformes; family Galbulidae; genus Galbula; species Galbula dea. Next base: position 2,270,964 of record VWZX01000352.1, read on the forward strand.
TCCAGTATGAGAATTATGTTTGTGTATGAATGAGAGGTGATCTGTAGATCTTTTCACCTATTCTTTATAGGTTATAATAAATTTAATATTGAAAACTTTCATCTTTAAAGCAGTATAGTTCACAGACACTGCTGGACATGTAATTTCTGATGTGTCCATCTCAAGTAAGTACAAAAATGACAGCATGAATTCATTGTTACATACAATTTCTCAGAGGACAGACAAATCAATTGGAATTCACTTTCACAGCAAAACTAAAGGAGAAAAATTACATGAGCTCAAGTCCTGTTATTGTACTATTGAAACCAATTTAATCCCTTTTCCAATACCTTGCCAAAAGAGACCTCAACCTCATGATGTAAAATCCTTAATGAGATTATATTCCCAATGTCTGAACTGACGTGATTTGCCCAAGTTAACCATCCTGTTATGCTAAAAACCTTTTCTGTTATCAAAACCCCCTTATTTTAATCCAAGGACACACGTTGCTACTCAATAAAGACTATTTTTTTTTTAAATATCTAAATACTTCTATCACAAAGCTTTGTTGTCTCTTTTGTTGTTCAGAGGACCAGCCCAGGGTCTAAAAAATGTTCATACGCTTATTTTGAAAGTGATACAATTTAGATGGTGTCCTCTATCTATTTTCACTGAAATCCAAACTCAGTTTCTCATTTACTATATATGCAGGACAGCAGATGAATCTGGTCATATAAACTCAAAATATAAGTTGAGACACCTGTATTTTTCATTTTGAGCCAGATTTCTGCACTGATTTTGATTCTCTCTTTTAGAGGGGCTTAATAAATACCAAGAATTAAGAAATCAAATATACACAGAATGCACTGACATTTTATCTTAAAATAACTTCCTTCAACATGTGATACCTTTGTTCATGTTAAGGAAGACAGTACTTCTCTGTATTTCTACTCTTTCAAATGATATTACTGAAGAAAATACTACCTCACATCAGGCTGCTACAACCAATCTAACTTTTTACAGAAGTTAGAAAAGAAGCATCCCCTTTCCATCCCTTTACTGATGCCCACTTTAGGATGACATGAGCAAATAAAATGAGAAGCAAGAGATTTATTTTATGCTTAGTAGGATTCAAAATGCAATGAAATATTAACTGTGTTTTTGTTTTAAAAATTCAAAAGGGATGCAATGGATAGATATCCTCTGAGCTGTGACAATGTCACAGGAGTTGAAAATCTGAGGAAATACCCAGAATTTCCAGTCTAACATTGGACAGCTTCAACGTCAACACAAATGATAGGATAATCCTGGTATTCAATGCACCTTGTGGGGTCCAAACACACTAAAAGTAGTTCCTGATGAAGAGGAAGGCTTAGTGAAGGCCAAAACTGCAGGTAGGCGCCTGAAAGGATGCTGCAGCCCATAGCTGGAATCTCTTGGGTGTTTTGCATGTGCATAAAACGGTTGCATAATCACAGTGCCTTTTGAATAATCCCTCCTTTAGACAAAAAAGAAAATAAAAATTCCATTTCTAATCTGTTTATTGTGGTCACAGAATACAGAAGAAAATGTGATAATAAGCTCAGACTATTATTACTTATCTAATTCACAAACCAGGAATTATGTAATTATGTTAATGAGATAATACAGCCCAGAATGTAAAGAAGTACTATGCAAATCACATCATGAATAGGGAAAGGAAGCAAAAGAGGGGCTTGCACACCACAGTCAAACAATTACGCCAGGATGCACACACCCTACTGAACTTTAATTTGAATGAATGAAATTAAATCTTGTATTTTCATACTTTTCTAAACATGAAATGCAACAAGCTCAATCTACCCAGTGTGGGTAGTCCCCATGTAAGCCTGGGTGCACAGAGAACAGGCAGGCTGCACTGACATTAATTTCAAGGGGTTTTATAAAAAATAACTGGAATGGCTAAACCATGCTCTTTGTTTGAAATGCACCCAAACTCTCCATTTTCTTCAGCTAAAAATTATACAGCAATATTGATACTTCATCAGATGCTCTCTTCTGGTACCACAGTGATTTCTCTCATATTCTGCAAACCAGAATAAAGTTAAAAAGTCTCCTATGAAACGAACACGAGTAGCAATGTCCAACTAATAAAAGGTCTGAGACAACAGTAGGGATTCATATGGTCAGATAACCCTGCGTTAAAGAGTTACTTGCTAGCCAGATTGAGAAAGAAGAGAGACAAGAAAGCCAAGTTTTCTTTAAAGCTACTCTGCTGTTTCTCTCAGCGACCTTAAGTATATTTTGGTTTTGCCTTTTTTCCTCCTTTCCTTATAATCCTTCCCACTGCAGCCAGAGAAGCTCCTTGTATAATAGTGCTCATACGCTTTGTCAGAAAATGAGAGGTAAGGAGTTGTGAAATCCTCAGGTTTAGGTAATGTTCAAATACAAATATTTAAATAATCTTTCTCTGTGGGATTCTAGCTCACTGACTTTCACATAGCTTAAAAGTTCAATGACCTGATAAAAAGTCTCCAGTAAATTACACCACTCAGCTAACCTACTCCAAGTTGTTTGAGCTTTAAAAGGAGAACACTCCAGCTAATTGAGAGATATCCTTAAACTCTGGGAGTGGAGCTGTAGAAAATACATTTACTTGAAGGTGTTATTCCACAGTGAGACCAATGAGGCCATGAGCAAAACCATGCTGTGGTCCCCTTTAAAACTGTAAGGTCAACACATTCATTTCTCAGTTCGTTAAGCCATGATCTCAGTGGCATTTTTAAAAGCTATGTTGATGAGCTAAGGCTAATTCAAATGACAATGGGAGAGGAGCCAAAGAAAAGTTCAACACCAAGGAACTGCCTGACCTTGAATAGCTGCTTGGCTCTGTTAGTGGTGGGCTGGACTAGCAAAGGAGCAAAAACTAAGGAAGACGCAGAACGTGCCCCAACATACACAAGCTGAACAATACAGAACCCAATGCTTATTGACTATCTTATTACTTCAGCACTTCTCCTCATCCAGCAAAAAGAAAGGTTACACCTGGGATAGCTCAATCTTTCATGAAAGGAAAATCAAATAGGGTTTACCATGTCTTTAATGTAAGACTGACTCTCATAATGGGGAGGAGGGGACTGTGACCATGGGAAAGCTTTTCTCATTAAACTGTCAATTCAGTGTTTCTAAAAAAAAATTGATTAAGTGAGGTACATATTGATGATTCTGTGAATTTTAACAACTTTAAGTCAATTACACTAGCATCTTAGCACAGAGTTTCAATATTGATGCTAGGATGTTATCTTTTACATATGAATGAAAAAGTCTTGAAAAGCCAAATCCCAGAGAGAAATCTTAAAATGTGAGAGCATGAAGGGCAGCTCTCTCCCTGTAGCTGCCATAAAACATACTTATTTGAAGCATTTTGTCATAAAACACAAGTTCAATTGGAAATCATGACAAAACATCACTTCTAAAATTACTGTGCTGGACACAACCGTTCCTCCTACTTTGCCTGTAAATCAGATTACATATCAGGAAAATAAGTAGCAGAGAAACTCTAGAGCTATTTTTATATATTTAAAGCAGGAAATGATGAAGACTACTACCAGGATAAGGAGTCACCCATGTCCCTTTTAAACTACTGCCTTGACCAGTCAAGATGCATGTAAAACCTCGTCACCATTTCTCACTCATCGGACAGTGAGGTCTATTGATGCTAGAGAATGTGCAGGGGTAGTGAAAACTGGGTTTTCATATGCCCTAGCAAAACCTAACAGAAACAAAACTAGAAATTAAGAAAAAAAACAAATCAAACCAAAAGAATCACACCATAAACCAGTTTAAAACATCAGAAATGCCTCATGAAATTAGACTGAGATATTTTAATCACCAAGTCCTTGACTTCTGCTGAGGCACTGTTAAATTTTTGGGAAAAAGAAGATATTTCATCTTTTTTTCCCCTCTCCTACTTGCAGCTTCTTCCCTTTGAATTTGGAAAGCTGCAATAACAAAAGTCAGTGCTCTGTTTGCACATTTAATGTTTCTGGGACCAGAGGTAAAGTGAGAATTATTTTATACTGAACATCTTTGTTAGTTTAAGAACCATGTTACAATTACAAAGACTGAAAGACAGTTATCTTAAGGGAGCAGAGGTTTTTATCCAAAAATTATATTAAATCATAATGTCAGAAAAATTTTTCTTGGTTGTGTTTAGTCATTTTTGGTTAATGATTTAGAAATTATTCTTAAGGAGTGAGCATATAAATTTCCATCTCCTTTCAATACTTAAACATGAAAGATTAATGTCGTGACTAACTTTTAGGGGAGAGGAGTAATATGTTGGATAACACAATTTAAGAAGACTGACAACTCTGCATTATTTATGAAGTTTCAGTGAACATTATCCATATATCATGTTTTCTAAACCTGATAAGGACAGAGTGCACTGATTTACATTCTGGACTCGATACTGCCCCAGCATTATTTCTATCTATAGACAACTATACATACTTCGTCAGATACAAGCTAAGATTTTCTTGATATATATGATTTTGCTACATGTACTTTTTGGATAATGGCTATACTGTACTTTTAGTGCAAAGGCATTCAGTACTTTGTACTTCTAATATTCTAACACAAAGGAAGACCAATGATTAACACTGTACTCCCTAACAGAAGTATTAGTCCTGTGTTAGAATTTTGTGATGAGGAAAAAAATACCATTCTGTAAGCATGACATGAACGAAAATATTTCGTCCTCCTCGGCTTTAAATTATAAACCCTAGTTAGAGATTTTTTTTTTCCTTAATGTTAAGTGATTTCATTCAAGCAATAGATTTACTTTCACTTATTTCAGTATTACTCTGGTTCAACAGCAGCTATCAGTCCAGGACCTGATTTCTACCCATATACTGATTCATGTGTCCCATCCAAGAGCAACCTCATCAGGACAAAAAGAGATATTAATAACTACAAAAATAATGAAGAGGAGTATTCAGCATTAGTTATGTGCAAGCTCTGCCTTCCTGCTATAACTAAGCCCAGGAAGCACTGATGTTTTTTAATGAGTTTTCTTAAGCATATGTTAAGATTAAGTGATGCATGTCCCCTGTAGAGTCACTGTTCAACAACTGACACTGCACTCGTTTTCAAGTGCTTGCTAAATTAAGACCCAAGTATTATTTTTATCTAGTCTCAAAATTGTACAGGGATTCTCCACTATTAATAGCATTTCTTAAACATGCAGCTATTCCTAGAGACCCTCCAAGAGAAGCAGAAAAGTATTGGTTTTAGTATTAACTGCATTCCACTATATACGTATATAACAATTATCCCAACCCCAAATCTCTCTATTATCCTTCAATTGAAATACCAATAGATCTATCATATTAACAGATGCCAAACTGGCAGCAGCTGCTTTGGAAGTGTTGTTGGAGTATTTTATAAGAAGTTTAAGGACCTAAAACATTGTGTCCTTAAGCTATCTGTGGTGAAGTAGTTTACTGCCTCAAGTTAGTAATACACAGACATAAGCTAAATGACTCGTAAGGTAAAAACATGAAGACAGTATAAATAACTACTTATTTTAAAATTAGAGGGTTTTTTAATGTGTTAGAAATTAGATATTTTCAGGGATGTATGACATTTTATTAAAACAATCAAACATTTAACATGTGAGTGGTTACATGTCTGAGTGGGAGAAATATATTTTAATTTACCATAAGATAAACAGGTAAATACCATATCAATCATGGTGAATCCTAAATCCACCTTCTGACAGGAAAAATAATATTTTGAAGTTATTGCGTACTATGATCACATTTCTTGCTTTCCCCTGATGAAGTACTAAATTTTAGATTTAGAATCATAGAGTCAGAATCATTTGGGTTGAAAAAAGACCTTTAGGGTCAAGTCCAACCATAAACCTGACCCTTCCAAGTCCACTACTGAGCCATGTCCCTAAGCACCACATCTACAAGTCTCCTAAATCCCTCCAGGGATGGTGGCCCCACTTCTCTGGGCAGCCTGTACCAATGCTTGACAACCCTTCCAGGGAAGATATTTTTCCTAGTATCAAACCTTAACCTCCCTCGGTATAACTTGAAGCCATTTCCTCCTGTCCTGTTAGTTGAGAGAAGAGACCAAGACCCAACCTTGTTCCAGCCTTCTTTTCACGGAATTGTGAGACAGCAATAAGGTCTCCCCTGAGCCTTCTTTTCTTTAGGTTAAAGAATCCCAGTTCCCTCAGCCACTACTCATAACACTTGTGCTCTAGACCCTTCACCAGCTTCATTGCCCTTCTTTGGGTACATTCCAGCAGCTCAATGTCCTTCTTGGAGTGAGAGGTCCAGAACTGAACACAGCATTCAAGATGCAGCCTTACCAGTACTGAGTACAGGGGGATGATTGGTCCCCCTAGTCTTGCTGGCCACACTATTGCTGATTCAAGCCAGGATATTGTTGGCCTTCTTTGCCACCTGATTTTATCTGGTGGTTAACCAACACCCCGAGGTTCTTTTCCACTGAGCAGCCTTGCAGCCACTCCTCCCCAAGCCTGTAGCATTACATGGGGTTGTTGTGAGCCAAGTGCAGGAACCAGCACTTGGCTTTCCTGAACCTCATACCATTGGCCTTGATAGATCGATCCATTCTGTCCAGATCGCTGTGCAGAGCCTTCCTACCATCAAGCAGATCAACATTCCCACACAACTTGGTGTCATTTGCTAAGAAAAACTAACGGGTTTAGTGTTACTATTTATTAGTCCAAAAGAATTTTAATCTTCCACCGTAACACTGCTCAAAACCTCATTCACCAAATCAATTTGTTCAATTTTTAATAGGTTAGGCCAGTGGTATTGTGGTTTTAAAACAGTTCTACAGGCAAATTCTATAAAGGTCTACATTTTTAAGCTCCTTTTATTGGATTGTTTCGGTGTTGGCCTTAGGGACTTTGAAACATCAGATTAGAGCTTGTGAATTCCAGACTTCTGTTGATAAAATTGGATTCCTCAAAGTCTGACCTGTGGCAATAGTTTTGTTTTCCTTTGCTTTCCTCCCTGGTGGCAGCAGTGTTCAGAACAAATGAAATATGCAACAGACAGTGAATGACTGAATGCACCAAATATTGGCACAACAATGCTCACATGGTAGGAAAAGGATGACAGTTAAAAGGGACAAAAAAAATGATTGAGCGCCATTCATTTTCTCCCTTGCCCAATAGATTGTCCATTGGTTCAACAGCAGTCATGAGCCACCTTTTGCTGATCAACCAACCTCACTTACATTAACCTTTAAGACAAGTTGTTCAAGCCTTTGTATACTCAATAAGGTTTCTTTTTCCTACACTGAATTCTTGTGGACATTTGAAATACATTTCTGAGCATAGGCTGCACAACAGAGAGCAATTCAGCAAGAGCTATATTTAGTTCGTCTGTGAAGCCTAGCAAACCTATCGGGGACATAAAACTTGGATGATATGGCATCTGCATTCCCTCTCTGTTCAGCAGACATGGCTTCTTGCTGCCACGCTGAGTCTGCCCCTTTCAATGATGACACTTAGAAGTTACTCATTTCATACTGGCGACAGTTCTGCTTCCCATTATTCAGCATCACTAGCAAATTACATTGTAACCTTAAATCACAGGTTTAGACTAATGGAGATAGGGAAGGGTGACATTCCCCATTCTTTGTTTTTAGGCAGCTGTAATGCATTTCACATTTATAATTGCTCACCACAGATTCTTTTCAACCTTTTAAATTTCCTCCCCCAAAAAGGTGCCTCTCTTCTCACAGAAATCTTTCTCCTCATTCTGTATAAATTTAGGATACTTTTTCCAGAACAGCTTTGTTCAGTTACTGCTGAATTTCCACCACCTGGTACCCCATAGTTAAAAGACAAAAATGAACCAGTTTAGATTACAAACAGAATGCACAATTTTACCATGTGAGTAGTCAAACCTTAAAAGAGCTTATCTACAGGTGTGCTAAATTCTCCATCACTTAAAGGCTTCAAATCAACATTCAATATCTCTTAAAAATATAAGCTCTAAATCAACCAGGAACCACATTATACCTCACAAAATCACAGAAAATTCTGAGTTGGAAGGGACCCACAAGTCCAACTCTTCCTCATGCTCAGGACAACCCCAAAGTCACACCATGTGTCTAAGAGCATTGTCCAGATGCTTCTGGAATTCCACGGGAGTTGATGTCATGACTGCATCTCTGAGGAGCCTGTTCCAATGCTCCACCACTCTCTGGGTGAAGAGCCTTTTCCCTAATATCTAACCTGAACCTCCTGTGGCACATCTTCATGCCATTACCCTGGGTGCTGTTGTTGGTCACCAGACAGAATAGATCAGCACCTGCCCTTCCTTCATCTCTGGTGAGGAAGTTACCCGATGAAAGAATTACTGCAGGAAATTCTAGGTTTGAGTTACACAACTGACAAAATGACCATTATAGGGCTATTAAACCTTGCAATCTTTTAATAAACCCGCATAGTTATTGGCTAAGATAAGGAAAAAAACATAAACCAGTAAAACCTTAAGTGGTAGCAGAATAGGGAGGCAGAATTTGAATAAAATTCATTTCAGTTAAGACCAACAACTCAGAATAATCAGAAAGTCCTTAAAAAAGTATGCTCCTGTTTTATACTGGTGAAGGCAGTAATAGTAATTAGAATAAGTCCTCACTGGTCTTGAGAGACTGGGGTTAGCATGGTGGATTTCTGCACATGCTGTGGGCTTGGCCCATGTAGCTTTTACTACTTCAATAAAATTAAAATATATTAAAAAAATGTCAGTGATTGTCAAGGATAAATTAGTAATGACCAAAAACAACACAAAGAAGAATAACCAAATGAATAGCTATGTATTAAGCAGGTTAAAAAAAAAGAAGCAACAAAACATCAAAGTAAATCCCAACTTCACAATGGTGTCCATGGATATGTGTTTTCAGTAACTCTTCCTGGAAAGTCACATTAACCAGGCAACAAGCACTGCTGAAAATTCTGATCTTTTTTACCCCTTCTTTCTTTTCTCTTCTGAAGTGTCTGTACAGAATAAGGAAAACCAGTGCCTGAGAAAATGCACACGGTTCTTCTGTTCTCAGAATCAATATATGCATTTACTTTTCTTTAATCCACTAACAAACCAACTCTGAAGCATTTCAGCATCCTTTATTTCAAGTGATCCTCGCCTGATAAACAAGAAAGTGATTAAGAGAAAAAAACCAGCTGAACTGCTGAGTGTAGTGTTTTGGAGTATTGTGACAAAAAGAGGGTTAGTAAAACGTGTCAGGATAAATATACCTCTGAAAAAGCTAATAGACACAAGCAGAAGTCTGGAATGTGGGAACATTCCTCTGACCTCTATCCTTTACTGAACCCCTTTTCATTGCCACTGTGAAACATTAATTCTGCTCCAGAAGCATTAGTAGACAGAGCTTTCAGCAGTGCCATCAGGTTAAATCAATCACTGATTTCCCTAGAAAACCACAGAGGACCTGTTTTCATGTAGCTGAAATGACAACCAAAGCAATAGAACTTGCATGGGCAAAACAAAGTAGAAAATTAAATTTCAACTCAGAATGGATGTCAGATTTGTAAAGTTTCAAAGTTATAACCACCACCACCCTGGTAATACAGCTTAAGTGAGTGGGCAACATATAGGAATATTTGGTTTCCCTTCTGAACTGTGGCTACCACATCTGAGGGGTAGGAGGAGGTTATATTATGTTGGATGCCTCCGAATGTGTTTTCTTAATAAACAAATATAATGAAATCTATCAGAAGATCATTGTCTGCATGAGTTACGTTTCCTTCAGCAGAAGGTAGTAGATGACACTTAACACTGAGTGCATTTATTGGCATCATAGACTGTTGGTTGCTTTTCTTTTCAAACTCATGATCAGCACTGTTAACACCGAGCACACAGAGTGCATTTAATGCCAAGTTATGGCTGAGGCTACTCACCATTCTTACAACTGAGTTAAAAAGCCAGGAGATACACTGTAGGCATTTATCTGATACCCCATACTTCAAAATTTCTCCTAGTAGTTGAATTACAGGATGAATTTAGTGCAAAAGCATCAAAACACTTCACAAGAAAATGAGAGTTCTTCAATAATGATGTGACAGCCCCTCCCCCCTGAAGCTCTTCTGTGCCTTATATTATACAGAGTGCTGAAGAAATTGATTTTATCATTGGTTATTAATAACAATGACATAACTCCCTAGCCAAGTTCTCAAAGCAGAAAAGAAAGCATTATCATTGCTTTCTAAAGACACTGAAGTCCTGAGAAGATACAATAAGAGAGTACCAGTTTGAAGCTGCCATCTGTTTATCAAACTGTAAGAGCATAACCCTAACTGAAGAACAACTTCTACTACGAGTGCCAAAGTACAGAACACTTCTGCCAAAACTAAGACTATCTCTTTTGGACCAGTGAATTTCTCCAAATAATTCTCCTCTTGGCTTGTTCTTGCCTGCGTCCAGCCCAAACAGGTTTTTCTCCCTGTTTGTCACTGGGGGTTTTGGCAGCTCTATTCCTTCCTTTCAGACAGAGAATAAAAATATCACAAGTTTTCAAGTTTAACTTTCACACCTTTGGAATACATAAAGTTTGAAAAATAGACATGTAAATGACAATTCTTTGACTATCAGCTGGATGGCAAATAGAGGTTCCTATCTGCTAAAATTAATGTATTTTTTCCTCCACTGAAATAAAACAACCTTCAGTTTTTTCATAACTGCTACATTTTGCAAGTAGTGTTCAATTCAACAAATCACCTGAATATATGCTTACAGGTAAATTGACTTTCATAGGGCTATATTTGATATTAGACATGTACCTACTTTACTGAATACTGATAGTGTCACTATATTACTTTTCTGGCCCATCTTTGATACCTCCCAGGCATGCCACAATCACAGTTATATTTATTTGAATATATAATGTAATAAGTAATGCAGCACCAGATACATAAGATATGTTGAATAAAGGCAGTATTACAAAATATCATCCTAGAACATTTGTTCTGTTTGAAAAATTTCTTCAGGGAAACATACTAGGACCACCCCAGTATCCAATCCTTCATTTTTAAATCAAAAGCATACATGTATCCTAAGCAACAGAAAAATTCAAGTGACTGTGACATCTAGGTGTTGAGTTTCCTACATAGAAAACATCCTTTGAACTCTTCAAAGGACTTAAGGGCAAGGCAATGTGTATTACTAGACATGTCAACAAAACCAAAACCTTCAGATATCAAAAATCCACATTCAGTGAATTTTTCAATGTTGTGAAACAGATGGCAGTTCTAAGATGGCATTATGAAAAGAATCAGCCACAGAGTGTGTTTGTTTTAAAACCTGAGTATCAGAGAATATGGCTGCAGTTTGAAGGAGTTCAGTCTTCCCCTCTACTCCACTCTGGCAAGACACCACCTGAAGCACTGTGTCCAGCTCTGGAGCCCTCAGCACAAGAAAGACCTATTGGAGCAGGTCCAGAGGAGGCCATAAAGATGATCTGGGGGTTGGAACCCCTCTGCTGTGAGGACAGGCTGAGAGAGTTGGGGTTGTTCAGCCTGGATAAGAGAGGGCTACAGAAAGACCTTATTGTAGTCTTTCAGTATTAAATGGGCCTATAAGAAAGATGGAGAGATTTAGACTAGATATGAGGAAGACTTTTTTTGTCATAAGAGTGGTGAGAGACTGGTGCAGGTTGCCCACAGAGACTGTGGATGCACCTTCCCTTGAAACATTCAAGGTGAGATTGGCTGGGGCTCTGAGGAACCTGCTGTAGTTGAAGATGTCCCTGCTCCCTGAAGGGGGGTTGGAATAGATGACCTTTAAAGATCCCTTCCAACCCAAAGCACTCTGATATCAGCTGCTCAGGCTCACAGGTTATGTTTCTGTTTTGGGACCTACTTTAATGGCAGGCTGTCAAAGTTGCATATATTCATCTATGTTAAAATGAAGAGCAATAAACAGGTTGATAACAGTTAAATCTATTTTACTTTGGCTTAAGCACATCCTGTGGATTCATCTGTGATCTTAAGCTTAGCAAAAGACATTTCAAAACACTGACACCTTCCTAATGATTATAGTTCAATACCACAATATCCAGCAGTTCAGCTAGTCGGTTTTCAAGTATTTTTTTTTTCTTAGCATATCTATCCTCTTAAAAATAGTGACCTGAAAACCCTAGAGCAAATCTTTCTAATTTACAATTGATAATTCCAGAAATTTATTTACTCCTCACAGTAAGGAGGAGTGGTTTGGTCAATATTGCAAGGTCAGACAATTAGACATGATCAGGAACCCAGGATTGAATACGATTTTTACAATGACAAAGTCAAAACTGGTAGAACTGGGGTTAGAGAAAGAAAGCAAACAAAAATTATTTACTTTGTACATAAAAGGTAGTTTGAAAGATAAAATAATTTATAAGTTAAATGAAGTCACTAGATTATTCCTAACATTATACCTAGTCTTCATACATTCACTTATGCAAATAGGCAAAACTCAAGAAAAATAAAGCTTACCAATAAATTATAATGCATTTCTCTCTTTTACTAGGAATCATATACAGAAGTTGCCCAGGTCTCCAAAGCACCACGTTTCCAAAAGCCAATTGCATCGACATCAGATAAAGGACTGCATTAACCAGCAGTTTGTCATCCATTCCTTTACAGAGAGAGTTCTTTATAAAGACACACACAGTAACTGGATTATGAACCAAATCCCATTTCCATTCTGTTCTTCGGCAAAACACCTATTCACTGGGACTGATTTGTTTGTAGTATTTCACTTGCAATAAAGGCAGAGACAAATCTGGGGAGAGGAAGGGGAAGGAGGCAGGGAAGTTTGCCCCAACTGAGGCCAGAGACCTTTCAAGTCTTTATTAACAACCATATTTTCAGAAAAAACGACAGTATTTTCTTCTCCCACAAATATTAATCCTATAGGAGAGGAACAAGTAACTGAAGCACATATGTAAGAAATATGGATCCAATGTTTAAGATAAAGATATCAGGACAAAATTTTCACTTAAATTCCTTCTCGCCAGCCTCAACCAACTCAGTTTTGTAAGATCTCCAACTCCTTATGACTACAGGGAGCTACAGGTAAAGGGCAATAAACATCTGCAAGCTAGCATCAAGGTAAACAGAAATAGAATAGATGCCCAAGTAATTATCCCAGGTGGCCTGGTCATAAGTTATACCTGCTTCTAGCCATTACACAGCAAATGTCTAAAACAAGTGGCTATCATATACTGTAAAAAAAAGAGACAAAATAATGCATTGAAAATGCATAATTTTACAATTGTCAGCCTATGCCTGCAGTTCTGCCTTATCAACAAAAGATAAATGTCAGTGACACGGGGTCTGACTAGCGTGCAAATTATTTTTTTATGGTTTTATTTGTAAGATTAAAACACTTCCTTTGAGACACGCAGCAGGGAAATAGCAATATGTGGTACATGAATCATGTAGTAGTTTTAAAGGAAATATCTATATGCCCCTATAGCATAATGTTGTTAGAGAGATTTGTTTTAGAATTTAGTGTTGGACCAGACAAAGGAAAACATGATTGTACAATCTTGCCAGTGGATTACAGGTGTGAATTATAAGTTACATCAGTTCAATTATAAAGGAAACTACTGAAAATGTTGTTATTCATGTGGCATAAATATAATAAAGTGGTTTCTGGCACTAAGAGAACCACTGTACTTAATGCAGCTTCTCTGCTGGACACAGAAAACATCAGGGTTGCATCTCATAGGGTCCTGTATAAACACTCTCAGAACTATTTTCAGATGGAGACAATTTTTTACTTTTCCTAGGAAGCAAACATTCCTTTTCACCTCCCAGTTTACAGTAATGATTCATATCCCCAGCTTCCCAAGCATCTAGTGTAGTTCAAGGAGAAGTGAATCAAAGATAACTTGGGGTTTCTGATTATGGAATTGTTTGTTGGTGGAAACTAACCTCATCTGCATTAATTAAATGCTAATGAGCTAACCAACACTGAAATGGGCTGCAAAAAAAGGGAAGTTGGACAATTTTATACCACCATCTACATGCACTGTAGATTAAATTAAAGCATCTCATTGATTAATATTTTAATAATTACTACTTAGAAGTAGTAAAGAAAAGCAGTAAATTCAGTGGACAGAGTGGGTATAATAAAGCAAAATACACAAGCCATATGCTTCCTTAGCAAAAAATGACCAAAAGTGAGTCTTTAAGTAGTAAAAGACCAATTTTAAGAAGTCAGCTCTTTTTGAAAAGGCCTAAAATGTCAAGTCAGCTAGCTGTATGTCAGTGTTCACCATATTAAGAAACAAAAGAAAAATGTTTATCAGCAGTGGGATACATCAGCTGAGTACCCCTCCAACAGCAGGATTCCTTCAACCCAAGAGGCTGGAGAAGGCTACCATGTAGCTGAGAATGGCATTCTGACACTACTGTTAAGTTTAGCTTGCACAAAAGTTTCAGATTCATTTTTAGCTCCTCCCCACCCTCCTGAGAGAACAACCAGTTTAGCTACTATTTCATTAAGATGCGAAACTACTGAAAATCCCTATACACAAAAACTTAACATAAAATGGTCATTGGGCTTATCTTCTAGCCACTTAGCAGACAAGGCCCAATCCCATCACCCTTGTTTTTTGAAGCTGGTGACAGATCTCAATATGTCCAACTGTCCTTGAAGCTAGTGATCCAAGCATCTAAGCAAAGTGGCTTCATTTTTCAAAACCTCAAATTGCCTTTTTCACTTTTAGGAATCCCCCTGCTATTGCCACAGAGCAGATCCTGACAGACTCTTTGCTGATGCACTGGAGGTAGCATTTTAGACAACCCTTCATGCTCCATGTACGGATATGTCAGAATTGCAGTTCCAGGAGAGAAAGAATATGTCACAGCAGGAAGGGGGAGGCATTTTGAACAACCACAAAGGACTTAATCAAAACTTGTCCTTTTCCTAGGGATCTAACTAATGCTACGGAAAGAAAAGGGAAGAAAGACCTTGCTTCTCTGAGGGAATGGAGAGCTAATGAAGGACCATACAAGAGATCCTAAATTGGTTGCATGCAGACCTTTGGGAAGAAAATATTGATCATGAATCTAACGAAAAGCTGCTGCAGAAACATTAATAAAGCACAATGGCAGATGTTAAGGTGCCTGAGTTGCCCCAATAAATCAGTCACTATTTTGCTGCACAGATAACATGCTGTAAAGAAGCTCTGAGACACGGTGTCAGCTTCCCATTGCTGCTAGGAATACACATGTCCATATCCCTCCACCTCATGCCAGTTATACCTAAACTTGACTTGACAAAACCACAAGATTATGCAGAAACCTCAAATACCACCAAGCCTCTGATACCTTAGTATGTTGGCAAATCAGCTTCAAAAATACCCCAGACAACATCTGGAAGCTGAAAAATGTAGTGAGGATGTGCACCCAAGTGCACACTGGTGAAAAAGTAAACCTTATGGAAATTTTTACTTATTGTTCATCTTGAATTACTTTACAATAACACCAAAGGCTTCTGACAGGAATTTTTCAAAATTGTTGCTGAGGTATCAGAAAAAATCTGCTTTAATTAGTTTTTGCATCCATGAAAGTTGCCAGTATATGCTCCAGTAATACCTCTGGTAGCAGGTGCAGGCTTGTGTGGTCACCCACTCTAGTACGGCTGTGGATTTCACAACTAAGGACATAAAGCACCTGTTCTCGGGTCTGGCCTGGTGTCCAAGGGTCAAAAGTGAGGGTATAAATCACACCAAGATCTTACTGCATCTTTGGGAAACTGGAAGAAAGCCAAGGAGGACAGTGAGAAAAATCCACTGCCATTTTAACATTGACTGGGTTCTTATCCCATACAGGACACAGCAGTAGATCTAGCTCTTTCCTCAAAAAATACAGAAAAAAATTTAAATCAGAAAAGGGGATCATATGCTCAACATATGGAGCTTCACATACCATGTAACTGAAGGTCTAATAGGTGTAAAAACACAAATCCGTTTATTCTTCTGCTAAGAGCAAATTATGAATCAACAAGGAGAAAAGCCCAGCATCTAACTGTTTCTCTCTGCTGAGTTCTTGGTGTTCACACTCTCACAGAATCACAAGATTGGCATTCATGCTTCTATCCACAAAGCTTCTCATTTTGCTTTCTTATTAGAAATAATAGCTAAAGAAAGAAGGAAAACAAGATATATCTGGGTTGACTACAGATACATTTCCAAGAAATGTTAGTAAACACAAGACAAAATAAAAATTACTGTGTGACTTTAAGTTTCCTGTTACAAAGGCATTCAAGATCACACAGGCTGTTAGAAGAAAAAGTCAAGATTTGCTATATGCAGACATTCATGTGGAACACAACCTGCTAATCTATTGTGTAACTTTCAAATCTCTCCCCACAGGTAAAGATACAGCCTCAATTATAGCATAATGAAATTTTTTACATGAACCAGTTTGACATATGGATTGTGAAATACGCTTTTATTATGCCAAGACTAATTTCTGTAATTTAATAACAATAATAGTCTCCTGTAAACCCTACTATTAAAGAAGCCAATGGCTTAAAATTAGAATGGTAAAATGCATGTTTTTCAGTAATGGACTGGCCTAACACTAAAATTTTAGAATAATCATCTTCTATAATCTCTTGGCAACACTATTATACAAACTAAATAAAAAGTACAGAATTATCAGTCCCAGTATGCCTAAGTTACAGACAAATTATTTTACAAATTCCCAGAAGTACACATACTTCATGCAACCTAAGACTCCTCAAATACAAAAACTAAATGAAATAGGGCTGTAGATCAGGTTTCCAGGAGGCTCAATGTGCTAGACTGATAACTGCTAATTTCTGAAGATACTTCAGAATACTCTAAGAATACTTCTGGAAAAATTAATGTGTTCATAAAAATGTGTAGAAGCAATAAACCCCCAAGATTAGCAATAGAGCATCTGTTAAGTAGCTTATTTTTTATGTTAGTATAAAGTCTGACAAAGAGGTCATGCAGAGTTGGTATGTATGTCACAAGTTACTATACATTTGCTTCTCTGTGAAGCATAAAATATTTACTGTACTGTAACATGTTGCTGAAATTAAATAATTCTATCAAACTCAAGACACTTGCAAGGTTTTGCTGATTTCCTGAGAAAATGCCAGCATAAATCTCAGGTTCCTGTATAATTAGCTAAAAAAGCCAATAGGTCTCATGGTTTCTTCAAGCCTCTGTTTCTTAGGGCAAGAAGAAATGGTGCTTCTTCAGGGAGAAATTGGTCAAATCGAGAGACATTAATTCTCCAGCTTTCAGCTCCATGTAATCTCATTAACTCTACTGCTATCCTGAACAAGGCCCAAACGTTTTCTCAATTACATCAGCTTAAACTGACTTTCAGGTAATGATTGCAGTGTAAATAGAAGAAAATAATCCCTTTGTGCTCAGTGAGCGTGTACATATTACTAACTCTACCAGTCATTGCTTAAATAAACTATTTTACAACAGGATGTAGCAGGAGCTATGGAGGAACCATCACTTGGACGTAACCAAAGTCACCTCCCAGGGTTATCTACAGGAAGAAAGTATTCATGTTGGAATTTGTAAATTAAGGCATTGCCTGCTTTTCAACAAGCTTATGCTACTTTGAACACTGTCCTTTGCTGACTGTAATCAACGTATCCTCTTATTTGTCTTCAAACACCAACAATTTGTAGTGTACATCCTGTATACAGTCAATGCAGCAGCTGTTTACTGCTATTTGCTATTCATAAGCAAGTGATACAGTCAACACTAAACAAATCTGAAATTGTTTCAGCCATGGTGTTTTACAAATGGTCACTTTCTCCTATAGTGTCACTTTAAGAATGAAAGTAAATATTTACATTTGTAAAATTATCAACCTAGTACTCAGAAAGCACAACAGTGTTTCAGAAGCAAATGGAATTTTGCATTTCTGCGTTCTTGTGGCAGATTGTGCTGATCTAAAGGCTACTATATAATCCATAACATTTAACATTCTTTCCAATTTACTACCTTTATTCTAATTCAAGCTGCCTTAATAACTAGGATAGAATGCTTTATGACCAACATCTTCAGTAAAGGATCAGATAAATCTTGTCCAATTTCAAATAAAAAAATAAATTGATACAGTCATTCCCATCTTATCTGCTAGGAGTATTTGTGAGTGTCACCTAACAAAGCTCCCAGGTCTCAAATTCTACCAGTTCAGATTTTCTCTCATCTTTACCATCAGAGACAGGACCTCTCCTAACACATCAGTCATATACCTTATAGCAAATATATCTGCTCTGAAACAGAGGTTAAATTGTGGTGAACCTTAGTAGTAGCTCAGTAGTTCTTTTCAGAGTTGTGAAAATGGTTACCTTTGAAGTACAAAGTGGAAAGAAAAATCCCAATGTAATCACTAATAGTATTACCAAATTCCAGAGTAACACTTCCTACTTCCAAAATTCTGGTGAATAGTTACCTGCTCCTTCCAAACTGTTTTTCCTCTAACTTCTCTTGCTTCCTTTCAGGTAGTATTTGGCATAAGCAGCCTTTGCTCTCTGGGCTACAATCAACCCCTGATTTTCCTCAAAGGAAACAAAAAAGACTTCAATAGGAAAGATGGAGAAAAATTCTCTATTCGTCAACATATTCACTCATTCAAGCTATGGACCAGGAGTCAAGGCCAGTCTCATTTCTAGTGGGTCAACTTCTCTTAAAGAAAGAGATTTAGCAAATCAGTTTAAGCTTTTCAGAAACCTCTATAGAATTCATTGTATCTGGAATTTCTACTGGAAGAATGGAAGAGGAATTTTGCTTATAGCTCCAAACATGTCACTGTATGCAATCATGTTCTGTCATATTCTGTCATGTTCTAATTATATAACCCAATCAATACTAATGTCAGGTTTTCCTTCCAATTTTCACATGCTCAAAAACTTTTAAAGGGCAAAAAAGAACCACCCCTTCACTCTCCACACCAAGTTAGTTTGAAATGCCTTAGATGCATTTTGACTGACATAGATAACTGTGTATTGCTTCAGCACACAATTTAGTTATTTTGATAATAGGACCACAGAAAATAGCAGACTCATCTTTGTCAGATATAGATCTTTACCAAGATGATCAGGCCTTAAGTGGGTAGCAGGAAGACAAGAAATGCAATAAACAAGCACAGATTGAAGGATTGTTCACAAGGACTAGGATCAATCCCTTCAGCTGCTTGAATGATCAAGCCATATCCTCAGGCAACTTGAGACAACTTACCAAAATAATTGTTTCAGTGTGAACTAGTCTATTCAACAATAGCAGGAGACAGAGGAATTTCATTAAAGGATGCTTACAATATTCTGCTATAATTCAGCTTACAAAAGAAGAGAGTTCCCAGAGAGTCTTGCAGCACTACATTCAATGCAACCTATACATACAAAGTTTCTAACATCTAACAAAGGTTGTGATTAATTATAGTCTAACTACAAGATAGAATAACCAGGAGATGAAAGGGATGAAGAGACCATGCATCAAAGAATAAAGCTGGTGAAATTTGAGACCTCTCCTTCTGTTACCACTCATTCAAAGCAAATCTCTCTTGCCCCAAACATTTAGGAACCTTTTGCTCTTCAACAAAACAGGCATATTACCTATCTATGTCCTGGATCAGCAAGCCACTACAGAAATAAAAATCTAATAAATGAGAACTTCACCCTCAATTCTAACTACTTTGTGTAGAATAAAGGGGCACAAAACCTCTGATTCTGGTTCATTTGAAGTCTTCAGTGAAGTCTCTGTTAAATACTGTCACAGCAAGCTCCCTTTTGAGCATCTCATTACAAGCTCTGAAAAAGGGACGAAGCCCAGAACTCAGCAGTACAAAGTTTCTGAATAACACTGTCTTTACATGACCACACAGATAATCTTCCCAACTTGGAGAACTCCCTTCTCCACCTTTTCAGGCTTTGCCAAGAGTGAATTTGGATTGGCAACTGCAAACAGTGAGTAGGTCTACAGAAACAGAGGCACCCCAGAATCACCTTTGTTCCCACCACAAACACTGTAGGTTTTGCGCTGCTTCTGTAGGCAGGTACACCACCACAGAGATCATGAGACTTCCTATTACAGAAGGAGTACAAATATCTAGGCAGTCCAACTCAAGGGGTAAACACTGAATTTGTCTGGGACGTGCACAGCTGTTCTGTCGTACATCTTGACCCTTTGCACTTGCCATACAGGGGCTAAGTTGGCAGAGTGGATTGCCCTATGCAAACTCTAAGAAAATGAGCTGGAAGTGCCATGCAAGGAAGTATAAATATGCTCCAGTCCCTAAGACAGACATAAAAGCTATCTTTTGGGCAGCTTTAAAGATACCTAGTAGAAACAGCTAATCTCGGGGACCAAACTAAACCAGTCCAAAGTAACACTTGTGAAGCAAACTTAGCACAGGTGTAGGGAACTTTAAAGATTGCAGTGAATTGCTTGCTAAAGTAGGTTGTTATCCTGTCTCCTCCTTTTAAAGGATTTGAAGCTTAGACAATAGCATAAGCTATGAGGCAAGAAATTATACAATGTATTTATTACACTTTCCCCTTATGATTTTTCTCTGAAAATTCTGTCCAAAACTTTTTTTTTTTAAAAAAAGGAGTATTTGGAAACGTAGTCTAGCACCTATATTCTAAAAATGTGTTTGGTTGTGAGAATATAATAATTCACCATTAGTCTAAATTGTATTAAAGGACAAAGTTCACTCAAGACAAACGTTATAAAACTACAGCCAGCACAGAGTGTATATCTACAGGCAACTCGAGTCTGAACAAAATCACTAGTGGTCTCAACATTCACAGCTTACCAGTTTTAAAGGCACAGCAAGGGACTTTACTGTACAATTTAATAACTTGGGGTGCTGAGTTTTTAGAGAGTAAAAATAGAAACATTTAGGCCCTAATTATCAGCACCCTACAGAAACGGAGCTGCCAAAAGATAAATTATTTTTACAGGTCAAAATGAAAGGTCTATTGCCTGAGAAGCCCTCTATGACATGAGGCTGTGGTGATTTGAGGATTTACAGTGGATTGTTGTTCCCCACAGGTGTCAGAGAAAGGGGCTGCTCCCTAAAGAGCTCATAAGGCAACCCACTGTTTACTCCAGCGGGCAGAGTCCTGGTGTGGTGGAAGGATGGCAAAAGCCCTATTGCAAATATACTCAGGAGCACTTTGAGGTCTGAACATTACTGAGTTCCCACTGAGTTTTATGCTTCTGTCATTAATATTTTGGTCTCATTCTTACATAGTAAATGCAAATAGCAAAAACAGAATAGCAAGGACTGATCCCAGCCAGCCATAAAAAAAAGAATTTAAATCAGTGATACTTAGAGAAACTTTCCCTAAGCTGTGTGAGGAGAATGGGAAAAGCAAAGGCCACAGCCACACAGAAGAGAAGGGTCATTCCCTGAAGGCACCAAGTTCTTCTCTACGCAATGTTTTCAAGCATTATCTTTAACTCCTAATTAACGAAAACCTTAAATCAGAATAATTTCAAACACCATCATTTTTACAGTCTTCTACAATTAACATATTCTGCAGCAGAAAGTTTTGAAATTCTGAAGAGCTCATCATTGGAGAAAAGCAGAGCTGCAGCACAAACCTTGGTTATACCAAAGGTCACACAATTTGTACAGAGTGTGGAAATCCAATGGGATCATGTTGGCTGTGGTGCTCTTGCAGTACTGTGCTACAAATACCAAGCACTTGGTGGTGAGCAAGAGCATGACTATGCTGGCATTTTTACAATGGACTTGGGGTGGGGTGGGGTGTGTGTGGTTGGGGAGAAGGGCAAGCCTCTCCAAATATTCTCAGGTACCAGGAAGGGGCAGAACAACACTTTCACAAAAAACCCAAAAGGAATAGATTCATGCATACACACAAAAGATTTATAAATACGAGTCCTATGTTCAAATAAAGCTAGTTACAAAATCCAGATTAAAATGGAGTTGATTTATGTCTCACATATAGCTACCACGAAATGCTGAACCACACCTCAGGATAACATCAGATATTTGCAAAAAAAACCCCTGATCTGGTTCTTACACATACTTTAACTATAACTTAGTACATTTTTGTACTGCCTAAATCTGATGGTAACTACAGTCTAAACCCCAATATTTCTAAAAAGTAACATTGAGGTCCCAGATGAAGCAAAACTTATTTCAGTTATTAAGCACATACCTCTTTGTTAAACAACTTATGGTCAAATTAGTACTTCCTTTGGCCTCACATTTTGGTGGTCTGTGCCAAGGTGCTGGCAAAGGGGCTGCAGGTCCTCCCTGAGGAGAGCGGAGGGGCTGGCCCACACCAGACGCAGCCGGTTCTGGCCGGTTCCAGCCCCCTCAGCGCAGGGCACAGCCGAGCCCCTCAGCGAGGCTGGAGGCACCTTGGGAAACAGTCATTTGGAAAGGGCAAAATGCTGCTGGGCAGCGAGCGGTGAGGGGAGAAGGGTGAGAGCTGATGTAGACCTGGTGTTCCCAAGATGAACTGTGGCTATGGAGGGTCCACACTGGAGCAGAGGAACGCGTGAGGAGGAAGAGGAGGCAGGAAGAAGCCATTATGGACTGACCACAGCCTCCCACCCCTGCACTGCTCAGGGCCAAGGGAGGTAAAAGGGTTGGGAGTGAAAGGGTGAAGTGGAACCTGAGAAGAAATGTGAGGTGGGAGGATGCTGCTCTAGTTTTCATCTGCTTTTCTCACCGTCCAAATCTACTGGCAATAAAATGATTTGCCCTAAGTCAGCTCACTTTTGCTCATAATAAGTAAGTGATCTCTGTCTCTATCTCAACCCATGAGCTTTTTAATCTTATTTTCTCTCCCTGTCCTGCTGAGGAGAGGGGAGTGAGTGAGCAGCCGGGTAGGCTTCTAGTAGCTAGTCAAGGTCATCCCTACCACTCACAGACATAGAAGATACAGGCTGATGACCTTATCTTTAGCTTCTTGCCTTCACATATCTGTTCATGATATGTGTACCTATGGCCAAATGCCAACCCCTGGTTTTGTTTGTACCATTCTGTCTAAGGTCAGTATGTATGTAAAACTCTTTGTGCCGTATGAAGTCACTAAGATGGAGATACCTACAATGGAAGCTTTGTATACATGTCTACAGTACAGTGCTTCATCAGCATCCTTATCATTTGTTCAATCCTACCTAATAAAATAATAAAATCAAATTAATCATAACAGTTAATGCATTTCACCAAGTATTAGCAAGCATACAAGTGTCTTGTACCCTGGAAATTAATATAGGCTTGTTGCCTAGGACAGGGGGCCTGAAACATGCTTTAAAAGTATCTCATATACCTCAGCTAGTGATCTTTTAAAATTTAATTTATAACAATTCTGTTTTTTCCAAATGCATCCTTATCTAAATTAAAAAAAAATTAATAATGTGCTCATTAACCAAGGAATGATTTACTTTTATCCACCTTCTTATTGCCAGTAGAAGTGACTGTGATTAGGATATGGAACCACAATAATGCCCTAATGAAAAATGTGAACCTATTTTCAAAGTCTCTTCACACCTGTTTGTTAGCATTTTAATACATTTTTCCTCCTTTGCACATCAGGCTTTTATCTTCACCTTCACAGCATCATGTATTTATTACAGTTAAGTAATCAGTGTCTTTATTTTCTAATCTGCTGGGCTGTGGTGTTTTAGTCTGTACATAAAGTGAAAAGACTACCAAGTTAAGATCAGACTATTAGAGTACATTAGATATTCTGCATAATTATGGGCCTGGTGGAAGACTAAGAAGAATAATGCATTACAAACCTCATTTAGTAAGAGTTATTTTTATTACATAAATGAAGCTTTCCTTGTCTTAAATTGTAACTCACTAGAATTCTTGCTGAGCTTGAGAACTCTTGGCCCCTTTTTTCAAAAGTGAATGTTGTGACACTTTGCTGTGTGTCAGCAAAATGGTTCTGAAACCTAAGGACTCCCTACAAAAAAATAGCAACAAGACCTTTGCAACTAAGGACCTGATGCTTTACTGCTTGTCAAGAAACATCAAAGCAAAATAAATAAATTCAAATGATGCACCACTTTAGTGAGAGTGGCATCCTGTCATAGAAATTAAATCCCAAGGATTTAAATTAGCCTTCCACAGGAGCATTAGAAAAAGATAGAATCCAATTAAAACCATGCTGGATTCCAAGGACACTGCAATATTCACTCTGCTTCTGTCATGTAAAATAATGTTAGATTTGATTCAGTGGCGAGTGCAAGGAATTAGATTCTGTAATGATCTATTTCCTCAGGTGTTTTGAAGTGCTACCTTAAAAACACTGTAAACCAGACAACAAGTTAGCTAAACCAGGAGGTGTAAGTATATTTACAAAGCAAATCCAACCATTCAGCAAATCATATTCAGATCCAGACTTCAGTCCTAAATCAGTATGCAAAAGCCAGTCTTAGCCAGTTTTCAGTAGGTAAGACACAGTAAAAAGTTAAAACTACAGAGAAGAAGCAAAGTATTGCACATTTTGTTTAAAAAAAAGAGACAGTTGGACAACAAGAGGAAAAGGTGCCCATTTACTTTGTCCTGGCTTCTATGCCTTGAGTCAGAGAAAACATGAACATGGAAGGGAGAAAGGTTCTCCTTCCCTGGGCCCAGCTGGATATACACAGCAGCAGCACATCCCAGGGAACTGGCATTGGGGCTGGGAGGGAATGCAGAAACAGGGTAAAGCCAGTTGGTTGCAGCATGAACACACCTGAGGAGACGACCAAAACTGGCACGTATCACTATAGTAAGGAGTAAGCCCAAAGCCAGCCTTGGGAGGTATGAAAAGACAAAAAGCAAAAGGAAACCCCCTAGAATTGCTAGGCTGGAGGAAAGGCCATTTACACCTATAACCTGCCATGATATAGGGGATAGGGTAGATTTGTTGAGAAGCTCATTTATTTAATTTTATTTTGTGGGTTTACAGATTTATCTTGACTTTGTTCCCAATTTTTTTTTTTTCCCAGTAGAGAACAACATTAAATAATGAATGCTTTTACTTTCACCTACCATGCTCTTGTCAAGAAATTTGTCATCCTGAAGTTTTGGAATTCAGTTATTCCCATTAGCCAGCTCATTTCACAGCCCAGAAACACCATTACTGGGAGTGAAGTTCACTTAAAGTAGTTTTCCCCAAAATCCTTTTTCTGCTCCTACTTAATTCCTTGCCCTTCCACCACACTATTAGGATAGCTCTATGTATGTCAGATGCTGGGGTAGCACTGCACAAGTGTCATCTGTCTTCCACAGCTGAAGTTTCTGAGGAACAAAACATCAGCTCTACCTACTGCCCCCTTCAGAAAGGGAGAGACCAGAGCATCACACCTCTGCACTCATAGTACTAGAAATGGCAATAATTACTGGAAAAGACATAAGGTATAAGGTGAGATTTAGGGCAGGGTGAGGAGGGATCTGTGCATGTGAGAAATTTCTAAGTTTAACTGCATGCCAGAATTACAGTAAGATGAAGAGATTATAAAAATTACAAGAGGCAAGAGGACAGGTCATGAGAGAAGCCTGACTGGTCAAATGCCACCAGAACAACAAACAAACTCTAGCTAGGACACCACTGAATTTACCATTTAACAAGGAAGTAGTGCTCGGTGTGGGAATAAGAACCGGATACCTACATGGATGCAGATGTACCATCACAGAAGGCTATATAGTGTCCTGTGGTGTGATGGGGAGAAAGCAGACATTTGTCACCATAAGCCACAAGTAATACCACATCCTCAGGCACAACCTCGTTTGAGTAGGATTTGAGCTAATCTAGATTCTGTTTTCACAAGTGGGTCATGAATAATCTGACTCACTGTTTCAGTCACACAAGCTACTCTGATTGAGCTATCACAAGCTTTGTAGCTATTCCATTGCATTTAAATAGAACTGTACTACATATACATATACTAGGCTGGCATATACCTGGATCTGCATGAGGTGGACTTACTGACCTTGGTCTGGGGAATTGCTGGCTCTAGAGACATTGCTGCTGCCAGTTTTACTTTTTGCTCTGTAAGATACAGTTCCAAGATCTTTTATACAGCAAGCTCAATTTGTGCTTTTGTTTCATTCTCCTTCAACACCACTGGTTTCCAGTGCAGCTCTCCTCACATGACCAAAGGCATGAACTTTTACTAACTTACAATTTGACTTGGTAATTATGCTTTTTTTTATAAGAAAATTTCTTACCATCACATTCTCTTATAATATGAAAAAATATTAAAATATTGGCACAACCTCAATTACTGGAAAAAAATAACCTTAGAATTTGTAGAAATCTCATTTTAAAAAGGTGTGAAGATTACTTTTTTTGCATTTATTTTGGTCTAAAATAATGAAATACATAAATCATCAACCTCAGGAAAGGTTCTTCAGTGACTATGCACCTCATTTGACAATTAAGAATTTGCATATAACACCATAGCATAAACCAAGCTTCAAAACCCACTGTATTTTGCTTTTTCATGTAAAAATCAATTTTCTTGTGCCATAAAAAAAAAATCTGTACCTTGTTAGTATGCATCTGTTGAAAGCAATTAAATAAGTACACTTTGTTTCCTATATATAGATCTTACTACACACCTATCTTCTCAAACTGCACCATCTCTAGGCTCTGTTGTATTTTAATTAGGTCACAAAAGCAGCAAAAAGTAATCTACAGTGATAGTTTTAATCTCAAGTAATGCAAGAAACAATTTCAGTAAGAAATCTATTTTCAGATATGATTGCTTACTTTAAGTGTTGGTCAACAAACAGTATACTTTATATTCCATACACATGTTCTCTTAACGAATTTGTTTACATATATTAATGAAAGGTGCTGACAATGTTTTAGCACAACCAGCAGTAGATCTTCCCACTCAGACAGTAAGTAAGGATACAGAATGTATGAAAGCCAGTGTATTTTGGTAGCACTTTCATTACCAGAAATGAATATTTTTCCTAGGAGGTGATGAATTTAGTTGTTTAGTTGTTAGAAATTAAGTTCTAATAATTGCTTTTCAGTACAAAAGTTTTGCAATCCGTTCTGAAAGCAAGTCCTTAGATAGCACACCACTGAATTCAAATACAGCATTATTTCACAGATTTATTAGCAATATTATGATGACAAAAATCCATTATAAAAATGCTACTTATACAGCAACCTTAAGGGAAAAAATATATGGTTTATATCTTCATTTCAGCATGAGGAGGGTTCTAGTTTTTATCAAGCCAATCTATTACTGCTGAAGTGGAAAACCTCTTTTCTTGAAGTAAATCTTTTCCCTTTATCATCAATGACCTTTTTGGAAGTCTCAGGTCACAAATTATATAGCCTGGTGACCTGAGATTAGCGATCAGTGAAAAAGAGGCTACATATCTCTTCTACTTCCATTGAGTAGAGATTTGACAAAGAAATCCATAATAGACTCTCCAGGTAAAGTGAAAAAGATTTCCTTTCTTTCTGTATGAGGAGAAAGTCCACCTTGCAGGGTTTACACTTAGACAGTTTCTGAAAAGGAGTTTCCATCCCTTGGATAGAAAATCCAAGCTTCGTCCATTTTTAATAACACCATTTTAAAATTACAGCTCCTAATATTTATTTAAACACTTAAAGCAAAATTAGATATATAGAGAGTTAATAAAAACTAAAAACTATTCAGAGCATGTTACATTAACAGGTGAAACTGTGTCAATTTTGTACCTCATCTTACTAAAGCATATTGTCAGATATACCCCAGCTTATGCTATCTGAAGAAACGGTGTTGGCAAAGGCTTAAACTCAGTGACTGAAAATCTACCATGCTTTTCAAATTTGAAATGTTATCAATTTGATTCTGACATTTTTAATAAATTAAAAATTGTATTTAAGATAAGACAGTAAACTACACAATAATTGTGAAATTGCAACTTAAGCAATAGATCTGAAAATCTTTTCTGAACATGTGGTCTATTGCTTGGTCATTAGATCTTCTACCAGAACCAAACCAAAGGAATCCTACAGTCTTACGATCTACTCAATCATTCAAATATCTCCTCAAACTCAACTTTGAATTTTAAGTAGCTCCAGAAATTTGAGTACCCACAGCAAAGTACATCTCCTCACTTCTGAAGTGTTTTCACCAGCTTTCTAATTATTTCTTCTATTCACTTCTTTTTTTTCCCACAACATACAAACAAGACAGGAACTGCAGAGACTGAGTGATGTGATAAGGTCATGTTCCCCTTGTATTAAGCATGGCAGACAGCACGTTGGTATCAACTTCCTTTCTCTGTTTACTGTTGTGAAATATTTAGCATCTTCCATAGTGATTTGAGGGTTGGGAAAACCTTAGTTAGGGATCACATTTAATAAGGACAATTTCTTATCTGATGTGAAGAAATCAGACTAGATACTTTTTATGACAGTTCCAGCTTTTGCTAAACTTTCCTTGGCATAGTTGGTATTATGTTCACATTTTACACAAATACAGTGTTCCTGATATTATCCTCTTCCCCTGAAAGAGACAAAGAATCTCTCTAAAACTTTCTACAATCTATGAAACTCTCCAATATATCTCTCAATCAGTGTTAGTACTAGGTCACCAAGTCAGATCAAAACTGCTAACAGGAAGCACATGGCAGAGCAGAATATTTTTAAGCATCACAAGGTCAAAACAATTGACCAACAAGAATACATATAGAGTTTCTCAGTTTTGGAGCTATGTGAAACTACCTAAAGCTGTATTTTGGAACTGCATAAAGAGCTAAAATATGCAGTTACATATATTCATGTCACTGAAAGACCTTTGTAAGAGTATAACACTCTTCCCCTCGGATGGTCAGGATATACAAGGGAGATAAGGTGGCTGTTCAGACTGATATACAACCACTTTCCTTTCCTCATACTTGTCCAAATAAATACAAAAGATGAGTAAAAAAATGAATTGATGAATTGGATGCAAACCCTCAAGGACAACAACAGAATAAGATGCAGCTTTGCATCTATTGAGCTGTTGGTTAAAAGTCATACATTAATTCTGCTTATGAGGAAAACATGAGGACTGCTCAGACATCTGACAGCTTTTGACACCTAACTCACACTGTTAATTGCATGCATTATTTGTGGAGGCACATTTGGTTCTAGAATTACTATAATCCCACATTACATTTTCTTTTAAGAAGTGCTATTGCTTGCTCTCCTTCTGAAAATTACTGAGTTATACTAAATAAATCATATCAATGCCCTTATATGCAAAACAAAAGAGTATGAGCATTTCACCTGTGGGCTGGCAAATACCAAGGTTCATTGCTACATCAGTTTCTGTTGAACCGTAAAACACATCAACACTTACTATGTGGATTCCAATTTTTAAACTCTTAATAATACATTAGCCATGTCCATTTTGAGGAAACCAAATGAATATAAATGTAAAGACCTGAAAGAGAATTTCAAATAATGATTGCATGGCTAAGTACTGTAACATGAAAGATTTATATTTGATATTTAGTCATTTTTTTCCATCAGAAAATATCACTTAGAAGTTTACTCCTATTCTCAAAATATTGGGGTCTTGCATTGTAAATCTGACACAAAAACTTGACTTTTAAAATATTAGTTGTACACTTTAGTGTCAGATAAAGTGTAACTTCAGTGTGCACAATGGGTAATTATGAAAATAATTATCAAAGTATGCTGTAATAACGAAGTAAAATAAATATAAGGACACTTGGAAGCATAAGCACTTCAGTTAAGTTATAGTACTGCACTGCAATGATTTATTTAGGACAATATTTAGCTAGAGAATTGTTCTTGCATTGCACAAACAACTGTAAAAGTAGTCTGCCAGGTTGCCATGTTTCCAAACAGTGAAGTGCTCCTCTCTTTCCTAATTGAGTGGTTTAGTCTATAATGACACCATAGAGCTACCCTCCAACTAAAATTACTAGCAGTCCTTTTATGGTGTATCTCAAATTTGAAGAGTGTCAGATGATAATTCTGATGAGTAACCTTGGTATTACTGCTTCTTTTATAATGAAGGTTACATTCTGTTTTTCCCAGAGCTGCCTTCCACTTCATTAACATACCTGTGAAGCCGAGCACTAACACGCTATCCCCGAACTCAACCCTTCTCTCTGGACTTGGCTCAGTTTCATTAGCTGGCATCTCACTGCTTCCCATTCCTGTTCCTCAGCCCAGCACCCAAGCTGGAGAAAGACAGCAACACTGCAGAGCAGCCAGGGGACATGCATCTATCTGCCAGAGGTTCCATGTTCAAGTAAGCCATGTGAAAGTGTTTAGTTTGTGCAGGTGCAGCCTAATTCCGTGGTCTGATATGCAACAAGCTATAGTACTTGCACCAACCTTCATATGTCCAAGCAGGAAAAAGCCAAAGGATTGCTTCTGTTATCAGTACTGTAAGCTTATGTATAAGGTGCCACAAAACCGGAGGGAAAGAGATGAAGAGACCCTATAGAGAGCTAAGGGATTTGAAAGAGGTTCCACAGAGAGACTTAACTCATTTTTTCTCCAAGTATTTGGACCACATGGACCTATATCTGCTTCTGCAAGATACAAACAACTTCCTGCATATTTCCAGAACTAGTTGGTTCCTTCTCAGGAAGGAAAACAGATGCAGAGTCACTCGGCCATTACCTTCCCCAAGTAAGATCTTCAATTGAAGAAGATGATGCTTCAGAGTAAACAGGCAGTCACTGAGCCTCACAGGAACCATCTTTCTCTTGCTTTCTCCTCTTTTGGAGGTTCATAGTTCAGTGTCTGGACAAAACAAGTAAAGTAAGGCCATAAAGCAAGTCAAGTAAGGACTGAGAACTAGTCCATTGGTTTGCTCTAGTGGGAGAAATTAGCAAAAAGTTCAGAAAGTAACATCTTACTCATTTCTTATTAATTTCCTGAACATAAATGAAGCAAGTTTCTCAGTTTCCATGGTAATTAAGAGTCACGTTCATCAGGTTTTATCTGTACCATTAATAGCCTGATAAGCTCTTAACTTGCTCTATGCCACTAAAGCCTTATGACAGGAAACACGTTTTTCAGAAAAGTGCGTATTTGAGCAACATTAATAGATTTGAAGACAACTTATTTTTCAAAGCACCAATTATCTTGTTGAAAATCAAAGTGATGACAATTAAACAGAACACCAGCTGTACAAAATGACATTCCACTCTGAATGTCACTCAGCAGGCCAGATTTAGATATTTTCCATAAGGAAACTACAGGAACTGTGGAGAACTTACAGAACTTTGGCATTTAGCAGTACAAAATTCTTGAATGACTTGTGCCTTATGGAGGGTCAAAATTTAAAATACAGTTACAGAACACCAGGGCAGAATCTATTGACACCACAAACATCAAAAGGCTTTCCAAACATATTTCAGCAACAGTTCAAAGCTATAAATTCCACACCATGGTGGAGTATTCAAAGGGAGAAGATGTGATCACTTCTGGTTCTTTAGTGTTCACGATATAAGCTCATACATTTGTCCTATTTGAATAGCTACACCTTTAGTCTCTGCAAACCTCAGTAGCATCTGTATGGCACTACCAGACTTCCAACTTGGTAAACAAAGACTGCGTTGAATGCTGTCTAAATTGCAAAACCAATCTCCCTGTCTTCCCCCTTCACCCAACCTTAAGGGCAAATGATAGTGAGAAAAGAGGTATCTTTAGCTGCCTGACAAGTGGTGCATCTCAAGCACTCCTGCTAAAATGAGGTTAAATGCTTGTATCCAACTTAGGGAGGGACTAAGTCACTCTATCACATTGAATTATTGAAAGAGATGCTTTCTGCCTGTTTAGCTGCTGCTACTGGAAAGAAAAAAATTATTTCTATTCTAGCAGAAGGAGCACAATACTATATTGTAGGCTGTAAATCTGCCACATTGCCAAGTTATGTGGTCAGGTCACAATGAAAGCAGCAAGATAGGCTTACTAAAACTGAGGACTTAAAAGGCCAAAACTTTAGAAGAAACCAAATTTCTTTTGCACTACTTACATATTGCATTTTCAAGATTTTTAGCATAACCAGGGGCTTAGCTTGTCATGGCAGTTTTACTTGTTAGGTTTTAAGTCTAAAAAGATACAGGTGTATACCCAGTACTCCAGGAGATGAGGCTTTTAAGAAAAAAATGCCATGAATTCCATATAGCTGTGAGTTCACAACCTGGATCTGGATCCAAAACAACTGGATATGTTGGTCAGTAACACTATCTTCAATTTTATGTTGCTCTTGAATCTGATTCTATTACAATACACAACTTTGTTAGGTACCACTCTAATTCCCTCTGTCTCATTTTCCTTAAATCTCTTCCCATTGAAGAGATTTAAAATGCTCCTGGCACCACTCTTACTGTGATTCACATGTGCAATGAATTTGCAAAACACTGCAATTCTCTTGTAAACAGTCAAGTTTGGGCTGAAGACCTCTTGCAATACAAGTATCAGTAGTTGCTTTTTTGTAGGTGGGTGTGAAGGACTGGGGCAGGGAATCTTCAAACCCGTTTTTCTTCTGGGTGTACAGAGATACCTGCTTCTCCTTCTTATTCTCTTCTAAATAATCAAAATCAATTTCTTCTGTCCTAGTTTTCACCTCTGGTTGTTTCATAACAGTTAAGCAAGAAAATACTTTAAGTCCCACTGAACAATACGAGATGACTCGGAAGACTTCAGGGAGCCCAAGTCTATTTGTCCACTGCAATAGCTTATTTGGCAATTAGCTGTTAAACATTGATAATTCATCCTGAAGGCACAATTGTTACAACTTTATCATTTGCTACTTTTCATCCATAAGTAAATAAACCATGTTTTCTCCATCCTTATTTGAGGAAGCAGAGAGAACTAATCCTCCCTTTGATCTCTGACAGAAGCCACTACCAGAAGAAAATCTGAAGTGGGATGCACATGAAAGAAAAATCCCTCTTGGCAAAAATGTTATAACTAGCCCAAAACGAGCATGCCAGGTGCAGAAGCCCATTGATGAAACATGAAAAAAAAAAATAGAGAATTGTAAGGAAGACAACATTAGCAACCTTAACATGGATTATCCCTTCAAGAAATTACGGAAAACAAGAGCAGTTTGGTTTTGTTTGTTTTGGTTTTTGTTTGTTTCTTTCTAACAGAAGAGAGAAGTCTTTCAGTAAGTGAAGAAGGATCCACAGTACTTTTGCCTACATAGGCACACCAAAATGGAGCATTAAATATAGAAGTGCAGTAGCCCACATCAGTTCTCATTCTGATATATATTTTTTGCTATTAAAATAGGTTAGATCTGATATGAATTAAGGTGATTATCAGCAATCTAAAATAGCTAAAAGGCTAAAAAAGCATTGTTAAGAACAAGAACAGTGACCAATCAACATTTGCTGCAAGTATGAGTTATAAAACAAAAGAGCAACCCCCAAAGCTTCCTCTCCCCCCAAAAAACAAGCAAGTAAAAACCAACAAAACCAAACAAAACCTCAAAAACCCCAAAGCAAACAAACAAACAAGAAAACAAACCACACCAAAAAAAACCACCCCCAACACAAACCCAAACACCCAAAGACAAATCTCATTTTCCAGTATGAACTTGTTCTGGACTGTGAAAAATTATATCAATAACAAAAAAATAATGTAATATATCACTCATTTGCTTTGGTACACTCTTTTATAAATAACACTGCAGTGCTGCCTCATTTTCGTGAGTGCAA
Organism: Galbula dea; assembly: GCA_013399015.1. Classification (NCBI taxonomy): domain Eukaryota; kingdom Metazoa; phylum Chordata; class Aves; order Piciformes; family Galbulidae; genus Galbula; species Galbula dea. The sequence goes on from VWZX01000352.1 coordinate 2,304,676, forward strand.
GAAGAGATTAATACTGGGTTGGGAGGTTTTGTTTTATTCATAGCCTTTCACACAGCAGCAAATCCAAAATCCTCTCTAGAATTCTTGGAACTAGTGGTTTTTAGGATTTTTTTCCCAACACTTTCAGATTTTGTCTGGCTGACTGTGATGTGCCTGTGGTAAGCTCTCCTGTTCACAGTCTCCTCCACTTGCAAATCTAGTCAATCACCTATCTGAGCTTATTCATATTAAAAACTATGTCTTCATTTCAGATGCAGAAGTAAACCTGAGCTTGAGAGTAAAGCCAACAGCAATTCAAGAAGTAAGCATAGCTCTTTTGCATGTTTTAAGCAAAAAAGGAGTGCTTACATTAACTTCAATGATTTCATCAAAACCACACCACCACAAATGAAATATAATATTCTTGAATTTTGTCTGCAGAAGATTCCTACGAAGCTGAGAGAACAGTACATTAGCATAGTTATGAAGCAGATGCCAATTCAACACTTATGTTTAATTTAACACACTGTAACTTCCAGCAAATATTATACAGACTTAAATGCATAAACCAATCTAAATTATGGCCAAATTTTATATATTTCTTAATGAGTTTTGAAACATACATGCTTTATGTTACATATTGATGTGATCCATTCTAACTTTGCTTATCATGTAGACTGCTGCTCTTTCTGTAGTTGCCTTTTTTTCAGCTGAGCATATTTGGGAATTATTGGATGATTAAATGCATGACCCTACTGAGACAGACCAAAGTACAACTATTCTAGTATCTCAAATCCAACAGCAACCAACAACTTCTGCATGGGAAAGAAGAACAAAACAACTACGTAATTACTCTTTTCAGGTACAATCTCCCAGGTTCCAGTGCAGCTCAGAAACCTCCTAAACCTAACATGGTATCATTGTGTTGCAGCAAAACTTTAAAAGCCAAAACCTAGCCCAAAGTGAAGTTTTGCAGTTAATAATCCAAAATTTAGGGAAACTCTAACGTGATAAAGACAGACATTTGGACATGTGTTAGAGAACAGAATAAAAAGAGACAGTTGTATTTAAAACCAAAAAATTCTTCCACGAAAGTATCTTAATAAGAGTCTTTGCAGAGTTTAAGTAATTATTTTTTATTTTTCTTAACCTTAAATTGTAAAGCCACAACTCATTCCTGCTCCCATGTTCATGAATACATTCCCTCAACTGCACTAGTACAGATGTAAGCCCTGTGTGTACTAACATACTTATCCTCTCCCTGGGGATAGCAACAAAAAAAACCCCCAAAGAACTCAACCACCAAAACAAACAAAAAACCTAACCCAAATCCAAATCTCATGTATAGATACTGTTTAATTCTCCACATACGTTGTGGGAGCTGTTCTTGTTAAACTTGCTATTTTTTACCAAGTTGCTAAGAAAATTAATTCTTTAACTGTTAAACATTGTCTTCTAGATACATTATAGAATCAACATATTATCCAAGTTGGTTCAATGCATAGCTCCTTAATAATGCTTATAGCCACAGAAATGCTGTCAGGACCCCATATTGTACTACTTTCTAGCTAATTTCTTCAGGATTTGTGCTTTTGAAGCCATCAGCTGCTCCTAGATTGCCATCTTCTCAATTATTATTGTTCAATTCTGCCTTTCAGTGTTGCAAATTCTCCTTCACTACTGCTTTTTCCTCAAGTATTTGTAGATAATGTCCCATCCTGAGTAATGTGTGTGAAAGACAGGGTTGGTAAGGGATTATTTTAATGCTATTATGTTAACAATGTTTTGTTGAGATTAGGGGATTATTAGAAAGTCATCTGCTAAAGGTTTACTCAGGGATTGCATCTAGAGGTTATTCTCATTTAATAACTAATAGAAGTCTTTCTTTGACAACTCGTCTAATGCTCAGGTTAGTGGTAAGAATACATGCTAAAGGGAACTTTTACTTAGCATTAGGACTTTAACAGTTGATGTTTTACTATCATTATTTTCCATTCAATTTATTGCTTTATGAGCATCAGATCCTTCTAATTTACAAAGTGATGTTGGGAATCACTCCAGAGCAAACTGAAGTCAGTGAAACCTGTAGGTTGTTTCCAAGTAGACTACAAAATAAACCATACAAACTGAAAAAGAGACAGGATGAATGCAGAACACTCATCCAGAAAGACCTGAAAAAGAGCAAAAGTTAGTCTTAAAGCAGTAGATAATCTATCAGACAGCTGAAGCCATGAGAAACAACAGACAAAATCTGGCTGGTTGAATAGGTTGAAAGTATAGGGAGGTAAAAAAAAAAAATGTTTAAAGCTGGTCAGTCTTTAGGTCCAGTATCAAGTTATAAAAGAAGCATGTAAAGAATAAAAATTGATAGCATGAAAAGCTAGAATACATCTAGCAAGCATTTCCATAAGCTCAGTTCAGAGGAGTCATGAGCTGAAGTTGTCAGATAATTTTCACTGAGTATTGCATGTTTGAACCTCATCAGTAATTACAATGTCTCCATGCACACTGAAGACTTGCAAAATTGCTAAATAAAAAAGGACTTTAATTTTATCTTTAATTCCATCTTTTCCTTCCCCCCTCCCTTTTTTCTTCCAAAGGAAAACCAAAGAAGCTCAAATATTTTACCTAAGGATTTTTCTCTTCCCAAATAATAGAATGAAAGACATTAGCAGCCTAGAAAATCTGACAATACTGGAAATTTCTGAAATGAGTTTGCATATCTCACTTGGCAGCTGGCAGCAGAATGTGACAAATGAGAATTCTCACTCCAAGCTGCTGGCTGCCAGTCATGCCAGTTGTCTTATTCCTTGCATTGAGAATGGACCACAGAAATACAGGCAAGCAAATAGGCCAGAGATACAGGGAAAAGACTGGAGACAAATTTAAACAAACAAACCAAACCAAAATCCCCACCCCACACCAAACAGCTAAAGAAATAAAACAGATGATCAATGCAGTGGTACTTGTAGTGTTGAAGATTTATTTAGCATTGACAAATCTTGCGTCATATTATCACAGGCTCTAATGAAGTTTATGCAAAATGAAAAAAAACCAGTCCTTGCTATGGGCACATTTTAATTTGTTCTTCAGATCATTTGTAGTGTGACAACTTTTAATTGTTCTTTTAGAGAAGCTCATAACTAACTGAAACTACTCATTGTAATGCAAGGTCTACAGCTAAGCCCAGGTGGCAACTATCAGATGTTCTTCTAGTTGTGACATTAATGACTTCAAAATACGTCCTGGCCAAGCAAACGCTTTTATAAAGTGCACCATGAACTAAGCTCCCCTTCTGTCTCAGTAAAAGATTTCAAGTGAGGAACACTCTCTCCCCCATTTTCTCCTGTGGTCAAGATGTCACGTGTGCTTTTACTCCACTGTTTCCTGCATTTTAACTTACCTACTGTAAAGTTGGTTTTGGTCAACACCTTCCACCTCCCCCACCCCGCCTCTTTCCCATTCTTGACCATTCACAGACCATTAATTTGCCTCATAATTTAAGCATTCACTTCACACACACACACAGACAAATCCTTTTATCCCCACTTCAGAAACTGGCAACTCATAGCCAAAGAGAGGCCAGGTGACATGTCAGCATTATCAGATCATTTCTTTACTGGAAAACATTGCAACAACTAGACTCAGCAGGAGCTGTTATCTAAGCACTCTGCAGAGCTAGGTTGCATCTTCCCTCAGCACCATTAACACTGTTCACCCTTGCTTAGGACTTGTATTCCCTCTTGCAGCCACGGTACCTGCAGAATGCAGGCTGACAGTGGCCAGGATTTTCTTCCTGCAGCTCTGAGGCATTTAGGGTTAATGCTCAAATGAAGGGGTGCCAAAATGGAGAAGACTATTTGTGGCTCTTCCTGGATCACTAACGTTCCTCATCAACTCTCTCTTAGCTGAAGCAGGGTCAGTCTGGCTACAGGTATCCCGACTCACCTATGCTCTCTCTCTATGTATATATATGATATATTTTTATGCTGAAAACTTGTAGATATTTTTATGGTTAGTTCCACTGAAGTTTGAAGAAGCAACAGCTAAAGAACCAGCTAGCACCACCACCTGTTGGTGAAAACAGGGAATTTAAATATATTAATTTGTATAATATTATGTAAATTTGTAATTGTTAATAGTTCAGCTTTTAGGGCAGTTATTGTTTATTCTAAAAATTGGATGAGTATGGGTAAGACTAATGAAGTTTTGAAAATGCTAGATAGCGTGTTAAAAAAAAGGAAATAATTATTAAAGCTTTCTTTAATCTTTTTGTGCCAGAGTAATGAAAGCTGGGAGCAAGATGCCACATTTCTGTGGTTTCTTAGGCTTTTTTTATTATTTGGATTTATTTTAAGTTTAGAAAGACTCAAAAATGTTACTTATTGCCAGAGACTACAATTACAATCCCTGAAAGGGATTTATGGCTCTTCAGGCATTTCATGACAATATACAGGAACTTCTCAGAATAATACCAGATTTTTAGGATGAAAAAAGAAAAAAAATGACATCCAGTATCATCTTATCTTCCAGTTGCCAGTTCTGCTAAGATTGATTCCAATATAATTAAAAAAAAATTCTTGTGGCTGATTACTTTTAGCTTCTTAGATTATGGAGCTAGAATAGTCTGAGTATTAGCCCCTGACATAAATACTTTTTCAAGATTAAAACCTATGAGATTTCAGTGACACCATTATCTCCTCTTCATCTGTCTTTCTGCTTACCTATCAAACTCCTTAAGTACAGAAACTCCACAGGTTAAGAAACACCCCAGGACTATGTTGATCACTTAAGACAGTACATACTATGGGATATCTATTTAGTTAAACACTAAATTTTCCTAACGCTATTTATTGAAAACAGATATTCCTCTGGTATTTCGTAACAGCCTGAGATATAAGAATAAGAACATTTTCTAGTAGCAATATAAAAAGCTCATTCTGCTTTGGGCTGACATCTGAGGCATATATTTAAAAATATTCCTTGATAACATAGAATAAGAGGTCTTAAAAAGTGGATCCTTCCAATAAGAGAAAAATTAAAACCCGAGATAGCACTCCTACCTAGACATGCACTAGTTCAGCAGTGTAGTCAGTGTTGGGATGCATATAAATATTGTTTTGAAAGATTAGCTAATTGCCTCCATCATTAATAAATAACTTCTTTTGAAGAAATTGAAGAAAGAAATTTTGACTGATGACACTTGCCCAGGATCCAGCTGCTTAGAACAAAAAATGCTGTTGCTGATTAAAGGCTTGCTGGTGTCTAGTGAAGCCTCTGTATGCTTTCCTGCATAGGTAACGTCTCAGAAAATTTTGGATAAAGAAACAGAACAAATACTGGAGCTACTTATGTTCATTGGCAGTAAAACAGAGGAAGCTTTAAGGCATATTCTTTTGGTAAGTTTCTCTATAGTAAATCAATTCCCTTCGGAAAAACAATCAAACAAAAAAAATTTGAAAGAGACTGAGCAAGGCATCAGATATAAAAGTTTCCGGAAGTTACCAAAACCAAATCAGTGTATGAAAAGCAAGAGCAGAGTCATGCTTTAAATGAAGAGAGATCATGCTTGGTTATTGCATGAGCAAGGGGCTTAACACCCTCATGCCATCAGCAGAGGATGGAAAGCCATGTGACTTTTCCCAATCATATCCCTTCCCACCATCTGTCTCAATACAGACAATTGTACCCCAAAGAAAAAGGTTAAGACCCCAAGTTTGTGTGAGCATGTGGTCACACTATTAAGTGTGATACTGGCACAGTTTAAACCAGCCACTACAGAAATATTCAGATTTTCTTGGACATGATCCATTTCAAAAGATCCAGAAGACACAAGCTGTCTAATGGTCATTTGACATGCAGAAGCTGATTGCTGATGATGACTCAGTCACCTATCTTGGGAGCTAATGTCCACCGCAAGAGAGAGGCTTTTACAAAAGGAAGTACACAATGCCCAGGTTTATAGAGCCCTCCTGCCTCACCTTACCATTTACAAGAAAATAATATTGTTTCTTGGGCCTGACTGATCACGGTCAGTTTAAAACACACCATTCTACAGGCAAAGTTAAGGGGTTTTCAGCACACATTTTATATGTATTTACAGCAAAATTCACTTGTTGTTTTGCTGTTCATTCAGTTTCGCGTCTTGCCAATCCCGCCAAAGACATACAGAAAACTTAAATTACTTACTGATGTAGAATCATCACTACTAAACCCAATTGCCCCCTTAAAGCAACCTGCTCGTGCACCTGCACACAGGTAAAAGTTTCAGAAAGACAAACCTCAGGATCCACTGCCTCCTCTTCACAGACTGCACAAACACAACCATGCAACTATGTTTCACATGCAGGTTTATGTATCCTAATCAATCAGGCTGATTTTAATTAATCCTAATTGTCCTATTAAGGTTCCTGGCTAACAACAACACAGCAAAAAGGATTCCCTGAGCAGCCTAATTGACTTAATCAGCTCCTTAATAATCCTTCTTCAGGCCTTTAAAATGAACTAACCTCTAGTTCATTTTAATAAGCATATTGAAGAGGAAGATAAAGCTAAATGCTTGATCCTAAGAGTCAGATTTCATCACTACAATAAAAAGCATTGCAGGCAATAGATATGTTAGGATCCATAGATAGAGAAGGCTGTGTTAAGAAGATGGGACCAGCTTTCCTCCAGGCATCTATAAGTAACAGAGAAAGCTTAAAGAGCTCTAGCTGCATTTTCCCACAGGGAAGCACGGGATTGTAATCTTAGACTACAATTACAGTTGCTGATGTGTATTCAAAGGCTAATTGAAGATATTGTAGGTGTTAATACAGTCATGAATTAAAACCACTGTAAACTAAAAATACCCAAACTAAACTCATGTGTGAAAAACTAGCAAACAACTTGTACAGTATTTTTAGTACTGAACTTCTGGCACTACACACATTTTAGCTCTGCAGAGATTTATAATATGTAGGGGGAAGGCAAGCTAAATGCATGCAATTTGGTTCTGACAACGATTTGTATCCTACTCTGCACTAAAGAACAAGACCACTTTTTCAATATGTTGTGGCTGCTTAAGTCATGCCAGCATTCAAGAACTTAAGCTGTGCAGCTTCTTCATCTTCCCTCGTTACTCTTATATGTCTAGCAGTAGGAGCATTCCTGGCTCTTTACAGACAAATAACATGATACATTCCTGACCCAAGAATTTTGTCAGCTGGGGCTTTAGATCAAGATTTTTCACAAAAAAGTACAGATGAATCTCAACAGGATTTTCAAAACACACTCAACCCAAAATGTACAAAATGGTTTCTGTATCCACCTTGTTATGCCTTGCAACCACATTCTTGACACTTTGATCAAACCAAACTAAAGAGATCTTGATATTTGCTTATACACTAGCATTCTGAACTATATACTTAAAATTAGCCTCAGTGGGAATAATCACTTTCCTGTGTTTAAAGCTTTCATTATGGAGGACCCAGTAAAGTTCAGATATTATTTGTCCTTCCGTTGTACATTTGAGAAAGCACATTCTGAAAATATTTAATCTTTCAAGCTCACTTTTATAATTATTTCTGACTGGTATGACAGTGTGATTAATTCCTCCATAGAAGGCAGGAAAAAAAAATGACACTGTTTAGACTTTGCATACACACACCAATTATCAAACTCCTGATTAGCATAAAGATTTTAGATGTGATAATAGCCAATTTGCATATGTATCCTTTCAAATATGTTTTAAAAGTTAAGACTGTTCACATTTAATTAGGAGCAAGATCATCAAAATAAAATCCAGAAATCTGAAGCTGATTGCCTTTTAATCCCTCTATTCTGTAGTTTTGCAGGACTGACTTAATAGAAACAACAAGTTTCCAGGCTCAAGATGAGTTTCAGTGCGTTTACTGTACATTAATAGCCTAAAGAAATTCAACATTCAGTTGCTGCTGAATCGAAACTCCTGTAAGTGTGCTACCCTTTTTCCATTCCATAAAGGTCAAGCTGTTAGTAGGCTGTCATTAGGTATAGTCTCTTGGCTGCTTAAAGGTTATATAAATATTAAAGTTTATGAAGTCAGCTAGGAAACTCTCTTTTCAAATATCTCACCACTTTATTTTTAAGTTTCATCAGAAAAGAGGGTGCTTTTCTTTTGAGAAAAGTACCTGCTTTTCCATAAATAATGGCTTTCTCTAGAATCACACTAAGCAAATACAAGGATAAAAGTCTTAGCTAAAAGTGATGATTTGTAAGCTTATTAAAAAAACCAAACCCACCCTATGACTTTATTTCATTTACTTAGACTCTGAACAGTGTGGCTTTCATTATTAGGTTACAATAGATCAAGATTTACGTTCACACTAACGCTGCCCTCATTTCCATTTATATTAAACTGGTATTTGTTTTTTAAAAGAGGCACATGAACAGACAGAAACTTGCCCAATCTCTGTTTGTTCAGCTTGTAACTTGCACAATAGCAAATCCAATCTTGTTAGGAGGCTTATTCATCCATTGTAGAAGTTACTTGAATTGCAAGAAAGTTTGAACCTGCATAGGCTACATGTTTATGTCAAAGGAAAAAAACCCACAGAGATTAGGGAAATGGAGTTTTGACTTGCACCAATAAATTATAAATAACTGGCTCATTTCAAACATCCTTTGCCCATTTTACTACAGAACTAGGAGAAATGCCTTCATTTGACAATAGTAAATGGAAGTTCCCCTGATATCACTGTAGGAGCAACAATGAAATTGCACTTCCTCCCCCCCCCAGTTCCTGAGGGAATTTGTCACCTGAGCATCTGTCCTTGCCCACTGATCAGAGCACTAAGTAGAAGACAGTGTTCCTGATGTGATACTCTGGCCACAAGCAATTAATGGGAAGGCTATCACTGATCTTAATTGTTCACCTGAATTATGTTCCTAGCCTAGCTACTGACTGGCTCTGTATTGTCCCCAGTAAGCTGCTTATACTAATTTAGTTTTCAACTCCCCTGCCTGTAAAATGAGAGAAATAAAGCAGATCTAGCTCATGAGGATATAGAGAGTCTAGTTTCTGCAAGATTTCTAAGCCTAAACTTCCAGTAACTCTGCCTGTACAAAGTCATGGGAGCAAAATACCTGCTGAAACAAGTTTAAGATCTTGTAAACCATGCTGATCTTCTTGAACTAAAATAAGCTTGAAAAAGATACAAGCTGTTATATTTGTTTTGTTTTCCTCAGTAACAAAGAAAAAAAATGTTCTTCAGTGCTGCTCACTTATTTCAGAGCAAAACAAAAAGGAGCATTCAGGTAAGTGACTAATCAGAATGAGCTATTATTGGATGTGTCAGATGACATTTTTTCCTTTTTCTTTACCAACTTCCTTAAAAGTACTGAATCAAAGCATTGTTCAAGTTTCTGGGCAATTCCCATTTTTTTAATTTTTTTTCTGAAAAGACATTAATTCAGTTTATAATTTTTATTGAATCTGTGTTATATGTAAATAAGAAATCTTTTCAATTTTTTTACATATTGAATTGTTTTATAATTGCTTATTCTCAGTCACATTTTCTTCCCTAACTCCTGCATAATCTCCCTAATAACTCCCCACACACCCTACCCCCCAAAATAAAAATAAAAAACCACACAGATAAAAAGAAAGGTTAGGATTATTTTTTAGAAGAAAGTGATAACTTTCAGAAGTAAATGTAAGGAAAGACTAAGCTGCCAAACAAAATAAAATAGCCAACAGTGAGAGAATGCAAACAAGTATTACTTCTGACTTTATTCTGGGATATTTTAGGATACATTTCTTAATTATGGATGCTCTTCTCTCACTGAAGGAGATATGTGCTATCTATAACTATCAGTTACAAATTCCTCAATAAGTTGAGAACAACCATTTTTTACTGAAATAAGGAGTACTTAGGCTGTCCCAGTGAGGCTAAACCCAAGTTATCATACATTAAAATAAAAGTAAATCCATAAATGCTTTTCTGTGTCCAAGAGCACCTTTGAGAACTGGAGTGCCAGATCACTACTTCTAAGGCCCATTTATAAAAAAAAGAAAATGTGGCACCTCTGAATTAAGATTTTTCTTAAGCCTTTGAAATCAGAAGTGGCTAGAGCATGGCTGAGATTAAGGGTAGGAGGGAAAGCACCTTCCTAGAGTAACTGAAAAGGATTTAACCTGGTATAGCTTATTTCCATTAACAGAAATAGTCTGACCACAACATTTGCACCACACATGTTCTTCAACCATCCTAGCAAAACTAGGATTATACCAAAATCCTATTGTCCAGTTATGAAAAATTGGCCTTATAGTCAAGTTTCTTCAGGATATCTAGCAAAAGAAAAAGCAAACAAAAAAAAGCCAGCCAGCTGTAAGACTGCAAACAGATTACAACAATCAATTGTAAGCTTTAAACATCACTTTTAACATACTTCCAAACACTGGGTTAATTATCAAAGTCATTATTCACCACACACACCTTTCAGAGCTACAAAAAATAATTGAATTTTCCTGGGGAAATATCAGCTCCAAAAAATATCACTACATCTGGAAAAAGAAAACTAATTTTTTAAATACACAAGACCAACATAATCAGACAGACAACAAAGGACTTTAGTGGGAAAAAAAAACAACAACATTTCAGCATTTTGATGTTTCATTTGTAAGGTTACTATATTTAATAAAAAATATCCAGTGCACAACATAGGCTGAGAAGCAATGTAACATATAAAGGGCCCAAAGGGGGAATCAGAAACACTAACAATATTTTAAACAGCAGCAAGCCTCCATAAAACCTTTTCTAAATATGTTAGCTCTCTGCAAGGAAAACTCATACACTACAATTAACTTGCAGTCTGAAGTGATCACAGTGACTAAAACCAATCAAAATCAAATTTAGATTTCAAGTATTTATTCATGCTTAACTTTTTTCAGTGCAACTTAACTGCAACAAAAGTATTTTTGTTTACTTTCCAATTTTGTATTAATTTTTGTACTGTAGTCAAGGCAAAAGGTTGAAGGATCAGAACATATTCCACAAACATTCATTCCCATTAAGTTATAGTGGAGGTAAGGCCACACAAATCCTGTGTTCAGTTTTAGATCCCCCACTACAAGGACATTGAGCTGTTGGAGCATGTCCAAAGAAGGGCCACAAAGCTGGTGGAGGGTTTAGAGCACAAGTCTTGTGAGGAGTAGCTGAGAGAAATAGGGTTGTTTAGTCTAGAGAAAAGGAGGCTCAGGGGAGACCACCTCACTCTCTACAGCTACCTGAAAGGAGGTCTTTTCTCCCAGGTTAACAAGCAACAGGATGAGAGGAAATAGCCTCAAGTTGTACCAAGGGAGGTTTAGAATGAATATTAGGAAAAATTTCTTCCCTGGAAGAATGGTTAAACATTGGCAGAGGCTGCCTAGGGCAGTGGTGGAATCACCATCCCTGGAAGTGGTCAAAAAATGTGCAGGTGTGGTGCTGAGAAGCATGGTTTAGTGGTAACTTGGTAGCGTTAGGCTAACAGTTGGCCTCGACCTTAGACATCTTTTCCAATCTTAATGAGTCTATGCTCATTGTTTTGGGAGCAATACAAACACAAATCATTTCCCCAGCTCAGGAATTGTTTAAAGAAATCTGCTAGATTAACCTGGTGGCATATTTTCTGTCACTGGTTTTTGATTGTTGGCTTTAGAGGCCTTTTTGTTTATTGGCTTTCCTGCTAATGGTATGTGCAATGACTGATGTTAAACTATAAGAAGAGTTAAACTGTATATAACTAAAGGTAATCCTGAATCTGTAACATGCAACTTCAAAAGATACACAGACACCTCATTTCTGTTACGGAGAAATCAGAACTAAGTGTGCTTAGAGCTTACATAATTTCTAAGTCTGGAAGATTTCATTGACTCCTGAAGACATTTAACAATGTATTTATTAAGTCTTTTTGAAATGGTTTAAAAACTAGTGCAGGCTGACAAGCTTAAGATCTATTATCTCCTCCAAAATTAATCATCTGTGTATTAAAACAATACCTAAGGGGCAGGGGAGAAATCCTAAACTTTAATATTAAACTTCCTAGAACTACCTCCTCATCTTTGAGATTAAAACCTTTACACAAATATTTGGATCAACATAGAGTTTGGACAACTCTATCTCTCAGGGGAGGGAGAACAGCTCAGTAGAAATATGTTCTGGTGGCTGAAAGCTCATAGAATTTTTTTCTAAGGACTATTTGTTAGATTAATTGCCTATGTACCTTGTGTTTGGTACCTGTGCTAAATTCCCGTGTGGACACTCCTTGTGCCTAAAAGGAAATTCTTAATAGGAGATAACTAATCAGCTTCAGATGTTTTCACATTGCAAATTAATGTGAGTAGTTAACACACCATAAATTCAACATTCCTTATTAATCCCATTTATAGATTAAACCCTAATTAAATGCTGCCACTGTAGTTATTTTACACTATAAAGTAGCTGGCACATTGAAACGGGTGCAAAAGTGACTGTTGATTCGTATTTGTCAGTTCACATTCAGAACATATTTGCTGTTTGCAGTAAAAGGACATTTTTTCTCAGAGCTGCGAGAGCTACAAATTCAAGTAAAGACATGAAAATTAATCTCACTGCTTTATTGCTTGTTTTTATGTGTCCAACATGAAAATAGAATTGATTCTTTAAGTGGAACCTTTATTAGGAGAAGTGCCCAAAGAGAACCCAACTGAAAAGCGCAGAGTCCTGTTGTCCCTGCTGTGGGACTATCACAATTAAAAAGTAGTTGCTACTTGTTTCTTACCAAAATGCTCACTTGGAATTCACCTACACACAGGCAGCAGTAAAAATTGCCCAGCATTAAGTGCAATTTTTCTCCTAAAGAACTTTTTCTTACCGTATTTTCAAAAGCATAAGTCTAATGAAAGAACATAACACTTGTTATAGTAACATTCCTGATTAAAAGAGAATTGCTGCAGGCAGTAATTTACAGTGATTTATTTGGGGATTTGGAGTATTAAAAACTTTTAGAACTCGTTTAGTGTACTGCAGGTGACATGTGATTGAATATTACTGTAGAACCACAGCTCCTGCAGGATTTAATCGATACATTTTTATGTTTTCCTATCATATCTGCCTTGCTTTATTTCCTCCGAGCATGCTCTGAGCATAAGGAGTAGGTGTTTTATATTCAAGCAAACACGAAGAACTGGTGAATCCAACCGCTCTGATACTCGTCATTTCAAAGTTGTCATCTATCATGAAAAGCACATGGTAACAAATTATATTGAAGAAACTATTAACAAAAGCCATCTGCATTTCCTTCCAATAGGATTTGCTTTTTAAATAGCTTTTCCCTAGAAAGACTGGAGTATTTTTCTGTGGAACACAGTTGCAAAAGTCTATCTGAAAGGCTTACTTACCAAAAAAACAACAAACCCCAAACCACCCAACAAAACAAACAAACCAAAAGAATTACACAGAATTTATGACAACAATTTTTACAAGCTATGTTAGTCTTGCTTTCTAAAAATAATTTACATAGTTCGGTGATATTTACTTGTGATACTATTTTTTATTTTCCTATATTTTTGCTGTTCATTTTTAGCCACAAAAAGCTGTGATTTAAAGCCTTTAGGTTTTGTGATTTATAACAGACTTTAAGTTTTATTTGTATTGAGACAAAAGAACAACACTGGTAAGGCTACGTAAGTTATAAAGTCAGTGGTAGAATGGAACTTTAACTAAACTCACTAAAATTTCCAAATTGAAATTGAAAACATAAAATAATTAAACACATGCATTGTGTTAATCTTTAAAATGCTAAGGTTTAACATGACTGTGCTGTAGACAACTGATTCCTAAAAGCTGCCTGAGCACACTACTAAAACTAACACTTTCCATTTACTCATACAGTGTTACAAATACCTTTTTAGGGAATAAGTGGATTCGAAACATAATTGTGGTCAATAAATATGTTCACCATTTACACAACTGAATGGGAGCTCCAAGTACAAACCACCTGTATTTTTCCTTTCTATCTTCCAATTCTTCTTCCCAGAAATAATAGCATTTGTACCTTATCAGAACTTTGACATAAGAGTCAAACTAAAAAGAACAGCTCATTTTCACACCTGTAATTTCTCTAGAGTTGAAGCCAAACACCTTAGAGGAGTATCTGCAAGACTTGGCGATCCCCAAATGTGACTAGAGGTTTGAAGAATGTAACTCCACAAACTAAAAACAAGCCTAGCAAAACAAACATTTTACAGATGAGATTCTGCCTCTTTAAATCACCAGCTGTGGGACCTGGCCACTTGTATTACATTAGTAAGAAGACTCATCTACAGGTGTGCTCAGGAAGATTTGAAACATTTCATTATTATGTTTTGATGAACTGTAAGAAAGAAATCTTTTTAACCTCTTATTGAAAAAGACTAAAATATGTTTATGTTACTAGCAGGAATTGAGAAAGATGCATGAGGAAAATACAAAACTAATAAGTGATGAGGGATTTTTGTTGTTGCTGTTAACAATCACTTTGATAACCGTTTCTGTATGTAGGAAAAGCAGTGTATCACGTCTATTTGCAACAGAAAAAGAATAGAAACTTATTTTCCTCCAAACAGCAAATAGCAGCAAAAAAAGTTTCTCCATCTTACATATTTTAATACCAAGTTTTATCCAGCTACTAATTCTACCACTCTTGTCATGAATTATTTTGGAATCAGAGTCAAACAAAAGCAAGATGCCAAATTTTTACCCTACTGATATTGGATCAAAAAGGGTCAAACACTCTTGTAGTACACATAGTAGTCATCCACACAGCCATAAAGTGTTCTTTCTATAGTCCTAGCATGGCAAGTTTCTATATTACTAGCAAATTGAAAACAGGTGAAGTCCTTTGTTATAAGGTTCATATTACTGTTACAGCTTTTCAAGTTTTTTCCACCAGATGGCAGGTGAAAGTTTTAATTTCATACACAAATCTGTTCGAGCAAATTATACTAGTACTACAGTTTTTATAAGGGGAATCTTGAGTCATTTAGACTAAATGCTTTGATTCACTCAAAGGCAAATCATTGTGAGGTTTTAGCTTCTGGATTGGTGGTAACTTTAAAAACTAAAAAGCTATCAACTCAAAGCTTAAATATGCTGAACCATTCAACTTATGTTGTCTTGGAAAAAAATAAGATTGAGGAGGCAAAGATATATGTACCAGGAAGTGATATATTTCTGTATTGAACAATTTTTAATACAGCCAAAATAAAAAACACACTGTAATTCTTTCCCTCCGCTATAATTGTTCACTGCAGAAATTGAATCAACTCCCTTAGGCTCATTCTCCTTTTTTTCTAATGGCTCTACATCTCTAATACAATTACTAACCTCAGTAATAAAGCCATCACCAGGAAATACTCTGAAAATACCTATCCCTCCTAATTTAAACTGACTTAGAAATTCAATATAGCAAACCAGAATACTTGTATTTTGCAAAATCTTAAGTCCAGGGTCTCAAACCTGTAAAAATTAGTTTTCTCTGTCCACATGAAATGACACTGAAGACAAAAGGAGTTCAACTCTCAGAACAGGAAGTCCTCCTAGCTGGTGGAGAATCAGTGTCCATACAGCACAACAACATCAGTGTTTTTGTTTAAGATCTCCCAACTACCCCAACTTACCATGCTGGAGTTCATCCCAAGAAGCAGACTCAGGACACAAGAGCTCTACATTTCTCCAGGAGCACATTTCACATGCTTCAACCACTAAAGGACATTCCTTCCAGCCACCAGGAAGTAAAACTCCCACAACACTTGTAGGGTATGTTGACAAATCAGTACCAGCTGTTTCACTTAACAGCTCTGCCTCACTCCTGCACAGCATTAAGCAATTGAATTCCGGATACTGAAGTAAGCCACAACCGTAGTGATTTAACAAACATTACTAATTGTGCTGCCTAAGTTCAAGTAGTCTAAAAAAAAAAACCCTGATAATGCTATATACTCAGCCTTCCCCAAAGAAAGAATAAACATTCATAACAAAAATGTCAGGGTTATGCTGAAATAAAGAGCAATTGTCCTTGCAATGGAGCATCTAAATGATGGTAGCTTGGTCACTGTTCCTGAATATTATCTCAGTTCTCTAAAGCTTTTCAATGTTTGGCCTTTATCTCCTATATTCTATTACATACATATTGGAAAAACTTTTTTTTTTTAAAAGACATAAAAAGGAAAATTACCAGGCTGCTGAACTCTCCACCAAGGTCAGCAAGCTGGATTTATTAGATTCTAGACACAAAACATTATCTGGAAATAAATGGTGATATTTATTTGAATTAAACATATTTGTAAAATAGATCCAAGCTATACTTAATGTGGCTTAATTATAGTAATCCACACAGCATATTTGTATCTCAATGAGAATGAATGGAATTACATTCAGAAATCCCTGTGCAACAGGATCTAAAAATACCTTTTAGATTTTTAAGCTGTTTTATAATGTGAGCTATGTATTTGATAGTTTTGCATGTTACTACATGCCTAACTACGTCTCTCTTCCTAGACCTCTGCCTTGAACTTCAACAAAACAGTAACATTAACTTTTTTGAAGCAGTACCAAGTATGCCAAAAATTTCACCTTTGCTAGCATCTGAACTCCCCTATCTGCTCACATACATAAGCAGTCCCACAAATTAACATTTAAGACAGCTGTTTTGCAGAGTCCAAAGAGGCCCTTTCAATTGTCCACTTTGCCAAAAATTGAAAACACCTGCCTGTCTCACAGGTGGTAGACTAGCTGAAAAAATGGCTGAAAGCCTAACAACAGAGTGCAGATCTTATTTCCTACTGCAAGGAGCTCCCTAGCAGTCAGTGTGATCCATCACTGATCAGAGTATTTGAGTACTAGGAAGTGAATAAGGATTTCAGACTAAGAAAAAGCATCTTGCTCACCTCCTGAAGGAAGAAAGTATGTAAGCAGCTAGAAGAAATGGCAGGCAACAGAGCAGGGCAACTTCTCATTGCATCTTGCAGAAAACTTCAATATATTTAGCATTCTGTTGATGTTTATCATAGTCATCTTTCCCTGAAACTTTGTTTACCCCCTAAGTCTAATCTAAATCGGTAAGACTCTATAATCAAAAGAATTAAAGAATAAACACAAAATTACTGAAAAGCTTAGGGTTGTCTTTCCTAAACCACCATTGCATACCTCAGTGGCCAAATGGGAAGTTCTGTGACTGCTGAATACATGAACTAAACTGCTTCTTGGGTAGCTCTCATTCCCAAATTAGAATGATTAAATAATCCATATCACAAAGTGTTAATGCTCTGGTAACAGTGTTAGCTGCAATCCCTCCTCTGTTCATGCAGGAAGTAAAAAGTCATACTGCCTCAATATTAAACAGAAGAATGAGCCCACTTGGTACTCTTTTTATGAAGAAAAAAATTACAACCTCATCCACTATTTTTTTTATTGTCTCTTCTCATACCCCAACCTAGGCTGACCTAGAGTAACTTTAAAAAAATCCAACTCGTGTTGAAGTCTTTAAATTCCCTGGCTAAACAATGAACCATCTTGAAATGAGAACACAGAATTTTATTCATTTTTTTGGTATGCAATTGCCACCTTCAAACACAAATCTTGTCCCTGCTGCAAAAAGTTTACCATCAGAGCTAGGCAACACACTTCAAAAGCTGCCAAATGAGATGGTCCAATCTCCAAATGAAGAAAATATATCAGTTACTGCACTGATGATAGTCACACTTACATCCGACTCTGGTGAAACAAAGCTGAAGAAGGAACTGGCAGGAAGGCATGGCTGGTCTTTTGCCAGGCCACTTTCCCAGCAAAGTTGAAAGTGAGAGAAAGTCCTCAGGAAAGTGGACTACTGCAATGAAATACAGGCAAGAAGAAAAGGGAACTGAGGGGCAAGGAAGGCAGAATGTTGTAATTTTAAGATAAGGACAAACAGATTGATTTCAAACCAAAAGGGAATAAGCATGAAGGTCAGAAAATTTTGTTTGGAACAAAGCAGCTCCCTTGAATTGCTGTTTTCCTGCTTCACATCTGCAGCCTAATGTCTGCCATTTCAGTGCAGCTGTGCAGTGCAAAGGGTGAACATAATAAGCTTTTCTGGTCCTCTTGGCCTCAGAACATAGTGATGGCTCTGGCTCTGATGAGTAGGAAAGCACAGATGTAGCCCCCAAGGAAGCTCACACACATACGTGTGTGTGATCCTGGTACCTGAAATCCTGCTCAGTAGCTATTATTTGGTGCTATGTGATGCAGCTGGCTTTTTAACAAGTGTGCAACAAATTTTTTAATTATGGTTCATCTTTTTGGTTTCAGAAAATGCTACATTCCTAACAAAGGTGTCAGTCACATAAGGAAGCTCCGGTAGGATATGAGTTAAGGTGATAATGGGAATAGAATTAAAGATTGTACTGTTACAATGATACTTTGTTAAGCATAGAGAGCAGGCGTGATTGAATCAAAGAGAATATATTTTATTTAAAGAAATGTTCTTAGTGGGTTTTCAAAGAAGCTGAAAGAAAACAGCTTTCTCTTTCAATTTTAAATAATGCAGTTTAGGAGATAGGCATTTTTCATCAAAAAGAATAAAAATGTCTTTCTGATAAGAGAAGCATTCAGAAATTGTTTCTGTAAACATGTCTCACTACAGATTGAAGCCAAATCTGATGAAAATGTTTGCCAGGACCAGCAACAGCCAGACTACTTTTAGGATTGATCAGATCTGGAATTTAATGCCTTTAATCGCTGTTCCAGAAAAAGCTATTGGCACAGAAGCTACCTGCACATTTTCCACTTTCTATTAGCCAGCTCCATAATCTTTAGCATTAAAGAACTAACTACATCGAGTAAAACTCATATTTGCTCTGGCTAAAGAAAAGATTTTGTTTGGTTGCAATGAACAAGTACCAAGGAAGGTAAGAGCATTTACTACCAGCCATATGATGTACATGCTAAGCCACACTGTTTAAAGTCCAGACATTTTAACATGATACCACTGTGCTGTCTGCCAAAACCTAACCAACCTCATCCTGTGGAAGTGAGGACAAAGAAGCACACCAGAATCTCAAAAAGACACAGTAGGGAAGGTTCAGCACCATGCTGAAGAGATTCTGAGAATTACACTCCAAAAATTCAGCTTTAAGTCAGTAAAATCAGTTGTATCAGTTGTGATGAGAAAAACAAATGTATTCTTGATGGTGAAAGATCTGACTCACTCAAACCAGATACTTCACAACTCTGAAAAGTATCTCGTGAGACCAAGAGACATTGGAAACTACAAGTCAAGAAAGGCTGGTGACTCCCTCAACTGGATTTACAGAAGACGCACAACCATTTAGTAATGAATAAGTTGTATTTTTCACTGGTTTGAAGTGAAAATATGACAGTGCAGCAGAGAGAATGCGAGAGTTAAATTCAGTTTCGAAGTCTGCAAAAGCCTGAAAACAAGGAGTTGAGTGGGAAAATAAACACAGCTGAATAAGTTAAAGACAAAAAAAATCTATTTATCCATGTTTTTTTTTCTAAGCTGTCTAAAGTAGAAGAGTCTGCTGCTTGATTTCTGTATGTCACTCCTAATTACTGACACTTTCACCCTGTACAATTAAAAAGATATTCTCAAGAACTAATAGTAAGGGTCAAGAAGAAAACATGGATAGACAAAACATTTCCTTATTGATACTGTTGGTGAGCAATATACTTTTCTGGAAATATGCTACAGAAAGTTACAGTGCCTTTCTCCTGTCAGGGTAATACAGAACAATTTCCCTGGTAATAATCCATAAAAATATAACCACCATAGCTAGTCAATCACTAAAGTTAACTTAGAGAGTGTACATACATGACTATCTCTCTTAAATGGTACAGGAACGGTTCAGAAGAGGCAGAAAAGTAAAATCAAAACACATTTATTGCATCTTACAGAAACTCCTCCATATTTAGCACTCTGTTGATGCTTATCACAGTGATCTTTCCCTTTTTACTTTCTATTGCAGGGTCTTGGTACAAGTTTTTGACCCAAAATCAGCATTTGGGCATTTCTTTTCTGAATCATAACCAAATCAAAATGATCATAAATCAGAGAGAGGCACTACTTTGAAAGAATACTCCTCACATCAAGTTTTTACATGTAAAATCTAATAATCTGTTCTCTCTACAACCAGAGCCAATATTCATTGAGTTTCACTAGGCTGAAACTTAGTCTTACATGAACTGAAACAAAATATATAACATTATATTCTATTTTGGAATACAGAAAAGTACAGAGGAAAATTCATGAGTAATCAGAAAGCCAGAGGGATGACATTAATAAGAATAAATGTGAAAAATCCCATAATTTATCTCAGAACAGTTGAATGCATTGTTAATCAGTGACTTTTGTTACAGGGACAAAGGAAAATGAAAGCAACTTCCCAAACTAAGATCTCTATTCAGACTGCGTTCTTAAAAGCTGTCTGACTCTGTGAGTTTGATTTCAGCACTCTCTAGAAAAGGGCACTGTACAATCTGGTATGCCTCAGTCCTGGCAAATGTAATGCCTTTATGTCTCTGTTACTGAAGATATCTAAAGACCTCAGAGAAGATCACTAAATACTTACATACACTTTAAGACATTTGTATGGCTAGTGTAAACTGAAAATTATTCTTTGGGTTACTCAACACCGTGTCCTCGAAGGGTATATTCCTCTTGACAGATTAAAGGAACTCATTTGCACAGACAGTTCTAGATGTTTTGCTTCATTGTTTTGAACAATGGATCTGGATTTCTTCCCATATTACATTTCTGCTTCTTCAATATATAGATTAGTAGAATTTCTAAACAATTGGAGGGGTGGGAAGATTGTCCATGGTAAATATAGAAATCACTGGAATTTCAGTTGCTTACAGCAACTCTTAAATTTACTCTAAAGTTTTGTGCATTAAAGATCACTGGGTGTGGCACCTGAAAAAAGCTGACAAAAAGATCAGCACCTTGTGACCCACTTTTCATTTATCCACCCACT
Source organism: Galbula dea (assembly GCA_013399015.1). NCBI lineage: Eukaryota > Metazoa > Chordata > Aves > Piciformes > Galbulidae > Galbula > Galbula dea. Next base: position 2,325,647 of record VWZX01000352.1, read on the forward strand.
ACCATACTATATGACACATGGTGACATCACTGCATTTGTTTTACAAAGGCTAAAATGTGTATGAAAATGCATTCTTTGCTGCTTTCCCATTTTCTCAGGACTTCATTTAGCATTCTGCCTTCGAACTACTGATGTGTATTTAATATGAACAGAGCTAAAGCTACATTGTTGTTGTAATTAGACCCCAAATGCACCCAAATAGTTTCCAGGCTACCAGCTGGATAACATGTTCATTGCTTCTTTTGTAGATATTTAGACTCTGATTTAACTCTTTCTCTCTTAAAAATTGAAAGAGCACATTAGCGGAGGAGAAGAGAGGAAGAGAGCAAGTAATTCAGTGTGATATAGACCTCATGGTAGCTCATAATTACATATGAAATGGAAGAGTTAGGGCAGCATATCTGTCAGGCTCCGTAACGCAGGTGGGTTTGCTTCCTCAAGATTTCTCTCTCTCTTTTTTCTTTTCCTTCTTCATCAGCATATTAATGCTCTTCATCATCATTCTTTGGAAGTGTGACACATATCACATTTCCCATCCTTCTGAGCATATGGTCTGGAACTATTCAATGGCTGCAATATGATGATTCTGGGCTGCTGAGCGCAACTGATTGGCACATTAAACTGCTGGGAGACTCTTATCTGGGGCAGACAGGATTCTTTCCAGTGCTGTCCTAAGGGGCCCTCAGTAATGAAAAATAGTAATTCTAAGGCTTTTCCACCTGTCTGTTGCCAGGCATTTTAAACCTGAGTTTCAATAGTTTTTCTTTCCCCACAACCTTTATTAAAGCAAATCAAGTGTAAGCCTGAAGAACTTGGAGAGTTTCACTAGAGACTCTGCAGTTGCCAATTTAAGAATAGGTATTTCAAAGCTTATTTAGCCTTTACCAGTGTAAGGCAACCTAGTGTACAAGAAATGTTAGTACAAATAGGTATCAAATTAATTATATAAATGCAGCAGTGTGATGCTTGGTTTATTTTACTTTAAAAGAGATTTTCCCCTTTATTATTGAATCAATAGAGTAAAGAAAAAAAATTCTTTTTCATATAAGCCACAGTAGTGAAGTCAAAATCTAATTGAAGTTATAATATTTATCAGATCTAAATAGATCCCTTCAGCTACTGCAGCATCCTCTTAACTGTGATAAGAGTGATAAGCACTCACTCTTTCACCAGGAAGAATGAATTGAGCATTTGCTTCCCATACTCATTTCTTCAGCTAAAGGGAAAAAATCAGCTTCCAGACTCATGATGCTTTACAAAATAAGGGAAGGATTTTCTGAGAACAGTGATTGCCTGAAGAACTACTATTGGAATTGGATACCAGTATCTTTTTTGGTTGACATAGTGGCAATTTAAAAGGTTTACATGTATTGCCTTTTAACTCAATCAGAATGCTTCAGTTCACCTATAAAACTGGAAAAACTGATTCTTTCCTCCTCAGTGTAAGTTTTATTATGTTCAGATCCTTAAACACTGACTATATTGTTTCCTTCCAGGAAATAACATTAAACCCTGGACAAATATAAGGATGTACAGGACTTTGCAGCAGATACAGCTTCTGCAGTAGCACCCAAAACTAGATAAATGGAACATCACTAAGAATTTTTTAAAATATTCTCAATTACTTTAAACTCTTTATGCACACAACTTTCTTATTTATGTTTTATATTTTAGTAACCTTTTTTACACTAGATGCTTCACATCTCTAAATTCTGAATAATACTTACTGGATGTTTATGATTTTGTTACTCTGCCATGGTTTTGTAGCTTAGAAAATATGGACACAGAAAGTATTTTATTCCATAGGAATCAGCCATTCATACTACGCAAAGTGTTAGAAATTGGAGTTCTTACTTTTGAGACTACAAAAAAAGATTCCTGGGAGGATTCCACACACAGATCCTCTTCAAAAGTATTGCTAAAATTCGCCATTACTGCCCATTTGCAGGGATTAGCTATTACCATTTTTGTTTGAAGAACTTCTCAGAGGAGAAGCAATCACTTTATTTTAATGTTGCTCGACAGAAATCACACACAAAACTTTATTTTCAGATAAAGAGTAATATTTGAATGATATGCTTGTCTTTATGCCTTATAAAATCTGTGCTAACATTTGCTTTCTTCATGGATTAAACAGTTTCTGTGACTTAAGCCATTAATGTTTCTGTCTTAAGAGTCTTCTTTTCCTGCAGCATCACTGTATGGTGAGGTTCTGACAATGTTATTTGTGTCCATATTGTTAAAATTTAATTCTTCTCAGAGGTGATATGTTAAAGCAGTTGGATGCACTAAAGTTTGTACAACTCTCCTGCTGGATATTTGCAAGATCCCTTATTTTCCTGATTATTTATAAAAGGTAAAATAATTTATTTGGAAAACTTTACGAGTGGATTCTTGCTGCATAATCTGCTGTGAGAGACAGAGCTGTGGATCTCAGAGGGACACAAGATTGACAAGGAATATCTTAGATACACAGTTGTATGAAAAAAATAAAAAAGAATAAAAACTACCTGGTTTATATTTGTTCATGTTTCTTCTATACATGCTCCTCTACAATATAAGAGTCAAGAATGAATTACCAGTAGCATAGTGGCCAGCAGTATGTATGGTAATTATTTGAAGTGGACTGAAGGGAAGCTTTTGCATACTGGGCACGAAGTGTACTCTTTTTGGGCTCTTGGGGAAGAAACAGCAGTTCTGTAATTCTATTAGACATGTTCTACTACTATTAGACACGTCATACTGCTGTAACTCAGTAGGGAAGCCTTATTCTGCTCTGTATAAATTAAATTAACAGTTTACTGAATTCATAACATGCCTCTCATCTTTAGCTACCTTTTGTGTTCTACCTTAAATCTGGAGAAAATGGCAGCACAAGTCAGAATTTTAGAGTGTTTTGTTTCTTCTGCACAATTGCAGATATCACATCATAACTATGATGTATGTTTTTCAGATATAATAATAAAATTAGGAGTGGCTATGGTAATCCTAAATGATCAAGACTGAGAATATCTGGAGCATGCAGTAAATTATTCAAACAGCGTCAGCTGAATGCCTTCTGTCCTGGCTGACTCTTGAGGATTGTTAAATTGTATTTAAAGGTAAATAAAAGACCTGCTTTATTAAAAAGTTTTGCTGACAGAGTTGTAAAATTAGCATTATTGATTTTAATACATTTAATAAAACAATGTTATTGAAATTCAGCAGCAAAACACAAAACATTGTCTCTTCTTCTTACGTATTGAGGAATAAACTTTCATTAAGATAGTTGCATGTTAAGAATATAAACCTTTATATCATGAAACAAATGTTTAATTTATTATAAGATATACTGTAGTTTGGGAAGATACTTACAGACAATGAGTTCATGATGAAGGAAAATATCGTCATCCTGTTTTGTCATCTTCCCACTCAAATCTCAGAGATGAGCTCCTTTTCCCACCTTGACTAGGTATCATGTTCCCTGAATGACTTTAGAAGGTATTCTTCCTCAAGTCAAATAGTCTGTCATTAGCACAAAGTAATCCTTATAATGGTCTTTAATTGCCTTTAATTATTTTATATCTGAATTACCATACACTGCAGGACATTTAAAGCCATAATAATAAAATATCTTATTACAATGGCTTATTGAAGTACTGCTGGGCTTTGACTTCTGGGAATCATTCTCGGGTCCGACAGTAACTGTAAATCATTCTGATCTCTGCTGTGTAAGTCAATGGGGATATTGCATAAGAAACTGAACCTGTAAACTTTAAAACATTAATTCCTACTAGAACCAAAGGCATCAAATTCCTTTACCCACCCTGCTTGGGTTAGGCTAAAGCTCCAAAAGCAAGGCAAACATCAAGTATGGTACAAAATCAATGCTTTCTTTTCTCCTCAATGTACAGTATTTGTGACCTGTGAAACCCCAAAAGCCAGCCCAGCTAGACAAACACTGCTGTATAGTTACTAGTGCTGCTTATACACATGCCATATCCTCAAATCACCAATTAAAATACATGCTTTTAGGGCAAGGTGATTTCTTGAAAGGCAAAGATAAAAGGCAGCCCATCCGCAGCAAGATCTGAGAAAACAAAATGGTCATGAGAAAAGATGTTTAACATGTCTGCTAGAAAGGCAAGTAAGCTTTTAAAAAAGAAGTCAACTATATTAGCAGCAGAGTGGGATTTAAAAGTAAAGAGTTCTCCAGAGGTCACTACTGGATCCAATCTTGTTCAACATATTCATCAATGACCTGGATGAAGGGACAGAGCGTACTCTGAGCAAGTTTGCTGATGATACCAGACTGGGAGGCATGGCTGACACACCACCAGGGTGTGCTGCCATTCAGCAAGAAGGGGACAGGGTGAGAGCTGGGGGAGAGGAACCTCATGAATTTCCACAAGTCCAAGTGTAATATCCTGCACCTGGGGAGGAATAACCCTGTGCACCAGTACACATTAGGGGTTGACCTGCTGGAAAGCCGCTCCATGGAGAAAGACCTGGAAGTCTTTGCAGACAACAAGTTAACTATAATACAGCAATGTGATCTTGTGGTCAAGAAGGCCAGTGGTATACTGGGGTGCATGAAGAGTGTGGCCAGCAGGTTGAGGGAGGTTCTCCTCTCCCTTTAGTGTGCCCTAGTGGTGCAACATATGGAGCATTTGGCCCAGTTGAAGAGAGACAAGGAACTACTGGAGATAGTCCGATAGAGAGCTACAAAGATGCTGAGGGAACTGAAGCATGTCTCTTATGGGAAAGGCTGAGACACCTGGGGCTGTCTAGCCTGGAGAAGAGCAGACTGAGAAGGGATCTAATCATTGCTTATCAAAATCCAAAGGGTGGGTGTCAAGAAGGTGGGGCCAGATTCTTTGCAGTGGTACCCAGAGACAGGACAAGAATTAACAAACACAAAGTGGAACACAGGAGGCTCCACCTAAACATAAGGAAAAACTTCTTTACTTTGAGAGTGGCTCTCAAAACCAGCCTGGACGTGATGCTGTGCAATCTGATCTAGGTGAATCTGCTCTAGCAGGGAGGTTGGACTAGAAGATCTCCAGAGGTCCCTTCTAACCCCTGCCATTCTGTGATTCTGTGATTTTGTCTTCAATACTAACATCAGTAAAGCAGTTAAATTCTGAATAATAGCAGTATTTTCTAAAGAGCTGTGAGCAAGGTGCACAGGAGACATAGGACTGCCCTCATGCAGATGTGGTTTTGCCATACAGTCAGCACCTTGACAACATATTCTTCATACTCTTGTTAGTCTGCTGTACAAACTTATGCCTGCCTCCTCTCTGTGCCAAAATGTCAACACCTAAAAAATGCAGGCAGCAATACTTTAGCTGCACGTGGATACGAATGCCCTGTGGTTACTTGGGATCTGAACTCAGAAACAAGGATTATCTTCAAAGGACACAAAGTAATCGAAAGATGAAATGCTGTTATTATTTGTTTGTTATGCAATATGTGCTTTGTGTTCCCAAGGTCTGAGAGTGCTGAACACCAGTATACAGTGGAGGAAGCTATAGCCCAGACTTGGACAACCCCAGTCCAGCTGCAACACAACAGCAGAGATGGGGAAAACAGTTCTGATTTGTGACACAGACAGCTGCCAAATTACATCAGCTGTCCGTGTGTTTTGCTTTGCTAAGCCACCATTAAGGCTTTGAATCCATACAGACTCAAGTAACCCACTTGTACAGGTGCAGCAGAAATAGGAAATTGCACTGTCACATCAGAATGCTAAAGACAGCCCCACTGTCAAAGTGGTCTCCTATAAGGTAACAAACTGAACTAAAGTACAGCAAAAGCTGAAGGTATGTTTTACAGGAACTTCACAAGGCAGACATGGGAATCTCCAAATAGAGCACTAGACCTAATATCAAATAACTGACCATCAGTTTCAGATCTTCAGATGGTATTTGAAATGATGCTACAGAAAATAAATAAATAAAACATTCCGATTTCAAACCATTTTAATGCATCTTGAAGGAATTCACTAAACTTTCGTCCTGCTCATCCTTGTGATCATTCTTTTCCTGTCATCGGGTACCTAAGGCAGGTGTCAAACTGCAGCCCTCTCTATAGCAGACTAGTTTTACCATCAAATCTTTTCTGTTCACATGTAACACAGGCATTCTGTCAATATGGTGTCACAAAATGTGCCCCCAGCAAACCTAACCTTTTCATTTTATTGTATTTTAATTTCATTAATAGCATGTATTAAAAATAACTTATGGAGAAGACAAGCAAACATAGACTTTTCTCTCTGGAAGAAGCAATGTTTGTTAAATTTGTTGGCATATGCCTACTAAAGCAGCACAGCTGAGACTGATAAATCAGAATCTGATTAACATTCAAATTATAACTTGTCCATTCCTCTTCAAAATGACAGCTTGACTGAGATTGTGTTTGTCCATTTTCAGAGAGGAATAACTGTGGCATTTAGTAAAGAAGTGAGAAAAACATGTTTGTTTTTTAATTTGCTTTAATGACTTTCTTGGCCATGGTTATTTGAAGAAGAGTCTACCCAGCTGCCTTTATTTCCCCTTCTGTTAGATTATGATCTCTCTCAAAACAATACTTGAAAATGGCTCATCTGAACAAAACTCAGAAAGTGCTGCAGAGCAGCTGACTAGAAAGACAAAGGAAATTGTGCCAGTATCACTAAGCTACACTCAAGGTATATGAGCAAAGTAGTTTCAGCAGAATGATTTATGGTAAAAACCTGGAGAAAATAATATGTCCTCAATCTTTCTCATAAATAATTTGATTTATTTTCAAACACATTATGGCATTAGGTTTTTCTTTTTCTCTGTCCTGAGGCATGAGGCATGTAGTGTTGTTGGACATATTCTCAAGAATGTCTTGCATTATGCATACACACCCACAAGTAAAGGCAAGGGAACTGCTCTATGCTGTGACTTAGAGACACACCCTGCATACAAGCACACACCTAAGTCACATGGGAACTTAACTGCCTGTGGCTATCAGTTCTGAAATGCAGGTCAGAAAGGATGTTTCTTAAAAGTGTGCTGTGTGCTAACTATTCTATAATGAACATTCTTTTTTATAGCACTACAGGAGGTTGGTATGCCATCCTTGATGGTTTGCTTGAACCAATTTTATCTCTCTTGTTCTTGATAACAATGAAGCAATATCCACAAACAAGTACTATTCCCTCCCTTTCCACAGGACATGCAGCATTCTGACAGTTATTCAATATTCTTATTCCATACAATTGTTCTAATTCCATCTGGTGAAGAAGTGGCAAGAGGAGTATTTTATAAATAGAGAACAGTCAAGTGGTAAGACATAGAAGGGTGAATTGACCAAAGAATGAGCATGAGAATGTGAAACAGATGTTAGACTATGTATGCAAAGCAGAATAGAAGTCACCTGTCCCTATTTTTGCTAGCCTTTGTATGAAACTTTTCAGATAATTTGTTAGTTATCTCCAAAATCACTAATTAGAGGATATTTCAACACTGTTCTTCAGTGTCCTTCTCCCACAACCTTCTATGCTTTATTGATTTAATTACACAGTATGGATTTTTTATCTATGTTATATATTAAAATATTACATGCTAACATAATTCAAGTTAAATGGCTCAAATGCATTTAAAAAAATAATCCACTTAAAGATTTTTGACTAGTTTGTCCAGAGGAGAAAAGAAAAAATCAGGGATTACTCAGAAGCTGAGCTGACACATTCAATTTACTCCTTCCTTTTGCATTACCACTAACTCCAGTTTTAGGGATGTCAGGTTTATATGGAGATGGACTTCCAGCTAAATGAGAAACTGCCCAAACTGCATATCACCAACAGGGTATTTGAATATGCTGAATGTCAGTTTGGTGTTTGACAAGAAGTCAGTCTAACTTTTAGAAATGCAGAGGAATGTGTGGTAAGGAAGATATCTTGCAGGGTAAAAGTCACCAAGCAAAGAATCTAAGAGCAGTGCCTGAGAACATTAAAACAGCATGGACTAAGAAAAGTCATAACCTCAAACAGAAGAACAGTTAAGTCTACAATATTTCACCATGGAATGGGAAGTAAACAATGCCCAGAACCATTCTTTGGTAAGCTATTTGTGTATTCACATTTTTTAACTCCCTAAACATGCAGTCATACCTGATAGCTGTATTATAGACATAGCCTAGTATCCGTGACAGTTAAGCAGAAAATCTTCGGTCAAGCATACTGGCAAAATTACTTCTTGCAGCTTCAAACTCTCTTGACTCTGCACAAATGGCTTACCTGAAGGGCTGCCTTCTACAGCATGATATTTAAAAGTGGACTAAAAAGGTGAAGTAAGGGAAAGTCAAAGGCCAAAAATTTCATCAAGAATTTCAGGATGTTGTCTCTGTTCATTACACAGGGAAGTAAGTCAGTGCATCATGCAAATTAAAGGTTATTATAAGCATTACACTATCCAAAGACCATGCTTAAAGGCATAAAGGAGTAGCCATCTAATTAATTGTAAGTCTTCTTGTGCAGTTATATAAAATCCTATCTTAGTAAAAATTCCAAGATTTAATAAAATGTTTGTGAGTTCCTCAGCACCTAACAATTTCTTCTTACTGAAGATGGGAATGTGGGAATGCATCTCTACGCTGAGTTACCAAAGGTTCTCGAGTGTGGTAACTAGCCGAAATGAAGAACCCCCACATGGCACCAGATTCACATTGGATTAGAATTAGCAAACAGGTTTCCTAGTCAATGGAGTATTTGTTTTACAGTCATGTAAACTATATTCATAACAAAGTAGTTCAGACTGTTCAAAAGGCACCAACTTTAGACAATTTTATCCTTTGTAATGTAAATCAAAATATCCTGCCTATTAAAAATAAAAATCCAAGAACTTTGGCAGTTCTAAAAAAAGGAAAAAACAAACCACATGTTTTAAAGTAGCAGCTGAATACTGCCTGGTTTTATACAAATTCCTGGCTTAGTAGGAGCTCCTAATGTTAGAGAATATCTGGTGTGATTGGTATTAACTGACAAAATTCGGTGCATTTTCAAAGCCCATTCATTGTGTGGAAAGCATTATATCCATAAGCAATGGTCCTCTATGCACACATTGCAACCTCACAGAAAGACTTCTGGACTGGTTTTGAAAATTATCTTTATGTAGCCAAAGTGAATTTTATAATCAATAAGTTCTGGAGATTTTGAGAAAATAGGTGACTTCAAAAGAACTTGCTTACAGTTTTCATCTTACTGTTGAATTTCATATGTCCACATATGCATGCAGAGGCAAAATTGTTTAACAACTGTGTGCTATTTGAATATATTGGCCTAGAATATTTATTATTATTCAAGTGGATTCACAATTTCTTCTTTTGACATCTTTTTGACTTTTTCACACTTCATTAGTATTTTCTCTATTTCTACATTTGTGACAAGATTGGCTTCAAATTAATACTCTGAATAGTTTCCTGAATTCTCTTTCCTTCTGTGAGCTACAACTGATTTTGCATGCATTTTGTTAATACCTTCCTAATTATCTTATCTCACCAACTGCTGTAACACAGCAATAATGGCTTCCTGCTACTGGTAAGGATGAGGCATTCTTTCTCCCTGTGAAAGCAGAAGATATGGAATACTCGCTGCTCCCAGCAGGATTCTTGGGCATGGCTAAGACATCTTTTGCTTGCCTGCACATGCTCTGATATGACAAAAACTTTTTAAAAAACTGTTACAAATCTGTAAATGATGAATATATGATGAGAATTTCACAGTAGTAGATAAAAGTTATAGTGAAGACATTAAAATAACAGCTGTCAAATGTTCTCCTAACTTATCCTTGTTCTCCTAGTTTAAAATGTCACAATAGGATGGGAGGGCAGACTTTAACGGTGCATCCCAAAGCAGAAGAAACTACAGCCCCTTGTAGTCAGATGAAGTGCCACAATAAGCTGGAGTCAGCATTTAGACACAACAAAACTGCTGTCACTCTCCTCAGATGGCCATGCTGGATGTGGTGCATTATGAGCAGGTATAGCGAGAGTTACCACCTGGTCTGGCCTACAGCACCCAGCTTTGGGGATTCCCACAGCACATGCTTGGGTGGAGCTGAAGTCAAACAAGATCAGCTCAGCTGTTAAAAACAGCTCTAGAGTTCTGTGAGGACAGATGTCAGGATTTCTGAATTTGAAATATGGCTTTTCCTTGAAAAATGTGGTAAAGACAACAAAAGTGCTTTCCTGATACACAGGATGCAACCATTTACTGCAGGTGCCCTGCTTGTAAAGACACTTTGTCCATTCTGATGGAAAATCATTATGTTTGATGATGGGTTTTTTTGATATTTTTGCCCATGCTTTGAAGAAGTGGTGCAGCAGGACTTCATAAGACTTTGAAAGAGTGTGCCCTGGACAGACTCAGAAAGCATCAGTCTTTCTTAATAAAAAAATATTTTTAAAAATCTGCAAAATGTGTATGCAATATTAAAAACTATAAGGATGGCTATTTCTAGGGCATATATTTACACTAATGCATATATTTGTATAATTCAATATGTATTCACAGCTGTCTTATATTTCTGAATTTAATATCACTTGGTTTACAAAACAGATTCTCAGCTGATAAAAATACAGATAGGTGTATTGATTTCCTACAGCTATGTTTATTTAAACCAGTGAAGAAATATAGTTCCATGGAAATCACTGTAAATTCATCTGTGTGGGCCTGAGCTTGCAGCAGCACAAATATCACAAGTACCTACCCTCTATTTTTACATATTTCCTCTTGCCTTGGACAACTTAAGGAACAGAAGCTACAGGTTCACGTCATATTTTGAAAGAGAACATCCCAGTGACTCAAGAAAAAGCATTTTTCTGACCCAGATCATAGAATCATAGAATAGTAGAATGGCTCAGGTTGGAAGGGACCTTAAAGATCATCTAGTTCCAACCCCCCTGCCATGGGCAGGGATGCCACATGCACTAGACCGGGTCATCCAGGGCCACATCCAGCCTGGCCTTAAACACTGCCAGGGATGAGGCCTTCACAACCTCTCTGGGCAACCTGTTCCAGTGCCTAAACACCTTTTGGGTAAAGAACCCCCTTCTAATCTCCAGCCTAAATTTCCCCTCCTTCAGCTTGTAGCCATTCCCCCATGTCCTGTTGCAATCAGACCAGGAGAAAAGTCTCTCTCCTGCCTTATAATCCCCTTTCAGGTACTGAAAGGCCACTATAAGGTCCCCTCTAAGCCTTCTCTTCATGCTTCACAATTGCAGAATGTAAAGATGTCCTGGTGTTACTATCTGCACTCATCACACACATTGAATCGACTTGTGGCCTCTTCTGCAGATTCACCTTACCAAGGGATTTCAAAAAGAGTGAGAGAAGAATGAACTGAAGCACAGCTTTATACTATCTCTGTCACTAAAATGGCCCAATAACTCTAGTATTATTAAAATATGAATGTGGAGCACCAAGCAGTGAAGTAGGATTCCAATGCCATCCAATCCAACACTGCCACAGCAGTATATCTATGGAGCTCACACACTACATCACAAGCAGAATGTCATGTACATAGTACAAAAAAAGAAGATAACTTGCTGAAAACTGTTACCAAGAGATAATTTTCTACCTAATTTCTTCAAGACTCACCCTTCTTTCCTCTGTTCTTACAAACTCTTGCTAAAATTTGCCTCTGCTTTTGAGACAGATGAAGTGTATCTGAAGCCAATAATAAATAAAAATATGCATATAAATTGCATCAGATACTCAGAAACACAAGTGCACCTTAACATTAAGTTGTTAGCAATACAGAACTCTCATCACACCAGTTACAATTCCATTTTCACCTGCCTGAGGGGGTTTGGCATTAATGTTACTCACTGCTTGTAAGCACCCTCAGGCTGTAGGTAAACCTTATTATTTTTCTTATTTCAAGTCTTTGGATCTGATCCTACTTAATACCAAGAGTTTCTTGAAGGTGTTATGTCTTCAATTGACATAGATTTTGATAGAAACAGTGGATAGCTGAACTAGGACCATTTTCTACCCATTTATCTTTTTAATGCTTATTAAGTTTTATAGCACTTGCTGATCAAGTTGACCAAACATAAGAATAATCTGGACAATACATAATCCCTAAAATGGCTTTATCTGTTAAAATATAAACCCAACATTTTTCACCTGTGTATTGTGACGTCCTTAATCATCCAGATTTCATAACTAGAGAAGCAGCAATAATTTGCTGTCAAATACATAAAATGGTTGAGACTAAACACTGACTTTGTTTTGTTCTACAAGATCAGAATGACCTTCCCTGTTTCAGAAGTATTTCTTAATGTACTATTTTTTTGGCACAAAAGATTTCAAATAAGACATCCTGAAGCAGCAGTGTCCTCCTGGCACCACTAAAATATTTATGGTCTTCCTTTTTCTCAGGTTAGGTGTCATTCAACACTCCTTTTATTTTACTTTCACTTGTAAGGTACTTATTAATTTCTTGCCCTGTTTCTGTCTTCGTTACACTTAACTCCGTATGACTCCCAGTAGTAGGGGTGGAATTGTCTAATTACACCATGGTTTATTGGGTTTTACATTTAACTATAATCCAACTACTTCTATGTTTCCACTGCAGTGAAAGAAAAAATTTCAACACCTGGAAAATAATTTTCATTTAGAAATTATCTCACTGCAGCTGATGATCCAGCTTAAAAAAGTGTTTGTTGAGGAGTGGGAGAGACACACTAAAATGTATCATTAATGGAAAAGAAACTCTCTTCCTAGTGGTGGCTGTGAGGAGGTTACACTTGGAAATGGCAGTGAATTTAGGACAATAAGCACCTTTGTTTATGCTAGTCTAACAGGATAGCTGGGTAGCTTTACTGGAGGAAGGCAAGGCAATGGGAAGAGCATTAGGTGCCTGCTGAAGGGACATACAGGGATACTGTCAGGACTGTCTTCTTGTTCAGAAAAGAAATGCAGGAATTTCTTCATTACATACAAGGGTTGTACCTTCTAAGGGTTAGAGTTTAATTTTAAAGTGAAGAAAGAAACAAATCCTTTCTAGTGATCTTATTAAGACAGTTTGTATGCAAGCAGTGTCTTTACTTTAGTGCATTTTTAGAGAGCCAGAGTCCTCACTTTCCATCTGCCAGGAATTGGGGGTGCATATAGGTGCCAGTTTCAGGGGAATTCAGGATTCAAAAGAATTAATCTCAAAACCAGGTGGCATTGTTAGGCTGTGGGGCTGTTTGCTGATTTAAGAGACCCATAACCTAGCCAGAGCTCATTAGATTCCAACAGCGATGATTAGGGTCCTCTGGGGTCATATTTGCACTAAGCTTTCTAAATAGAGTAAAGGAAAGAAACTAAGCTCAGAGCTTGCACTGGAGCTAGAGTTCTCTAATACCATCAACAGCATTTTGTAGGGAAAGGGGAGAGGCAGTTCTAATGTGCAGTCATAAAATATGATTTCATATTGAAATTTTGCCGTGTTTGAGTGAAATATTCACTCTTGCTTCAGCATGTAAGAAGCAATCTATTTTGTTGTGATGGAAGAAACAACATTGCTCCAAGAAAAAAAGGGATTTAAAAAAGAAAAGATTAGCAAGTAGGTTTTGTTCTTGATTTTTCTCCTTGTATTTAATAAAATATGTGCATAGCACCAGAAATATTATCTGCTTTCAATAAAATAGAGTAAGAAAGCAAATATTAAAAGGGATTAATGATCCAAAAGCATCATAGTTTCACAAGCTAATCATTTGTGACAAGTATAATGTACTGACCAGTAAAATGCCCCAAGGTTTCTTATTCAATTCAATGTTTAATATATTTATTATTTGCAAATAACAGATCCAATTCAGGGAAAGCTGTGAAGAATTCTGGGGGAATTTTGCTGCACTGGGTGACTAGGCAATGGACAAAGAAGTACAGAGGAAATGAAAGAATTTAAACTATTGGCACTCCTTATAGGTTTGGACCTGGCTGTGGTAACATCGGAAGCTCAGTGAGAGCCTCTGTTCACACTGTTATCACATTAAAATGCATTAGGTCTGAGTGGAATATGATGTGCAATACATTCTAATTCATCCTCCTCTGGATTGCTGTATGTCATACCAAAGAAGGGCAATAAAAATAATACAAACATAGAAACTCTCACACAAGTAGAGCCTGTAAGATTTAGAAAGTTTATCTTGGAAAAGAGACAAATAGCAAAGGACATGAAAAGGGCATATTCAAACCCAAAATGACAGAGAAGATAGATCTGACATTACCATTCCACACACACCATAGAGTAAAAGTAAAAAGAAAGCTAAAGAAAATGAAAGATGGTGGAATTGAAAACACTTAAGAAATGTTTTCACTGTGCACAATTAGACTATGAAACTCCCTGCCCCTAGGTACTATAGGTGCAAAGATGAGAATATAGGAAGAAGTGTATCTTATTCCAGTTGGGATCAGATATTTATACATATAGTAAGGATATTCTGAATTACAACAATAGGAAAGAATACTGAGAAGACAATTTAATCTCATTCTCTAGGGTTAAGTTGATAACTAAGTAGAGCAGTTCAAAATCTGACCTGAGGGAAGAAGGAAGATATGAAAACACTATTTTACATGTATGGGCTTTGCAGTTTCCAAAGCATCTGCTACAAGCCACTATCTAAAGGCAAATTCAGAACAAGATGGATCACATTTAGTACAGCAATTCATGTCTGTAACGATTAGCTTTCCCAAACAAATTATCATTTTATACATTTTTAAACACTGTGCTGTTCAGACACTCCTCCAGCAGACACTTTCTGTATCAGAAATGACTTGAGAGAGGAGCCAGAATGTCTGACTCCTCAGACCCATGGACCCGCCAGCCTCAGAAGGCAAAATGGGGAAGGTTTGCTGCTTGTGTTTTTGCATATCTCTTTAGGCCAGATTATGTATGTTTACCATGTGTCTAACTGGGTTGTCTAAAAACTGTCTTAACATATACTCTGATCCTTCTGCAAATAGGTAGATAGTGTAACAGTTGCAGGCAGAGGTCTGAAACTAGAAAACTGGGAGATGCCAAACTGTGAAGAGTTGCACTGTAATTATAAATTACACATGCCAAAACCCATAGTCACGTGTATCAAGCAACCTTAAAATTACTCATTAAAAACAAACAAAAGAAGCACTTCTACTTACTGCTTGGGATTGTTTCCCTTGACTACCAAATGTAAATCAATAGGACTGAAGGAAATTTGCTGTTGCTGTTTTGATCCACTAAAAAAATAATACACAAAACCTCATTCCCCTCAAGCAATGTCTAACCCAAGAAGGTACGAGCTTCCAGGATCTTTTGTTTCCACAGCCTGCTTGCTAGAGTGCAAGAATACTTTCTTTTTATAATTTTTTTTCTCTCTCTCTCTTTTTTCCCCCTTGTTTTTGTATTTTGTTTTGTTTAACCACTTTGTTTCTACTGTGGTATAATACAGAGGAAAGTGTGATTGCAGGAAAAACTTAACTTCACTGCCTGATGCCTGAAATTACTCTCCAAAAGAAAAGGTTTCACTGGAAACACATAATTTCAAATTCCTTCTTCTCCAATGACTTTGGAACTCTTCTTTCTCAAAGGAACTGTGGCTAAGATGTACACAACAATAATGCTATCATCTTTACCTACAAGATTCTGGATATGTTGCCAACTATTTTCTATTACAGCAGAAGTCAACAGACTAAGGAAAAAGAATGAAAAGATCCTCCAAACCCCCTGAAAACTCCCAAACCTCTCAATCTTCTTTGCCAGGTTCAAAGATGACCCAATCTAACCATGACTTCTGTGAAGGTTTTTACAGTGTTTATGGAACAGTCAGACTATGCTCTTCCCCTTTCATAGAGGCTACAGAGCCATTGAAAATGAGTGGCACCATCTTTTTCATCTGTACACAGGCCAGCATAATATCTTGCACTTTCAGGGAATAGTTAAACCCAGCTTTTTGCTTATAAAGAACTCCAAAATTAATCCTGCCTACTCAAATTAAAACAAAAAATCATCTTCCTGTTTTCCCAGTATGATATGACTTAGCTCTCACCTGGTCCTTGCAAAATTTAATCAGGAGCTACTAATAATAGCTATTTAATCAGATATCTTTTTGCCTTCCACTAAAACCAATATTTTCAAATGGTCCACAAATTCATTCTGAATTAAGATTTTCATGCTGGAAAAACTGAATTCTTAGTTTTCAATTATTTTCACTTTCTTAAAAATGAAAATTACTACAAATATGAATTATCACACAGCATAGTCAAAATATAGCTTAGCATCATAGCTGATGCAGCTTCAGTTTACTAGTGTAGCAACTAAACTCTAAACAGCAGCACATTTGGGATGGATAGTCATCATTATCTATTCAACTGGACACAAAATAATTTGTTACAGCCACTTGGTTTTATCATTACTTGATATTGAAAACTGACAAGCATCATAACTCACTGGCATTTTGAAATCTCTTCATATTTTGATCCTTCAGAAAATTTGTTTTCACTAGGTCTGGCCTGCTCAGCTCACAATAATTAGTTTCCTAAGCGTATATACTACCTCAATGTGTCTTATGGCCAGAATGAAAATGATGAAAAGGTCCTGTCATGGTTCAAACTAATAGTTTCTCCAACCTCTTTGTGAATTCTCCAAGCATATCCTCCTCAGCTGCTACACTTCAAGTCTTTTATCTCAGGTAAATCACATGAAGCTTTCAGACCAGAAAATATCCTACTGATTAACCGTTCTTATCAAGAGGGCAGTTCTCTAACCTTATTTATTTTTTCCTGCCATCTATTACCTCCTCTGCATGCTATATTCTGCTCTCTCCTATTACTGCTACAGTAGTCCTCAAACTGCAAATCCCCTATTCCATCTGTCCCTGGGCTCTGTCCTGCCAAAACCCTCCTTGTCCCCAAGCCCTCTCTCTGTCTCCCCTAGCCACCCACTCCTGCCTCCTCTCTCACTGCTGTGACAGCTACAGTCCTGTGATCTGGACCCACTTTGAATCAACCTCTTTAGTGTACCTGCTGGCTTAAATACTTTTAATCCCCAACTGCTCATTCCTGCCCTGGCACATCTCTCTACTGGAACCAAGCTGGCACACTTTGCTTGTGGGACCAAGTGAGGGACTGAATATGGAAACTGTTTCAGCAAGAAACTGGAAACTTTGTTTTTCAAGCTGGATCTGTTCCTTGATGCAACACATCAGACAGTTACATGAACAGGAAAGCTGGTGACAAAAGTTGGTGCTGCTTAGGGTGAGTGAAACAGTGCTCTTGCCAAATGAGATATGACAGCTGTGGTGTCCTTTCATCTAAAAACAAGAGCGCCCTGCAGACACCTGGAAAAAAAGTGCTTTGCTTCTGTTTTCTGAAGGAGCTTTGTCCTCTGCATCTGCTTAATTGGGCTTTTGTATTGCCAAACTTACATATAAAAACATGGAAGATGAAGGAAAGGGTTATTTTCTAAGTGCTGATAAATGGACAACCACCCGGCTCCCTTCCCCTTCTAGAGTCACTAGAATTGCTCTACAGTAACCTTATATTTAGCAAACATCTTCTGAGCATTCAGATAAGTGAATAAAGTTTATAGCATTTTTCACTTAAAATTCATCACATGCAGATTAACATCTAAAGAAAACATAGAATATATTGTCACTTTAGAACTTATTCTTTCCTTCTATTTTGAACTAAAGCATCTATGAAAACCCAAAGTTCTCTTGCCATATTGCCAGGAAGATCCCCAAGTTTGTGATAGGTTCTGTATTGGATGCTACTTCCCTCTAGTGTGCAGTCCTTGTAAAACCCCAGTGATACCACACTTCATAATCCTTAAAAATTTACTCCAGCTGCAAACCTGTTAAGGCTTTAAAGCATATCACCTTGCAAAATCTGATTTCTTTTCAGAAAGCAAACAGAATTTGGTTCTAGCATCCTTTCCACCTTCAAGGTATAGCTAGCAAACCTAAATATGATAGAGCAGCCATGAAGCTCAGGCAGAGCTTTAACAGTGCAAGTTATTCTCATGATAGTACAGAAAACTCAGACTAATCTATCATGTAGGACTTGTATGAGAAGGTGATCAGTAATAAGTAACAGATTACTCCTTAGATGCAGTAATCAGACAATTGTAATAGAGTACTTTGTCAAAGGAAATTTAAGAAGCATGTCACAATTTGTTACAGTTTCACTCAAAAGAGGAGATTGTTTTGAGTGAATTTTCCACCAATCTATAGTTAATTTACAAGTCTGCAGTATACTACCACAATCATTTTGAGCATTATTTGAATCAATGTAATGCATTTCTCTTGCTGACAATCTGACTTTTGCCTAAATTGTAGATAACTGAGAATAAGCACTCAGAGAGATCTGTTTCTGTGATTTTAAAGAATAATTGGGCTCCTGCTCTTCCTCTGAATATTATGGGTATTATAGGGTACACTTTCAGAACCACTGTTTAAAGTGAGCATTCAGGCCCCATATTCACATTCAAAAAATGAACATAAGACTATCCCCTTAGACAATCTTTCTAAATTGTCTTAGAAAAAAATATATTTTTTCTCTCAAGTTTCAAAACCCAGCTGTTAATGTGGTACATCAACCTGCTGTTGGGCCAAGAGAGGGGGGAGGATTGTGGAATCCTTGACTGCACAGCCAAAATTAATGATCCCTGCATTTCCTCATCCTCAAGTACTTCTGTTAGTAGAGTCAGTCTCTTAAAGTGTGGTATGTTATCAATTACCCATTAAAGACTGACAAGTAGCTATATAGGTACAGATTAATTCCTTCTTTTTCTCAGTCTGCTTTCAAAGCAGCTCACACATTGTCTGACGAGAAGTCCCATGACTTCTCCTTAGCTCCTCTTCCACTAACATGCCTGTCAACCAGCTGCATCTCCCACGGCAACTCTTGGAGCAGGAGGGTAGCTGTGCAGCTGTACAGTTTTGTGGCCTGGAGACAACCGAACAAATTTAAGCAAACAAGTTTGATAACAACCATTAACATTGCAGTAAGTAGGCAGATGCTAAAATGCTAATAAGTAGGTGGAAGCTGTACATACACACGTGTATTCATTTACTATCGATAGGTAATGTGGAATTTCCAAGATCCCTGAGAAACCTGGGATCCCTAAAGTATGAATATATGCTTTAAAAAGAATGTTTTAAGGTGAACATTTGGGAAAGCATCAGTAAGATACTGTGTTCCAAATGAAAATTAATCTGTCTCTGAAGAAAAATATACCTTGATGGTATCCTGAGAAATGTTGATTCACAGAATGTACAGGTTATCTAAGAAATAATACACTGGTGGATAGGTTGCCTTCACTGAGAAAACCACTTAAACTCTTATAAAAATCATATAATTTAACTGTGTAGGGAATCATCAAAGCTGATCAAACCTAATACTACAAGCAGAGTAATCTCTGTGATGATCATATAAGAGTGCACCAAACTCCAATGAGCTGCCTAGGTATTTCCTTATTTTCCTAATAGTATATGCAGTATACTTCTACAAAGTGCAATTCTATTTTTTCTACTACTACTTCAATTATTGCTTTGCTAGTATTATAGGTCAGGCTATGATTTGGATGCAAAACCAGCAGTAGCAGAGCGTGCACCCTTATGCCTCTGAGGTGCAGATTCACAGGACATGGCTATGGCAATACCTAAGCACATTCTCCTGTTCACACATTTAGTAGCATAGTATCTTGTCAATTTTGATGAGGAAAATTTCAGTCTGTGTTCAGCAGTTTATATGTTGGCATTAAAGAACTGAACTCACATTCACCCAGACACTTTGGGAGTTTTTGGTTTTGAACACTTCTGTGAAAGAAGTCATCATCCTTACCCACTCCCTCAAAACACTTTTTCAGTTCTCTCAGCTGCAGGGTTAGGAGCAGAAGCAAGTTTCACAGAGAACATTTCAAATAACTTAGGACACATTCCACACAACAAAATAAAAACTTTTCATACCTTATCAAAATATTCATTAGGTGGAGAAGGAGAGTGGTTGGGGGTTTTTTCTCACTTTCTAGTTCTCCATGTCCACTAGTCTAGTATATGGGGTTTAGCAACCCTATTTCTAGGTCCATTACTAGTACAACACAGGTAGGTGTAATCCCTTCACTTTTCAGACTGCTTTTCCCCACTGACATTTTGAGTGTGGTTAAACCAGCTCTGTTAACTTAGCTCATAAATTCAGCTCCCACCCCTTTCCATTGTAGCCACTTACTCTCATTTCTGAGCTGGAGTCCACTGCCCCCTAACTTTACTGAAATGGTCTGAGTTAAAAATAAACCTTTGAAAACAATAGCAGAAAGGAAAAAAATAATAAATAGGAGGGAAAAAATGCATGATAACACAGAGAGTGTTCAGGGAGAGAGGTGAGAAATTTTTCAGTCAATTTTTTTTCTGAATTCAAATACACCTGACATGTATAAGTCCTTTCAACTGCTTAAACAATGCCTGTAGTATGGCCTTGTCACCCATGGGAGTCCTAGGTATTCTAATGCAAATAACTACAAACTAAAAGCAAATACACCATTTAAATCTTCAGGGTTATTTTTCCATGAAGTTCCTTTCTTCCAACTTTAGTTGTTTAACCAGCAAAAACCTAGGATTATTGAATCTCTAAACTATTTTTAACAAGGTACTAGAAATGTTAAATGTTCATCACACATTAAATACTGAAAATACTGACCTTTTTTTTTTCTCCTTAAAACACGTTCTGTTAGGATCATGCCTGCAGATATGTAGTTTACAAAACTATTAACTCTGTAGTGAGAGGAACTCTTCAAAAATCTTTACTCATTACTTCACATGTCTGTATTTACAATTTCATGGTACCATCACAACTGTATTTTCATGAGGCTTTGAAATCAATTTCAAATTCTAATAAAGAATAATGGTCACACCTGTAATGATAATGAACTTATGGGTACCCATCTGTCTCAGTTTTTATCCATTCAAAACGTTTTCAGCCCGTGGCTGTGCCTGAGGCAAAGTTACATCATCTTGACACAAAGAAACACAAACTCTTGCCTCGGAGATTTCTCTTGCTCGAAAGCAGCAATACTGCAAAAGCTCCAACGTGTTGTAATTAAAAATTTATCAATTAGTTATACAGTCAGATAAACCAAAATGACTGTTAAGGATTCTGGCTGGATGTGGCCCTGGGCAACCTGGTCCTGTGTGTGGCATCCCTGCTCATGGCAGGGGGGTTGTATTCTTTGCAGAAAAAGCACACCAGCCGTGTCCTAAATGCCTCCAAGGATTACTAATCTATGTACTCTTTGTTATGCATATATTTAAGATACATTTGAAAAGACATCAATTAAGATGCAGATTTTCTGACCAGTGTTTCAGGCAGCTGAGTACAAGGTGTCTCTCTAGAATTGCTCATATTATAATAACAGACATAAAATGGAAATTTTGAATAAAGAATGCTTCTTTCTTATTATTTGATCCTTTTTGGTATGTATACAAATGTGGAATATAATTAGAGACACTGTAATTAAAGAAATAATTAGGCACCACAGGCTGGTATCACTAACATTTAGCTTTCAGCTTTTACCACCACGTCACATTAGCAAATTCCCTCCCTCATGCAAAGTTTACTAAACAAAATCAACAGCTCTTTAGCCATTTAAAAGGAATAAAATACATTAAAAGGAAAACAAACATTTTATCGTATTGGGAAGGGAATAAAATGGTTCCTGCATAAATTAAACCCCAGAAATCACTTCTTGGACAAATCTTTGCAAACAAGTTCCCTTTCATGGACAGCTTTATTTTATTTTAATTAAATGACAGACTTAACTCACTGCAAATAACTGAGGTGTTAATCTCACTACATTCATTTGGACAGAAATTGAGGGAAAACTGGTCAATGTTAATCAAGTGCCTTGAAGGAAGGGAGTACTTTTTGACAGACTTGCATTATGGATGGAGCACAAAATGAGGTAAGTGGGAGAGCTTTCTCCTAGAGGTTGCAAAGTTTGTAATTACATGTAAAAAGTAGCATTACACCCCTACCTTAACTACTTTGCATGCATCAACAACATATGTTCCTAGAAAAGCTGAGCAAAGGAGGGGTTTCCTAGTTGTGTCAGCTATTTAAACCTATGCTTACTTTATTATGCTAATGAAGACCTTAGTCAACAGACTTTCACCTTAGGCAATCTTCTGTAAACTAAATTAATAAAACATTAAAAGAATGCTTAGAATTTGCCACACAGTTACTTTGCTTATAATATATATATCTACAAACTACATAAATTGAAGCTATGGTTGTTTAAACCTCACAGAAAACTCTAAATGGCAATATTTACTTTTTTTCTTTGTTATGATTTGAATCATTTCTGAGAGCACACTGTAGAAAACACCAACATGGAGACA
This sequence comes from Galbula dea, assembly GCA_013399015.1. NCBI lineage: Eukaryota > Metazoa > Chordata > Aves > Piciformes > Galbulidae > Galbula > Galbula dea. The sequence goes on from VWZX01000352.1 coordinate 2,348,018, forward strand.
ATACTTTCACAGGAAAGTAAGTTCCTTGGGTTACCCAGTGGATGATATAGTCTGAGATTAACAGAAGCAAGAAAGTAGAAAATCTAGAGACATTCTAAAGAGCCAGCCTTATTAGAAGAAGAAATACTTTAATCAGAAGGAGAGTAAGAGCCGTCTTCTGTCATTAAGAGGTTTTGACCAGACTCCTCACTCAGAGGTTCTGGGAAACACTGGAGTGTTTGCCCCATTTTCACCTCTTTTATTCATAGGAATAAACAAGCATTAGGAAACCTTTGAATGTTATCTTACTTCACATATAATTGTAACATAGTTTTAGAACAATTTTCTTTATAGAAAATCAGAATGCATTCTTCCTTTTAATATTTCATATTTTGTTTTGACAATACCTTATGCTATAAGGTTAAGATCTGTTAGAATAATGATACCTAAGTCATAACAGCAAATGTTGCCAGGGGAAGCTGGAGTCTCTTACCAAGTGTTGGAGTGTGAGCCCCAACCACATAAAACTGGAATTAATGTAGTAAAAAGCAACACGTCAAAGTGCAGCTTTTGTTCCAACCACAGATTTGCTTCAGTAAATTGAATTATTCTGCAGAAGCTGCACAGTAGCTGGTTAATTTTTAGAAGTCATCCTTGAAAGGAAAATTTAAAAAAATAAAAAGCAAACCAAATTAGGCTGAAATATATATATGTCTTTCTCCAGGTCCAAATTAATTATCAAGGATTCAGCAAAGAAATTTTGGGGAACTTTTCAACTTTTAAATGTAAATTCACTCCTTGCTGATCTAATACCAAGTAGTTCATATAAGACAAGACTGTAACTGCCAAGGGATTCAGCAAGACCTGCATGGGGAGAGCTGAATAAATTTTGCAAGAATAAAATCTATGGCATGTTATAAGGAATATATTCAATATAAATTAATAACATTCAACTAACGACACTTCCATCTGTGAGGATCAATAGACTTTACTAATTTGTATCCGGATTTTAAGAGCATGGCAAAGTAGTCCACATACTTCATCCTAGTGCTACACTCTTCTCACTTTTGGATTCTTTTTTCACCCATTTTCATGGTTTTCTGCCCATCTATGAAGGCACACATCTGTTGCCATCAACATCTAAATTGCACATCAGTGTTTCTGATGAAAATAAAAACTGTCATGGCAATAAGAGTATGTTTTGAAAGCAAGCCAGTTTGTCAGTAAATTATAAGCTTTATTATCATAAAACTGTAACAAATTGAACCCACATCTCATTAACTGAAAGCACAATATGACTGCAGCAATATTTGTCTCCCAGGAGTGTACTTATCTATAGGGAGAAAAGAGATAAAACTTTTGCTGAGAGGTGCCATTAAAGACAGCATTAACTTTATTTATTAAAGAATGCCTGAATATTTCTGAAAATGCACATTTCCACCTTCAGCTATGCTGATCTGATTAAGTAAAATACTGTACTAATGAATTTTCTGAACTTTAACTTTTCTCTATCACAGAACTGCACTTTAATTTAAAGAAAGAAGAATGTCTTATCTTGGGTTTTATTTCCATTGGCGTGCAGCTTTCCATTCCTTCTAGAAGAATAATCTGTGAATTGAACTCCCTTTTGACCTGCTCTACACTTTGGGCATATTCATAAGGAATATTAAAGAAAAACTACCCAGCTGTTATTGAGCTTGCCAGGCTTAGCTTTTACTTCTAAAGACATTTCTTGTATTTCTATATAGACTATTAGGAAACTTAATTATAGAAACCAAAGAGAAAAGTCTGCTCTGTAACACGTGAAATAAAGTACTATAGTGATAGCATTAATTAATGAAGGCAAATATTGCATTAGGGTTTCCAATCACTTCACACTTTTTATGAGAGCAATCATTTGGTCCTCTCAGCCAACATCTTAAACTCATCTGCTGTCAAGCAAGTTCCCTTAGCTGTTCAATGAAAAGTGCACTGCCCAGTATCAAAGGACATGGCCACAGCTCTCACCAGGTTCTGAAAACCAGTGTCTTGCCACAGCACATCCATATGAAAGTTGCTTTAAGGCAGTAGCAGAGAAGATAACCTTAACTCTCTGACAGCCTTCCTCCTGGTCCTCCTCTGTATCTTGTGAGGTTTATAGGGAATAGGTATTGCTGAAAGTCTGAGTAATTTGCTTTGATCTCGGTATTGCTCTCCTACTCTCCAATTTTGGTACATGTGAAACTTTCAAGAGAGACTCTAAAAGTCTTCAACCATCAATAATTAAAATAAAGCATACAAACATCTATCCTTGGAATCTTTAAAAAAAATTATACTTTTCCCAGCTGCAATGCATTTCTTTTTTCTACAGGAACTGAATGCATTGGAATTAATGTTGTAGCATACAGAATAGGTGGAAGGTGAAATTCCAAACCTCCACTTAAAATAACTAAGCCCTTACTTTAGCAGAAAAGTCACCACAGTTCTAATACTTCATAATCTGTGTTACATGGGTAATTGCTTTCAGGATGGCATGTCAAATTTAGACTCTATTAAACAGTTATATTACATCTGATCAATGTTTATCATCAACCCGTTATGGGATTAGTTTGTACCAAATTGTTCTCCAACCATTCTAAAATACTTTTATTTGTCTTCATAAGACTTTATAAGTTAAAATCTAGCCCTTAGCCCAGAGAAGTTGTGTAGCACAATGAATAATAAATATATTACATTGGCACTTCTAAACTTTCTTGTAAACAAGCCAAAACACATATCTGCATTTTAGCTAGGCTAAACAAATACAATTAGGTGTTGCTGCATAAAGTTATTGTTTGTTTAAATGTTGTAATCTTTATGCTAACTATAATACAAAATTTAATTCGATGGCACCAGTAAATATTTCAAAGCAGTTTCATCAAAACTACATAACAGTTTCTCTTCTTCTTTCCTGATGACTATTTTACATTTACATAATTAGAACTCTTTACAATTTCTCCTGCTGTTTCCTACAGAATGGATAAGAGATCTTTCATGAGGGGGAAAAAAAAAAAGAGGAAAAGAAGGAGTAGGACTTCTACTAATCTGCTGAAATTACGCTGGTTTCTTGGTGTGAATACATTAGATTTATATGCAGAATGTGACACAGTGAAGGGGAAAACCAAATCATGCACTTAAGAGTTTTGGCATTTAGTTCAGGTATTTCAAAACACCCATGTCAGCCCTGGGAGATGGTTTAACCACAGTCACGTTGACTGAGGTTTAGTCCATGTTTAAATCCTCGGCGTTATAAAGCTCCACCCATGATCTATTATGGCAATAGCTTTAGTGCTTAGCTGCTTCAGAAAGAGGTTTTGATTCAACACATGCATAGGAAATCCCAGAGTCTTCAGTATTATTTTATAGCTGTCATACCACTAGATGTCAGGTGCCTTTACCTTCTCAGAACATTTAAATACATCTACTACATGAATAGAATGCAAAAGATAAGTTCATATTTCTGAGCTGTAAGGCCTCAAATTTAAGCACCTCTGCTGCAGTGAAAACATACCATTGGGTGAGAGAGAGAATGAAAAGACAAAGATGTGTCTGAAAGGGAAAAAGCAACTAACTTTCACAGTATTTGAACACTTCTGACACATTACACAGAGATCCCAGCCACAAATCATGCCCCATCCACCTTCAGCAGGAGGCAAACGAGAAATTTTAAGCATGTTAAATCTTCTGCTGTCTTTGGATACTATTTATTAGTGTCTAGGGTTTTTGACAGGCAATTATTTTTAACACTAACTAACTGCACAGAGGAAAACCCATCCTTAACTGGGGATAATGAACATTTGTGTATCCTCACTGAAGATATCAGAACCATTGATTTAAATGCCAATCAACATGGACCCAGGCTAAATGATCAGAATAGCACATGGTGTACTTACACAAACATGGGCACACATGTATGTCTACAAACATCCTGAAAGATTTATGGAACGAATAAAAAGCAGAAGGTAAAAATATGCCTCGTCTTGGGACCCTAATTCTGCTAGGCTTTTTCCAAACACCTAATTCTAGATTTGCTTGTATTTGTATTTGCTTGTATTCAGATCTCAGTATCTGAAGGGATGTCTCACTGCTGAGCTCTAACAATTCAAGCAGTCCCTATCCCAAACACTTAGAAAGTAAACAAAAATGCAAATGGGAAAGGTAAGACTAAAATCAGAGGAATTCACTTTCTCTGCATCTCATCCTATCACTGCATCTGCTGGGACATGCTGCATTTTATTGTCCCACCTGAGATATATTTCACTGAGATACAGGTTGATTTTGAATAAGTACTTCTGCACTTTTCTGTTTCCAAGGGATGAAGCCTCTAGCTGACATTTTGCCCATGTTTTCAGTATAACAACAATCCTCTCTCAAGAAGTCAGAAAACAGACCTCTTTGCCAATTTGGTTATTAAGGTGTGGTTCTCTGCTCATCGGAATCTCTTAGACTTCATTCTGCTTCAGTCAGTTTCAATATTAAGAGCAAGATCATAATTATGTTTCTATTATGCTGTAATTTATTTATTAACTTTGAATAATGTACAAAAGTGCAGAGAACTGACTGAGAAGAGGCATTTATGAAATATAAGGGAAAATTATTGTTCCTTTAGAAGAACACAGTGTCCTTCATCAAAGGCCTTGAAGTCATAGTCTGAGCACTAATTCCTGTCTAATGTTTTAAATATGATCTGGTGAATCTCAATCCCTCCAAATTAGAAAACACTTAGAAAATGGGCTGTATCTGACTGTAGCAAGGTGAAAAACGATTAAAGGGGTCACTATATTTTTAACTCAGATCTTGAAGGTCCTTTCCAACTGTAATGATTCTGTGTGAATAGACACAGTGCTGCAAAAAGAGGAAAGCAATGGTCTCCCTATTTCAAACTGAACTGGCAATTTGCGAATTGCAAATATCTGCTACCTTTAGTTCCCACTACATATAGAAAAAGTTCTGCAGTTAAAGAGGGTTTTCATACTTTTTACTTGGCAATCAGGTTTATAATTTATCCATTTCTAAATGTTGATGCAAATCCTGGCTGGGTTTTGCACATCCATATTTACCATCTTCGAACACTATTTCAAAATTGGGACCACTCAAATAAATCATCTACAAACTGTTTCTTGTCTGATGGTTTATGTCTCTTTCACAGCAGTTTAAATTTTACATGCTGGTTTGTACTGATACTTTGTTTCTTTGCATAAATAAATAAAATGCAGAAAAATAACAACCACCTATTTCCATATAATAGCAAACAATTTTGAGGCAAAACAGCTGCCTTCAACTGACACGACCTACACTGGCACCTCAGACTGAGGAAAACCTGTGTTGTGTGGTTAAAATGCATTTTCTTCAACAACAATATAAAGAAATCAATTTAATATCAAAATGCAAGGTAAACACACATCAAGGGGCATGAAGACATGTCCTGTAGACCTTCACAAAAAAGGAAATAAACCTTTTGTCAATAATGATTAAAAGGTAATTTTATAAACACAAGTGACTGCAACACAATAGCAGTGTCTATTTTAAGAAGGAATTAGGACTGCTTCTTCTGGATGGACTTCTACCATTAATTTGGGGCCTCCTCATCAGCATATTTTCTTGCATCTTTAATTATAGGCAGTATACTATGCTTCATGTTGCAAGCTGTTTATTTGACCATGCAAGAAACTAATTATTACTAAAATTCTTTAATATATTGAAATTACTTATTCAATCAAATAAACATTTTCTAATGGAATAGGAAACAGCCATCATGTGTCCTGACTCCTTTAAGCATTCATCTGAACACTTTCCACTGTTTCCTTCTGTTAAACTCAAAATGTAAGCTAGTTCTCAAAAGGTGAAATGCTGATTACAATTTGCAGACACAAAAAGGGAAGTGTCATGATACAGAGAAGAAAGACACAAATCCTTCCACCCTCTTGTCTGTGTGGTAGGATGCACATGTTGCAGTGTATTGCAGTCACTATAGGGAAGAAAACGAAAGAGTTCTTATGTCTGGGTGATATATTTCATTATTTCCTTAAGCTCCCTGACAAGGAAAATGACAGCAGCCAGTTACACAGGGCTTGAGAATTGAAAAGAAAAAAGCTACTTAGGTGTTGAGGTTTGAGAATATTAAGCATCAGAAATGCGGTCACAACTCTTTAGAAGGAAAATACGTGTCTTGGCAAGACTGTTTTATACTTAATTTAGTGAACAATGAACAGATGAACCACAGTCTGTTTCTTTAACTAATTTTCATTTTACTGTGTCTCTGTCTTTTTTTTTTGCAACTGAAACTCTACCCAGGCCTTTCATGCTAGTCAGACCGGCAATACTCGATTTTGCAACATGACCTGTATTCATTCAAGATGCTAGAAAAAGTCCTGTGTACTCAAAGGCTTGAAACTCAGCCCTTTCTTAGTGTGGGCCCCAATACTCCTAATGATGTGGCAAAAAATCACTCCAACCCTACTGCTTGGTGCTCTTCTGTAAATCACTTCTTTCTTTCTTCCTAAAATTTCTCCACTTGCCAAGTGGATATAATAATAACTTTCCTCTGTGATCTTTTACATCTATCTTACACAGTGGATATGCCAAATATAGTATGTTATGAATAAAATGTTGTCCCTAAAATATTTACATGCTACCTCTTGTCAGTTTGTTTTCCTTCAGTTTCAAAGAAAACATACATATCATAGTAAGAGCAAGAAAGCAGCAGCTAACAAATATACTTAGCAATTTAAAGGGATGCCTGGAGCTATTTGGCCACTGAAGTAGTTGCTATTGATTTAACTAGAAACTTTTTACCCTTGACTCAGTCAGCTTAGTATAGCAGAGTTTAATTCTTTTCTTCTTTGACCTTCTTGGCCTAATTACAGAAGGGATTCATGTGAAGACAGGATAGCAGCTGACTGGCAGCAGTCTTTTACCCAGTCAAAATTCCAATGCAACTCTACCATGGACATTTTATTCTTTTAAAGCATTTATTATGTACTAATTAGAAAATTCAATTCTTTCTGATCTCACTGTTTCTTAGTAACACTTACAAACTGAAGTATCTGCACTGTCCCAAAGCATACTTACAGCATTAAACCACATCTGTTAGCAGAGCTTTCATTTTTCAGACAAATGTCTTTCATGCAAAAAATGTTAAACTCTAGAAGAAAGTGTCCACAAAATCTAGTACATTTAAACCTCCATCTTCCTTCCTGGATTCAATTATACTTTAAAATTCCTTTTTCTCATTCTTACAATTACAAACACTTGCAACACACACATCCAAGGAGTGAGAATGAGTTAAGGATTTTCTGCCTCTTATGCTTGTTACAATCATTACCACAAGAAGAGATTCGTGTTGTGCTGTTTATCATTTATAGTTCTCATTACATTCTTTGACACAAGAATGAAGCATCAGAATTTTAATGCCTCATCTATTCTGTGGAAGATCATAGTAAAGTGTACTACTTTGACCTTTTCAGTTTCCCATAGTTTTGATTCATTAGCCATTCCTATTGGCTCCTATTAACAACATCAGTAACTTGGGAAGAAGAGGCAGATTAGGCAAGCAACCAAAAAGCAGATCACTGAAAAAGTTAAAATCTAAATGTACAATCTATTCAAAATTTATAATCTTTTCCAAACTATGGAAAAAGGATGTCTCTAGTCTTCTGGCAAAGACTGTCACTGGTATACAACTAGCATAAATAAACCACTAACATCAACTTTTGAGACTGAAAGCCTTTGGTCTTCATATAAAGTCAAAAGGGAATGAGATCATGATCCAGTCTGTTTGTCACATACATCTATCAATTTATGTCCAGGTTATAGGTACAGTTTAAGGAAATAAAATAATAATTTCATTGTCACACAATAAGAATATTAGAAGTACCAGGGAGAATTGCTGCTAGCAAGATATGAAGAAAAACACATGGAATAATATTCTTGTATTTCATTTTGCAAAAAAAGATGATTTCAAGTAAGAAAGCAAAAGTGTCATCTTCTGTACAATTACTTCATGACCAGCAAGTATTCTCAAATGATTTCTTAGACAGTATTTACTGCACAATATGAACAGAGTCTTGAGTAAAATATAAAGACATTCCTAGTTCAACAAAGATAATCATGCTAATAACAAATGAAAAAAAATGGGATTAAAGATGAGAAATAAGAAACAAATTCTTATATCATTCTGTTTTACTACTGCACAGTCACAACTTAAAAGCAGAATTTTTTTAAATTCCTTTAAAAATTAAATTAATGATAAAATGGCAATAAAGTAATACCCTCTATGTGCCTTTGCTTAGCTGAAAGTATATCACACACTATATACTATTGTGTTATTGACTGTAGCATACAGAAGATTCTACAGCTTAATAGTTCCCTAAACTAATAAGAATTTTATAAAAATTTGGTTATGCTAAATCTCCCAGAACTGCTATAATTCTCAGCACAATACAACATTCTAAATGGAAACTATAAGTAAACAAATCAAGCAAATCATTTCTGAAGAGTCAGAATTTCTTTATCTGATTCCCATTAAAACTGGAGTTTACTATGTATCTACAGATAAATGTAAAGAAACATAGGACATTATCACTGAAATTAGCTTTATTAGAGCAATAGCCCCATGGAGGATTTCCTTTCTGCTTCAAACACTTTGCCATAACAGACACTGATGACTTCAGGAAAAAAAAAACCAGCTATGCACTCTCCTTTCCTTTTTCATTATCTGAGCACTTATTGCTTCCCTTTTTCACGTTCACAGCCATTGTGGAGTTTAACAATTTGCAGAGGTGAAGCTAGGAGGCATATACCTGTTTTTATTTCAAAGCAGTCTTCATCAAGCAGCCAATAAATGTGTTTTATTGCTCTTCCCATAGTAGGCATTATTGCCTCCCCTATGTAAAAAAGGCCATATATTTTGAGTTCTTGTAGTCACTCAATAGCTAATCAGGAACTCATACCATTGTGAATGTGTTGAAGACAATGCATAATGTCATAACCTGAGTGTTGATTATTCCTTAAAAAAGAAATCTCTACCCAAAATAGGTCACTTGTGTAGTATTATGGCTAAGTCTAGGCATAAACTATTTTTTAAAGCCAAATACATTTATATAGTAGGTATTCTTTAAAGATCACCAATAGAACATTAAATATTTACACAAATTACAAGATAAAAATACATTCCTGCTACTAGATTCATTCTTTCCTTTTCCACAACTTGGACCAGTGCATAATCTGTATATTGCTGACTACCATCTCAACACAAACTCATCTTGTATTTGCAAAGGTTTCTGTAGGATATTGATTTTCCTTATAAGACATAGCCATTTCCACATGATGCATTAAACACCTGTATTCTTATGCAAAGTACTGTGAAACCTTTTAACAGTTTCATAACAGCACTATCATTTTATTTCATCTGAGCTGTCTTTGTTACACCTGCACTGCATTTGGCTTTGCCAGATGCAAAGGAATTTACCATTTATCCCGAGGCAGTGGTGCCCCTTCCTGCTTGTCTTTCTGCATCTGGCACTGTTTGGACACAGCTGGTGCCCCTCAGAGGGAGTCCTCAGTAAGTACGGGGCCCCAGAAATTGTGGAGAACTTTCCACACTCCAATCTGGCTCACTAAAATAATTCCTGAACAGCTCAGTAACAAGTTAGAAATAAAGACATTTGAAAAACAAACTTACCTGATAAACTACCCTAGTATTTAACCTGAAAACAACCAATTGTAGCAAGACATCTTCCTAGAGATATTACACTCTACCTGCCCACCCATACAGTTTGAAATAGGGGAAGTTTCAAGGGTCGTTACTCTCTAGTTCTTCTGTGATATCTAGGCTCCATAGGGATGTTTCCATTGTCCACAAACCAACCTACTCTTCAAAAAGATCTGTGATGAAGTCTTCCTGGAGCTTCTTTGATTTAGACAGTCAGAATCAGAACGGCCTGTGTCTGAACTCTCAAATATTTATGCACAGTTCTGTATTTTCTATTCCTTTCTCTCCCCATTGCTATAAGAGCTCTGCCTCCTATGTTTGATATATTTGATATATATTTGATAAGAGGATATTTTAAAACATAATCACATAGAAGATGAGCCATTCTATGATATCCCTAACAATAAATTTTACTCAGATTTCATATAGTCATAAAGTGGTTTAGATTGGAAGGGACCTTAAAGATCATCTAGTTCCAACCCCCATTCCATTGGCAGGGAAACCTTCCACTAGACCAGGGTGCTCAAAGCCCCATCCAACCTGGCCTTGATCACTTCTAGGAATGGGACATCAACAACTTCTCTGAGGAACCTGTTTCTGTGTCTCTCCACCCTCACAGTAAATATTTTCTCCTTAATATCTAATCTAAATCTACTCTCTTCCAGTTTGAAACCATTACCCCTCATCCTATCACTGCGCTGCCTGATAAGGAATCCCTCTCCATCTTTCCTGTAGGCCACAACAATTTCCTCCTTACCAGTACAGTCATTTAGTTGGATGAGAAAAAACTCTGCAGATAATAACATCCAGCTTATGGCATTATCTTTGAGAAAAGATAACATTCACTTTCTTTTGAATTATTATAGATGTAAGATCTCTTAGTATCAATTTTTCAACTGTGTACTTTCTATATATATATATATATTTAGAATAAGGACCAAGTGCAGCAGCATTTTTACGTTTCCTATTTTATCCAAGAAAGGAGAAAAAACATAGATTTATACTAGAAAAACAGAAAAGTGTGAATGAATTCTTTCCCCCCAAGGCTTCAATTATCATTGTGACATTTCTGCAGACTCTTTCATGTTGCACCTGTCCTTAAGACACAAGAGACAAATGTCAGTAGAGACACACAGTAAAGCACTTCATAAATGTTCACAGCCAATGTGGCATAGTGGGATATATTTCAACTATAGTTTCTGGGGGAAAAAAATACCACCATTGTGGTCTTAAAAAATTAAAGCCTTATCTAACAATTAAGATATAATTACAGCATCATACTATGCTACATACTGAAATTGCACAGAAATTGCAATTAAGATTGAAGCCCTTTCCTTTTCTTGAGGTAGTAGTAATCAGAAATATGGCAATAATATACTTTCTGTGAATTAAACAAGTTTCCTCATGGTACTCCTTTGTCTGCCACACTTTCAAAGGCATTATGTGGCACACAACTCCTTAAATACAAATCCATCGAGCACTAAGATCTATTCACACTTCAAGTGAAGCAACTTGTTTAACAATTTCTTAGGCAATGTCTCTTGGGTTTAGCTGTAGGCAGGAAATGAAGTATAATTAACACTTTTATGTGGCATTAACAAACAATCTTGTTAGTTCATTACTTTTTAATATTTCCATCAGTCTTCTGAAAGCAGATTAAGACCAACTGTAATTTCCATATGTAAGATTTGGTGACTATAAAGCTCAGACAATGCTCACTTTAATCAAAACCACTATGATGTCTTCAATTAATTTTTTTCCCAAGATCTTTTGCAAACTTAGTTTTAAGTGAGTGAAGTCCTAATCTGAATTGTTTGTTCACTTGGTTCTGATTTATCAGCTCAAAAATATGACAAGGATTATGAAGAAAGGCTACAAATACCAGCCCAGAGCTGAATCCACTTTTGATGGAAAAAATACAATAGTTTTAACTGAAGTGCTAAAATGGGAAAAAACGCCACACATATCCTGAATTAAAGATAGGTCTGATCAGGGAAGTTAATTGATCAGCCAAGGCTTCTCAGCCCTCTACCTACAGGAATACCTCAGTCCTTGAGTTTTATTTATTATTACAATAATTGATACTGTTGGACAGTTTAGATCCATGCTATGTGGATTCTGAGGAACACTTTCCCAAAACACTTTGCATATGTGCCATTGGGGGTTAGGTAAAAGGCAACTGCACATGCCAGAAATGAAAATGTAGTGAATCAAGTGGTCTAACACTCAGATTGCACATAGTTCCCTAAAACATGCAACAGAGAAGGAATTTCAAAAAGTTCTTCAAAGCCTGAACCCCACATTGGGGCTAAATGAAAGCTTTCCTTTTAACTGTTTATGCTCCAAAACAAGATTGGCAGCTCAGAGCATGCATTTAAATTCGAAGTGGCAAAAGGGTATTAAAAATCTTTGTAATCCCTGGGTTTTTTAGACTGGACATTTCTTTACCAAGAGGGTGGTCAAACACTGGAAGAGGTGTCCTAGAGAGGTGGTGGATGGCCCAAGACTGCCAGATGTTAAGAGGCATTTGGACAATGCCCTTAATACCATGCTTTAACTTTTGGTCAGGGACTAATTGGAGTAGATGATCATTATAGGTCCCTTTCAACTGAAATAGTCTGTTCTATTCTATTTATTAGATTTGATCATAATTTCCAATTACACAAGGTATTCTTTTAGGACATGCTGTATTTCTGTAGCCACAGAGAACCCAAAATAGGTCAATTCTTTTCATTTCAGTACTACCCTTCAGGCTTAGGTCTCACACTGAATCAAGGATTTTATGTTCATGATATTTTAGTAAGAACAACATGTCCTTGTAAGAAACTTATTTTTTATGGCCAAAATCTGCACCTTTGATTAGTTTCTTTTTCTTTTGAGTCACTTTGCCCCCTGCTGTACAGTGTTAAATACTACAGCTAGCACAAAGAAGTGTTATGCAGATGTTAACAGGCATCTCTGTATTTCATTTGAAATAGCTCTTTTCAGAACCTAACAGTTCCAGTTTCACACTCCTTAGAATTCATGTTGTATCTCTGCATTCTGGCCTCAGCCACAGCCTAGGACTTCACTACGTGCTGCTGAAGTAAACAGCAACACAGGCTAAGAGAAGAGGAAGAGGAAACAGTGGGTCACAGTGCCTTTGTCAGCAGGACTGAAAATAACCTTAGTGAATAAGGAATTTAGCCACTCTCATAAGTTTATAAGTCTCTGGGCAAAAATGTTGAGATAGGGTGTGAAGGTCCATGAATTATCTTAACTGATACTTTGATACTTAGTGGACTCTCCCATCTTTTTTCAGATGTGAGCAGCACTGGCAGAGGAAAGTATTTGGCTTTAAGTTTGGCAGGTGAGAAAAACATCCTTGATGGTATCTAGTCATAGATGACAGTCAATTTACCATTTCTGCATTAGAAATGTTAGGTAGAGACTGGTAAGGTTTGGAAACAAAGACATTCATCATTTGTCATTTGAGCTAGAGCACAATAATGATGGCATGGCCTGATCATAGGAAAGTTCCTAATCAAAGGTTGGATGTTTTTGTTTGAACAGTGAACTTCTGTGGATCCAGACATTTCTTTGCCCAAAATACACAAGGTTCAATTTATTTTACACATTCTTAGCAGTTTTTGTGTCTGACCAGAAGCAAATTTTATCAAGTTATCAAGGAGGTCTGCTCCTGAAAATTACTTGAGGAAAATGTAGTACCAGCAAAGCAGCATGGGGCAGACATACATATACAGACCATTTACATACCTACACACTTCACTTTAGAAAGAAAATTGAAAGAAAAATAAAAGAAAAAACTTGTAGATCCAGAAACCTAGCTCCTCAACAATTCTAAAACAATAACCAAGAAAAATCTGAGATATTCATCAACCCAAACAGACAGGAGAGCGGAAGAATCATATTCATCTACCAGAAAAAATAAAGACATGATAATCAAGATGTGATTACAAAAGCTGTAGACAGTAGATTTGCTGTTAGACATCCAAGGCTATATCTCAACAATCACTACAGCATACAAAATACAGTTGCTGGACTGCAAGTAGTACCCACCTACGTTATGTTTAGACAGAGGTAAACTGTAGTGAGTTACAGCTACAGTATTGTCTTGAAACAGTTAATGTTGGTCAGTCTAGCTTGAGAGTTCCCTGTACTATGGATTTTAGCCAGCTCCTTAATGGCACTTGGACATTTTTATTGTAGTAGCATTATGTACTAGCATATTAAACATTCACTACAGGCGTTTTCTGGATGTGAGGTGAAAGACTTGAAATACTTCTCAACATCTCTGAAGTACTATGAAAAGAAATACATACAGACTGGATATATCATGACATTTCTAAATCCAACCTACATGACCAATTAATTAAAATTGAATTAGAAAAATATTTCCACCTCTTACTTTCATTTCAAACACACCACCCTCTGTGAATATCTCTCTTCATTTTGTGTTTTACACATATCAAGGTTGGCAAAAGAAGACAATGACTTTCACCATGTCCATAATAAAACAGTAGCAGTTTAATTGCTTAATTAGGCTATGTTCTTCAGATTTTCAAAGTCTTTTGGGCAGCATATATTGAACTCTTAACAATTTGACAACTGGTATGGTAATGGGAGGTACTAACGGGTACAGATTCTAGTGGCAGCTACTAGTTTAGCCACTACTTAGGTGATTAGATGTAAAGCTGAGCTCTCAGTCGTAACTGCAGATGGTGAACTCTTGAAAATGGGGCATGGCATTAACCTTCTGAGCAGTAGTTTGGGTTTTATACTTACAAATGATAACTTATGGCAATGGAAAAGGATTTACATGCTTTTGTGCCTACTATATATTATAAGAACAAATAATACATCACAGTCTTCAAGTGAAACAAAAACAAATTAACACCACATCCTGTATACTCTTTCTTCTTAACATACTTGAAATGTGCATATTTTAGAGTATGGTATGATCTATTCAAAACCTTTTTCATACATCATCTTGCTCTTTCCTAATATCAGCAGATGAGATGATTCTATAATCAGAGGAAGTGTCAGCTTGTCACATTCTGCAGTTCAAAATGTCATATGTACTGTAAACAGGCTCAGAGTAAGCCAGACACTGTAGAACAGAGAGACTGCATGCTGGGTTCAGATGTAGAGGATAGATGAACCCTCTTTTTATTACACAGAATAGTACATGAGCCAATAGTTCTTATAAGGGCAAATTTCCGTAGAGGGATTATGATGAACAGGATAACTGTGGGCACTGGATCACCTATCAACTGAGCCCTACCAATCCCATTCTTTTCCTCCCTGAATTATCCTTTTAGAAACATGTATGCTGTACCATGATAAACACTAAACTATTTGCTTATTTTAATATCTTCTCTTTCAATATTGTCAGTGTTCTCTATCTCTCCCTCACTCCCTAGGCTATTTGTCACATGAATGGTAGAGTTGGCTGTGAGTAAACATTTGAAAGAGATTCACATCTACACATATAGTCCAGTGCAGAGCCACAAAGACGATGAAGGGGCTGGAACATCTTCCTTCTGAGGAAAGGCTGAGGGAGCTGGATCTCTTTAGCTTGGAGAAGAGGAGGCTAAGGGGTGACCTCATCTATGCTTTTAAATATGTGAAGGTTGTGTGTCGGAAGGATGGGGTCAGGCTCTTTTCAGTGAAGCCCAGTGACAGGACAAGAGGCAATGGCTGTAAGCTGAAGCATAGGAGATTCCATGTGAATACACGTAGGAATTTTTTCACAGTGAGGGTGACAGAGCACTGGAACAGACTGCCCAGAGAGGTTGTGGAGTCTCCTTCTATGGAGAGATTCAAAACCCATCTGGACGCGCTTCTGTGTGACCTGGTCTAGGGAATCCTGCTGTTGCAGGGGGTTGGACTAGGTGATCTTTCAAGGTCCCTTCCAACTCCTAATATTCTGTGATTCTGTGATATGTGAGTCAGAAAAAGAACTATGAAGTCTTCTATGGTTTTGGAGGACTTAGAAATACTCTAAGTCCAAACAGCATGTCATTTGCTGAAATATAGTCATAGCCACCTCCTTCAATTTCTGTTTGATTTTAAAGGATAGCTTACATACATTTTATGACATATCTGCCTAAAAGCTAGCTAAAAAATGTGGACTTCACTAGAAAAACTAGCATTTAAAGGCAGGTCAATCATCAAAGGAAAACCTTTTTCCAAAACAAAGAAGTTGGAATTAACCAAAGCTTGTTAGAATGACAACGTTAACAGCAGGTTACTATTTCTATGATTACAGTGCTGGCAGATAAATGTTTATTTAAAGGAAGTTTTTAAAGAAACTATTGTCATAACTGTAATAAGCCCAAACCATTTTAATCATACTTTCCTCTGGAATTGAATAGTGAAGTAACAAAAGCTCCACAACTTTGCTTCACTCCTCTAAATTTATCCTCATGGATTTCAGCTAGTGGGTTGGTGAATAATTATATCCTAGAGGACAAAAGCAACATTCCCAAAGACTGGAAAGCAGAGAGGCTGAACTACTACTCCTTTACTCCTTTCCTTTCTACTATCACCTTTTAAACTACACCAGCAATTGTGAAGAAAGTAGGATGGAGTCCATGAAAGACTTAAGACAACGAAGTGGCTCCCTCTGAAGAGTATCACTCATTAGCTGAAAGGTGGGAAAGGCCATAAAGACACACAAGACATCCATAAGTAGGTCATAAAGACAAGAGAGTTCTCATCTCCACCTCAGAAAGGTCAGTCTACATTTCATGCTTAGGCTAACATATTTTAAAGTATACAGTGCTCAAGCCTTCACCCAAAAAACTTTCTGTGAGCAGCCTCACCAGTCAGTCTGTATTGAGATCACTTTTAACAGGGTAAGATAAATTTTAAGTAGGAAAATATTATTGATCACCTTTGCCAGTGTGGTGTTCTTGCTGTGTCTACCTCAATCCCTGCAACATTGCTTTAAAAGCATAGCATCTGTATCAAGCATTTTTACTGTACTGACCAAAGTCTATTTCTGCTACTGCCATGAGGAGCCACTGAGTAAGGCTGCCCTAACTGAGAATTTGTCTTGGTCAGGCCCTCAAGGATTGCAGTCAAGTGTTTTCTCCCTGTAAAGAATTTACAAGAAAGATCATTCTCACTGTTTTTGCAAGTTCCTGATTTAAAACCAAAGACTTGTCAAGATTCTCATCAATATTTAGTCTTGGGAAGATGGAGGGAAGGAGGAGTGATCAAAACATTATATAATCTGACTAGGTATTTTTTTCCACTACATATATATATTATTTGCAACACTCCCATAGCATTGCTATATAGCATTTTTGCAAAATTTCAACATTTAATTTTTGTTTTACAATACATTTGGTATCGTTGGGATACCTTGATCTTTTTCATTCTGAAAACATTAAACCGTGATTCACATTATCATAATTTCTTCTTAAAGGCACTATACTTACATGTGCTTACAAAAGGATAATCTCAAATTAATATAGGTAGGTTTTGCAATGAACCTATGTTTGATAGGTGCATGCACCTAAACTAATCTCTAGATTACTGTTACCTACAAATTTCTCTTCCCTTGATACATGTTATGCTGTGAAGGGTAAAACATCAGTTTGCCATTGCTTTGCTCATGTTTTTTAGTGAACATAGGCTCATATTGTACTGGTTTAGAGGAACCGAAGATAGAAGGTACCTGGCAGCACAAGATCATACAAAAAAGTAATGGAGGTGTGAGGGTTGTCTCACAGGCACGCAAGGATCTACCATTAAGAAAAGACAGAGCATAAGATGAAGGTAGTGTTAGTCAATAAGATTTACTGCACATCATAAATACCAGAAGATGAAGGTTGATCCACTCACTGAAGCAGCCTCCTACGCAGAATGGTTCAGGGCCATTAATGATGATGACATACAGTAACAGTTCTGAAAGACATGCCACATATTGAAAGACTGTAGTGTAAAATACAGGCAGAGTAGAGTTTGGATGCTTCATTCAGGCTCGTACTTGGAACTGTGTCCAACTATAAAAAGAGGCTTTTGATATGTGACTACTAATATGTTTTACTCTACAAAGAAAATGAAAAGGGAATACAGAAAGAAATATTTCTAAATATAATAATCAGATTTTATGCATTCATAAGACACTGACATACTTGATAAGTTCTCTGTAAGTGCAGTAACATTTGTGGCCAAGCAAAACTAGTTTCCCTTTAATCAGTACTTCTACACTGGTGCAGACCTGGTGGAAGTGGAATAACAATGAAATCTCTGTTAATTGTTGCCTAACAAACTACCATTCTCCTTTAGTGCTATTGCCCAAAATTTTACTGACACTTACACTGGGGTTTTTTGTTCTGTTTGAAAATGTCACAACATCCAGTTGGGTTGCCATGATTAATTAATCCATTAGCTGGCTAATGATGAGCGGTAACTGCATGTCACAGAATTTCAAGGGTAACTTCAACTTCTCAAGGATCTCAAGCTGAACTTTTTCTGCTGACAAGTGGTCTAATTGAATTTTAATGAGCTGAAAATCAACTCTTTTTAGACTTCTTAATTTTTACAAGTAGCTTTGTTTGTGGTGGTCCTATAATAATTACATCTAGTTCAAATTTTTCTACATCACATAAGTCCCAAACACAAGTAGTCTTCCTAAATCTATTACCTTAACTTTAAAAACAGATTATCTCTATTTTTGACTGACTTCTTGATAGTTTGGGCTTGGTTTTTTTTTTTTAGCTAAATCTACAGCAGGAGGCTTGGAAGCACTTCCAAGCACCTGTGGCTTTGAGCTATTTTTAACTCCATATGTGGAGTGAATATTAGACTGCCTTTTAATCCCTCTTCTCTCTCACCCAGTGCCCAAAAGAAACAAACCCGAGTGCTCAGGAGGGAGTTGCAGCACAATCCCCAGCCTGGACTAAACTAATGACAAGATTCCCAAGTGCACTATGCTGCATATCACACATTTATTTTAGGTGAAGCCTCTCCCTAATGGAATATTTCATGGTAGGTAGTTAACACTAGTGTTTCCCAAACTAAACTCAAATGAATCTGAATAACTTGATCTTTTCCATGATGAGAATGACAATATATATAACTAATAGCAGGTGTTAACACTACAGTTTATCAATAAGCATGCTTCTTCAAAATAAAGAGCTTACTTTTCTTGCATCTCCTACATTAGGAGAAACAAGACATTCTCAAAGACATCATATCTGAAGTACACTGCAGTACATCCAGCACTCTAAGGCACCACAGTCAAATACAAGCTTTGTGGTGCTGCATCAGATCAAATATTCCCCAGGGCTACAGGCTGCTGACTCCACCTGTAGAGAAGAAAAAATGCTTCTCCTACGTATCTGTGTTCCCTAAACATATTTTCAATGGTAGGCAATACAGTGTTGCCACTCAGTATGAGCTGAGTAGGAGCAAGTTTCTTGATGGAATAATGCATTATTCACAAGGAGAAAAACAGAGTGAGCTGACTCTGAGTTACTGAATTGTTTTGTTCCGTTTCTGAAAACAGCCTTTATCTTAACATCTCCCTTGCATCAAGATTTATCTGCTGGGCCTTCTAACTGGCCCCTTCAGTCTCTTAAAAAGAAAAGCAAAACAAACCAAAACCAACCCCCTCAAAAAAAAAAACAAGTTAAGGAGTCAGTATACGGCAAGAACATTCTTGGCTTGGGAAGAGCAGTGTCAGCAGGAGAGGAAGCAGTGGTCACTGTTGAGCAAAGATCTGAGTCAGTATCAATTTAAATTGAGGACAGAAGGGGAAGAATCTTCTTTCAAAAATGTTATCTTGAAACTAGCTGATTGCATGAGCAAACAACACTGGAAATGCAGTTCTCTGAATAAAGGATAGGACTGAGTTCAAAGCAAGGCTCTGCTGTTAATTAGCTATGAAATACTGAGAAGCTTAGTCAGCACAAACATTCAGAATAAACATCCCACTGATTTTGGGAATACTCAGAGCTCTTAATTTTAGAAACATGCAGGACCTAAAAAGCATTGTATTCTTTTTAATGCTTTAACTTCAAATGCTCTAAGATCTGGCTTATTAATTTGCAAAACAAGTACAGTAATTTTACTAACATTGAACCGTCTAACAACTCAAGCAGTGCCAAATTTTCCTCTCAGTCAAGTGTATGTAACTCCCACTGAATTCAACTGAAACTACTCATGAAAACCTCATGTTTAACTCTTCAGAGTAGCTTAGACACCTTTTCAAGATAACTTCCCTGTTTTTTTCAACTACTTTAAAGGTAACTGTTGTCTTACTTGGCATGGGCAGCTGGAGAAACACAAAGATAGCTCATGCAACCCCCCAGTGTCTGCTAATTCTGGTAGTAACTTGGTTTATTATTTTGGCAAGTTGTTTAACCTACTGTGTTTCAATGACTCACTCTGTTAATGAAGAAAATGATGGCTTGTGACTATAATGAAATCTATGGTTGAAAAGTTCTGAGAGAGTAAGGTCTCATAAAAAAAGAAGGAAAAGGAAATAATCATTCTTCTGATACATCTTGTACAAGAATAAATAAAGGATGATATAGGAAAAGGAAAACATCTCTGTGAACCCAGTCATTCATACAGAGGTGAATTGTTCTAAATCATCTGCTTTATAAGTGTTTGCAATACTGGGGTCCAATTCAATAAATCAAGATTGCTTAGGGGAAAATGACAGAAGTTCATAACATCACAACTATTATGAGATCCTACTAAATGACCCATATAGCTGTTGTCTTAAACTAGACACAAGTTTTCAAAGTCTTGGAGAAAAAGCATGTGGTCATGTTATTCCAAATAATATCCTGACAGGCAAAATATATTTTAAAGTAGGTACCTGCTTACAATCTGGTACATCAAGATAAAAGGAATAAGCAAAAACTGCAAACTCCAGGTGGCATCATGAATACAGTGCATGTGAACACTTGTCTCTGGCTTGCAACACATGATTTGTGGAGGGGACAGAAAACAAAGAAAGAAGAGGCAAGACTGAGAATGGGTATGTGAGTCCCCCATCCTGCTTCAGAAGAGATCCAGCATCCTCTTGTTTTCAGGTAGTATTCTAGAAAAAACATCTCTTGTTATAATGCATAGCACTCTTGCAATGTTTATCAGGTTTGGGGAGAAGCACTGTGTTATTTTAGTTAGTTACAGATCATAGAATCATAGAATTGTCAGAGTTGGAAGGGACCTTAAAGATCACCTAGTTCCAACTCCCCTGCCTGGCAGGGACACCATCCACTAGATCAGGTTGCCCAGGGCCTCATCAAGCCTTGTCTTAAAAGCTTCCAGGGATGAGGCTTCCACAACCTCTCTGGGCAACCTCTTCCACTGTCTAACCACCCTAACAGTGAAGAACTTCCTCCTAATGTCTAATCTAAATCTACTCTCCTCTAGCGTACACCCAGTTCCCCTGGTTCTATCACTATCTGACTTCCTAAAAAGTCCTTCAGCTGTAAGTACTGTTAAGTACAAATGTCCATTCCCTGCTTCAGCATACATTAAAAAAAGAAATATAACTTCATGGTTTTCACTTAAATAAATCTGAAAGTAAACAGAAAAACCCTAATACATTGTTTCCCTCGCATTTGCAGATACCTAGAAATATGCAAAGAGCCCGATAATCCCTAATACAGGCAAAAAAAGGATGGCAAACATTTCCTGTTGATGTGGTGTTATGCTCTAAAGCAATACAGAGAAATCCTTGAAAATGAAAACAGTGCAACTGATCCTTGTCCAGAGAAGCAGGGAAATGTGACCACAGAGATCTTATCCCATGGATAGATTTCTTTAAACACAGAAGAGATCAATGGAATAACCCACTTAAGCCTCTACAAGCAAATCCACCTCTTGCTTCCTCTATAACAAGATTGTTTTTGGAAAGAAACCCTTCAGACTCAGCCAGGGAGTGACACACAGTGCTTCCTCCCAAGGCTGAAGAGCTGAAGTCATGCCAGGTATTAGTAATGGACATGATCCAGAAAGAGGATTCTTTCCCTGAGTCCTTTCTAAGAGAAATTCCTTTTTTTCCCTTTTATGACAAGTAGTTCCAGGGATTTCTTGCACAGACCTGGCTTCCCTTACATTACTTTAGACTACAGAAGGCTCTCTGCAAGGGGTGAATATTCACCTACAACTTTTCTAACTCCAAATGCAACATTTGTAAAAAAATTGACAAAATATAGGAGTCACACATTTGACACAGTCCTAATGCTTCACTGGCAGCAGGGACACCATAGGTGCTCACAATCATTACAAATGTAATTTCTTTAGGAATTAGGACAATTATTTTATTTTGGCAAAACACATTAATTCTATTCAATTTGTGTTGCCACTGTAGATAGTGATTTGAATCATATTCAAGCAGTTGAACACATCCTTTTGTTCAGGACTAGAAACCAGCAGATTACCTGGATGTATATAAAGAATGTACAATCCATTTGTTTCCTTTTTATTATCATCAAATAAGAATGCTTTTTAAATTATATTTCTAATTTCACTCATCTACATTGTCCTCTGGAAGTTCTGTGTTTCTTTGTTTTTAAGACAGGACTGCTCAGTCTCCAGAGTGGGTTTTTGGAGTACAGACAAGTTTGGCTGGTTGCTTGATTTTGTTTGATGATCAACAGCTACCACATTTGTAATCATCACAAAGTACATGAAAATTGATTTACAAAAAGATCATGCAACTTTAAAGAGAAATTTAACCCCATAAGTAATTTTTAAGGAGTCACAGCTGATTAGGATGAGACCACAGATGATAAAAAATGTCTCTCAAGTTACCTGTAACCTGATTAAATAAGAACTATTTGTCTTTACCCACTCCCAAAAGCCTTTTTGAAGCTAAGACCACAGATGTTTGTCACTACAGCTAGTCACATGCTGCAATTTCACTCTGGTGAACACATTTTGAAAACAAGCTAATGAGGTGATCTGCAAGAAACATGTTTGGTCCTCTTTGACTAGTATCTCATTACTGATGTAATTTACTTTTCAATTACAATGCAATTACTTTATCCTCTAAAAAGAAATTTAAAAGAAAGTATTATAGAAACGTGTCTAAAAATTCACATTTGTACAAGTATTTAATTCTCTAAAAAGGTATAATTGAGAAATCAGGTGTTCAGAAATGGAATGTTCCCATAAAAACTTGAAGTACTTTTCTTTACATATTATGCTATATTGTAATATGACTTCTTCCCACCTCCATTCTCTCCTCTGCACTATGCTTTCTGGAGTCTACCTTTTACCAGCTTTCCCTATCGGTCTCTCAAGTTACAGCAATATTTCCAAAGCTTTGTGCCAGCAGTGTTTTTGAGAGATTTGAACTTTTCATTAAGAAGTAGAAATTTTCCAAGGATAAAGACTTCTTTTCCAATTATTTCACTACATAAAAAAGTAAATTCTTTTATTGTGGTGTTTGGTGCTTTCTGGATCCAAAATAAATTTTAGTTACATCATGGAAGACAATTGCCATTTTGCATTACTGGCCCAAACTAAACTCTTTCGCTTCTCCATAAGCCATAAGACTAAAAAATGACCTGAACTTTCTGAACACTTTTGACACAGTGGAGGTCTTAAAGCTTTAGGAAGTACAGCATTATATGCAGTCTTTAACATCTATCAGTCATGGCAAGAGCCTGTTAAAAAGTAAAATTAAAATAGCTTTTCTCTGACATAAATATTATTACATTAGCTAAGAGTATTCTAACAGCATTACAGATTATATGGAAATGCATTCCTGGAAACATCACACAGTTTCAACTTTAATTAGGCCATTCATTTCTGTTCTCATTATGGCAAGAAAGACTAAGAAAAACAAAAGCATAAGAAGCAGTAAGTAGTAAGTGAATCTGGATTCTGCTGCTTTTGTTGCTAACAACTGACTCTGCCTTTAATGAGACATTTTCACATTTACATCTGGTCAGTTAAAAAGATAATTAAAAGTAGTTTCAAACACTACATCTGCCCTTGACTCATTTTGCCAAATTTGTGATTTTACAAACACCTTTCTTTCCAAACATTTCCTTCTTCTCAGTTGCTGTGTGAAGCAATCAGACATAAACCAGACAAACTAAACCCAAATCTTTCATTTATGATATTGTTATCATTGGTAACAAACGTTGGGCGAAGACTTATTGGATGGAAGTATAATGCTTATGTAGAAGCATTAATTTTAAGCAGGATATGAAATAATTTTTCATTTATTTGCAATAGAGTTGGAGAACACTCTTGAAAGCAGAATAGATAATTACTCTTGCTGGGACAGTAACAGTGACACTGTTGACTATAATTAATTGAGGTGTAATCTTAAAAGAGATCAAACAGCAGGTAAGCATTCATCTAGCTCCACTTACATTCTGTACAACTTGTGTCTAGTGAGATTAGACAACGTGAATTTGCAAAGTCTCGGAGACAAGACACAAGAGACAGGTGAGGGTGACACCACTGCCTCCCAAGACTGTGTGTTACCTGGTAAAGCAAACACTTCCCAGGGATATCTGTGAGGCATCAGCCACTAGGAGACAACAGAATGGCTAAGCAAAAAGTCACCTCTGGAAGGATTTGCACTTTTCTGCATTCCCTATTATTCATGTTTTTCCTCAACATTTTATTTTTTTTACCTGAGTTTTGATACAAAACTAATACTTTTAAAAATGACACAGTTAATAAGTTTCTTTATATGGAACCAACCAACTTCTCTACTTGCAGCTGAGGGTTTACAAAATGTCACAGAATCAGTTTTCATGTTGAGACACAAAGCTGGTAAAAATCACTCTCAGTCCCTCTCATATGGCAACATCCAATGATGTGACTCAGAAATTTCACACTCATGACTCAGCAAAATGTATCCTGTGACACAGCAATCTGGTATAGTCAGTACTCTGGAAACCACAAGATTGTAGGTTGCACTGAGACCCTTAAAATCTGTCCTTGGACTAAGCAGTCACAAAAGGAAATAAATGCAAAGTAGCGCACAGTTGCTGTTTCAGAAATCCTCAAAATCTGATGTCAGCTGCACTATGGAGTTCTTAAATAGTTAGGTTCTCACTTACTCCCTCTGCACTGTACAGCTTGATGTGTTTATCTGTCCTGTGCATTGGTTTCATTTTGTGCTATGCAGCAGTAGGGAACATGAACAAATGGCTTCCAGTTAATGAAATTAATTGTTTAAACTAAAGCAAATGACTACGTAATATGAAATAAGTGGGATAGATGGTTTGATTGATTTCTTGAGGAAACTGGGAGGTATTAACTGCTTATATTATGAAGACAGTTTAACATGGTCGATAAGAATGTAAATTAAAAATACATTTGCAAAGAAAAAGAAAGGGAGCAAGAATAAAGTACCTACTGCAAAATGAAATTAATCAAGCAAAATTGAAATCGATTAACAATTAGCAATACTCTCAGGACTTAATAAACTTCTGCTTAGGATGATGGAAATAGTCAACACAGTTTCCATGAATTTAAGTTCAGGCTGTGGGCAGACACCTTAAAGTGAATGAGATTTTACAAGTCATCTAATGTTCTCCTATCTAAAACTACAACTATACCTACGCATCAAACACTCAACAGACCCTGTGGAACAGCTAAAAAGTAACATGTGAATTCATAATATATGGTTGAAGTCAGGTTAGATTTCAATAATTTCAATATGCAAGAATGAAAATAATCTGAATTAAACTTCATTAACCTATGAAATCCTAAAATACATCTTTAAAGCTAAGTTATCAAGTTTTAAAAGTCAATAAAAGGCCTAGAGTTCTTTTTAATCATAAAGTTTTAGTTCATCTTCTAATGTCATTATTAAGAAGTGTATATATTAAAATATTACTAGTTTAACAAAGTCATCCAATTTGATATTAAATGAAAAAAGTTTTTCAAATTTATTATTCTCACTAATGGTTGGAAAATTATTTTTCAGTCTGTTTTTCACTTTTTCCCTGGTTCATTCAAACAGTTTCACCTGATAAAATTTCTGTTCATCTTCATTCACTTCTACATGCATATGAAAGTTGTACCTTTGATAATACATTTCTTTTGAACATTACTATCATTAAGTATATAATAAAGCCAATGACAAATGAACTCTTAACTGCAGGCACCTTTGCTGTTTTTCTAACATGGTATGAATTCCAGCAACTATTTCTTGCATTCTTTTCATATTTTGGATTAGGTCTAAAAGGAACTAAGCCTTGGTGACATAACTGTGGAAATGAATGCACAGTAAAGATTGGTGTAGACATGTAGGATTGTCTTCTTGATTTACAAGACATCTTTGTATCCTTTTTACTGTGGTTTAGGAGGCCTATTATTTTCTTAGAGTCAAAAATTGGATTGAGTAGAGTTAAACAGCCAAACAAAAAAATCTGCTTAGAGTGTCTCATTGCAGAAATTTTTGCAAAATAAGCAAGGGAGAGAAGAGGCAGATGGGGAAGGAGCATAATAAGTTATTATGTGGCTATTTGTATTCAAAATTATGGGAATTAAACACATGCTTAAGAAGCTGGCTAATATTAGATGTCTGACAAGTCTTTCACCATGGAGATGTTCAGTGTTGTTATCTGTAGTGACTTGCCTAGCATTTACCAGACTTAAAATAGCACTATTATTAACCAGGCCTATTAATGTTTACTAACCAGTCACAGAATCACAGAACGTTAGGAGTTGGAAGGGACCTCGAAAGATCATCTAGTCCAACCCCCTGCCACAGCAGGATTCCCTAGACCAGGTCACACAGAAGCGCGTCCAGACAGGTTTTGAATCTCTCCATAGAAGGAAACTCCACAACCTCTCTGCAGTCTGTGCCAGTGCTCTGGCACCTGAACTGGGAAAACATTTCTACGTCGTTTTCAGTTTCTACTTGAGAAAGTAAATAGGACTCTGAGAGAAACCTCAGTTCTGCAGACCTAGGACTCAGGGTATACAAGTCTATTTTCAATTGGTTCAGAAGCTTTTAATAACACCTTCCTAGAGGAAATAGCTCTTTTATAGACCAGATGTAATGTTGTCACCAAAGGGCGCAGCTTTTGCTCAGCTCCAGTCCCAAGCAGACACTGGGCTGATAAATGTTATGTGTAACCTTCTGGTGTCTGGCTGCTGTGAGATTAAAGCAATACTCTTACTATAGCAACATGTTTACACCTTCTGGCATCTTCCCTTTTAGTTGCTGAATTTTCTGAAGACTTGCATATACAAACCATGTATTTACTTATTGATATTCTTGTATTTAACAATAGCCGTAACTTTTGAAATGACAATGTATGATGTTTTAAATTAATATTCTTGCTTGATTCCATTATAGAAGTACTTGATAGAATCATGTACAGTGATACTATTTCATATATTCAGAAATATTTTTTTTCCAAAACATGAAAGCTGAAAAAAATTACTCCCTGCATAAATTATTCCCGAAGTGTTAACTAAATTTTTAACTGCAAATGATATAGTTGCCAAACGATAAAAGAAGATAAATTATTTTTACTTGTCCTATGTTGAAACGTTTGGGATAGTAAAGGTAACATTTTGGAGGAGAGAAATGAAATATGTAATCCAGAAGTATCTCAATTTTCAATCAAAATAAAAATATAAATTAAGCTCCAAAGAAGGAGTTGATAGGTTTTATTTTCACTAGGTAATGCAGATATGGAGTCATTCCTATCAAGTGTTTTTATTAGGCTCAGTTGAAGTTAGAAGAACCTTAATGGAGTGCTTAAAGTCCTTAAAGGACTTTGAAAACTATAAATAAAAGTCGTAAAAAGTGGTACACAGCACTCTGGTTAGTTCTTTAAGAAACAGAACTGATTTGATTGACCAAAATCTATATATTTATCTCCAGAACAAGGATTTCTTATATATTTCCGTAATTTAATGATATTTTAAAAGTTTTTAATTTAAACAGCTTATTAAAATGCTTTTGTCAAACATCAAGTAAAAAATATCCATTTAGAAACAGTTGAAGGAAAACACTGCAGCCTTTCTGAAATAGAATGCTTTGTACTTTTCCCTCCCCTTTTTGATCGAAACAGTTTGAAAATATAGCATGGATTTGTGAGTATTTAAATTCCTCTACAGGGTTTGGGCCTCTTCTTGTAAGTTCAACAAGAGTTGGAACTACCTTGTCTAGCTGTATATAACCCACCTTTGATGCAGGGCAACCAAGCCAAGATGTAAGACCAGGTCAACCTGCAAGGGCTGCCCAAATCCGTGACTGGTCTACCTACGCAACCAGCTTGGATGACATCAGGCCTTATAAAAAGGATATAGGCAACATTTTAATAACTGTGAAAAATCTTTTCATTATTGATCTAAACTATCATCAACTAAATGCTAAATAATCCAGGAATGTTGATTTAAACTTACTTTCACTCCTATGCAGACTGCATTGTAATGAGTAAGTTACAGACAACAGTCCACAGCGTAATATACCCTATCACAAATCTTGAGCTGTATTTCCTGCCTTATTTTTATTCCAAAGTGTGGTTCCAAAAAGCTATTATTGAGTTATAACACCTTAGTTATTTTCATGCTCCAGGCACTTAAGATGGTGAATTTTAGATTGCTTTTTTATATTCTGCCTATGCCCAGCTTCCTTACTGTATGGTAAGTTATTAAAGCTGTCTGCTCCAATTTCCCCTCTCCTTAGGAAGATATGACAGAAAGATGAAAAAGACTGCCTTTAATCTTGAAAAGCTAAACATACCATAAAAAAGGAAACAGTGGAACCTACAAAGAAACAGTGGAAAATAATAGTGCCTTACCAAGGTAGTTTACATCATGTAGCCACTGAAAATATACTAACCTAAGAACATGAGACGTAATATGAGTTTGGCTCTGTTTCTTCTAGAAATACTGAAACTACTACTACTCACTTTTTCAGCTTCCATTGGAATGCCCAAGTAGAAAAGAAATTCCTTTAAGTTAGTCTCATTATGACAAATTTTTTAAAAAGCAAAATGAAAAGTTATTCAATGGAGTGAGAGCATCTATTTTTAGATTTCACTTTTTACTTAAATGAAAAAGATTAACTTTGGGGGACAAGGTTTCAAAATACTGATTAATGACTAAAAACTTAGGATTGTATCCTGGCAATACTTTAATCTGCAACTCTTGCTGTCTTGGAAAAAAAAAAAAAGAATCAGGTATGGATCTCCATGACTAAAGTACTGGAGGGTATTATTTCTATTTGTCGGTGGACTCTGACATTGCAGTATGCAATCTTAGTGACAGATACAGAAAGACAGTATAACTGAGAAGAAAAAAAAAAGAAAAATTTTTTGCAGACATCTATTCAATTAAGAGCCATCAGGTGCAATTATGTTTTGCTTCTTCCATATTAACATATATCTAACATATAATAATTCTTCAGATCGTGAGGAGAAAAAAAGAAGGATTTGGCCACAAGCACATCAGCACAGAAGATGATAAACTTTTACATTTTTTCCATACACATAATGTATGTATATATGTATATACATATATATACAGACATACACATACAGGAGACTAGTTCCCAGCCACTTGGATACAAGTGGGGTTTTCCCCACCATGGGCCAATAATGATACTAAACATCTTAAGTCCTTTTGCTTCACTAGGAAATTGGGAATAGAAAAGAACAGAAAACCATGAAAGCAAACTTCGAAGCTAGCAGTTTGTACATGTCCAATAAGCTGATTTTGCTTACTCTCATAATATTTCAGAAAGAAGAAATAATATTTCAGAAAGAAGAAAGAATATTTCAGAAAAAATATTTCAGAAGAAATATTATAAGCCATTAATGACACCAAGGGTAAATAAAATTGACCATTTCAGAAGAGAAAAAAATGCACTGAAAAGGCTCATTAAACCAAATACTAGGTGACTTGACATATCATCAGGTTACACACAGGACTAGTCCAAAGCCCATGTAATGGAGTGCCATCCCGTTTGTCTGGTATTAAGGAGTCAGGCCTCATGTCAATAAAGGCAGCACTAGTCTCGCATCACAGACTGACCGAGTTGCATTACCAAACAATTGTTCTGTGGTGAAGGTAAGCACCAAATTTCTCTTAAATCTTCAAAAGTAGTTTTCTGTTTTTAGCTTGGAGCATGTGTCATTAATGGTTAGCTGAGCCTGTCCCCCTTTGGCTGCTCAGAGAAGCCCTTGAAAGGCAGGATGGCAGCAGGTTGCTTTAGGCCAAGAGGAATCTTTTGCGGTTTCTGGAGTGCTGGTGACAGGAGCACAGCTGATTTTTGTGAGATATTTACATTCCTTTTATGATTGCTTTTTAATGTTGGGGAACTGAAACATTACAAGGCAGAATAATAAAGCCACATTTCCCCAAGGAAGGGACTAGGATTAATTGCCCTTCTCCACAGAGGTGAAACCAGTGGTACCTCAGATACCTCCACAGAACAAGAGAAGGTAAGCAATAATTCAAAACAAATGACTGTTTCAAATATACTTATTTTAGGTGTCCACTGATGGTAAATTTACTATATAATTGGTAGGGTGTTCTTCAGACTGATATTATTAACAACTCACCAAAACCATTCTCCGATACTAAGAGGGGGAAAACGTAAAGTAAAATTGTAATGTTTTCCTACAAGCTGTCTTTGACACCATGCCTATGCTGACAGTAATATGTTCCAGAATTTTCCCTCAAATAACATGAAACAATCAAGACAATTTATTTTTCTCCACTGCAAAAGCAAAATTGAAGGTATCGACTCCTATCTGTTTTGCACAAGCAGCTTATCCGGTAGATCTGGCAGGAAGAATTTCTTTTTAATTAGTAAGAGAGAAATGCAAATATGAATATGCTATAATTACATAGGATAAAAAGAGAGTCAGCTTAAAAGGCAAATGACTCTAATAAAGACTAGCGTGGTCTCCATGTCATATAAAGGACAAGATAGATCAGACAGTGGAGCAAAAATAAGAAGAGTAATCAATGTGATTACATATACGTCTGGTTTGCATTCAGTCTTTTTGTCTGCCTTATAATGCATCTACTTCCTATGCTACACCACATTTCAGAAAAATAACAAAACCAGTAATAAGAATAATCAAGGAATATAATTTGCAGACATAGTATGAACCTTTGCCATGCAAAAAGAGAGAGAAACTGTTTCAATCCATATATTGATAAAATAGGCCTTCATTAAGTGTTTAGGTAACAGGTTTTTTAAGAAGCAGAGAAATTAGATGTTTGTATATTTTCCTAATTGAGGTATGCTAAGAAACCCATACATAGTTCCTAAAACTGTTTCTAGCCAGACTGTTAGGTAACTAGTAAAGCAATTTTAGTTGAAAAAAAGAGAAAAATGTGCTACAAAAGGAAACTGTATCTATTCTCAGTGTTTCCATTTCAGTTTGACTGTTTTGTTGATGGTTAGTTGCATGTTGCTTGTGTTGACTTGAAGGAATTATTCTGGGTGGGAAATCTTTATATTTGGGCTATTAAAAACATGTTCCAGCAAAAACTCCTCTGCCTACAATCCATCTAGCTTCTGAAAGGAGACTGAGTAGTTGTGCTATGATTACATTCTTGCAGAGAACTCTCATAACAGATATCTCCTTGGCTACTGGGATGAAAAATATAAACATTGGTTTGAATTTCCAGTGTGAATGTAGCTCTCTCTCCTGCTATCTAGTGAATGAAATGCTTAATAAGATCCAAACCATAGCTAAATACCAACAGAAGTGAAACTACTAGCTTAGCTGTTCATTATTTTCTATTAAAACCGCCCAAAGCCAGGCTGGATATTTTCCAGTCAGTTATAATAACTAGAATTGCATTATTTTGTTATTTTAGTGATTTGAAAAGGTAAATAGAACAATAGGGGATGAACCCAACCTCTGCTTTCATAAAGTTCTTCAAATTCCACTTATGAAAGAGTAAATTTTCACATAGTAAAATCCATCAAATAGTCAGCTTGTGTAAACATCAGCAGTTCATTAACTTACATACACTGCTCTTGTAAAGATTTTACATCCATCCCCTGCTGAGCACTCAAAAGATATAACAGAATATATATGGTAAAATGAATATTATTTTAGGGGGAAAATCCAGTATCTCAGTGATAGGTAACACAAATTTTGTTAAGCTTGTAAGGAACGGCATGTGGAAACAACTGAACTGTCATGATCATGAGTATACAATAAAAATCTACAATGTGTGGATAGATGAAAAGAAAAACAAATAGTGATCTTGTCTCAACTATTCTGAGGTGGACTTACATATTAGCACTAGCATAGTAGCCTTGGATTTGCAACAACAAATAAAAAGACAAAAAAATCTCCTACATCAATGGGAAAATAACAGACCCAAGACAAAGAGAATTTTTGTCGTTGGTTTTATACACTTTGACTATCTTTTGTCAATGTCACCTGATGACTTTCTGATCTCTAGGACATGGCATTCAGTATTTAGTAGTGCATCTCTGAAGCTAGGTGAGCATGTTATGCATAAAACATTCCAAGATGACTACAGAAACACATTTCTGTTCCCTGTATTAAACCTCTTTTGGAAACAGAAGCTCTCCACAGTGTTCTCCATTAGAGAAACTCTGAAGGGAAGAGTTTCAGAAAACCTTAAGAAACATCTCTGTGTTATAGCAACATCCTTTTTGTGGTTTCTTAAGAACTTTGGAAGATGTCAGCCTGACGAATGCAGGAACTTTCTTGGCAACAGGTCTAAGTGTGAAGACTTTATTACCAGAAAGAGCACATACAGAAATTATGGCCAATAGCAATTTTCAACAACAGATCTTGAAAGATGCTCTCATTTTGCACTAATAAATAGCAACTACTGCACAGAAATAAAGGCAAGAATCCAACCATGATAAACAACAGAGTTTCTATGCAAATAATAAAACAATGTTTGAAATCTGTGAGGGTTTAAGGAAAAAGAAAGGTTTATTGTGTGACAGAGGTGTGTGCATCATAGGAGCACTGGTTTAAGTAGGCAGAAGGAAGAACAGTAGCACTGGAATGGAGGAGAACATGATAACAAGAATATGATTTCTACCTAAGTATTTTCACTGTCTCTTTCAACTAGTCTTTTGTCATCCAGCAGAAGCAAGGCATAATCTAGAGAAGGGTCATGCTGCTGTGCATATTTGGCTCAAAAGTGTGTCAGCTCAGATTTGTTAGCAAGTCAGCCAGCAGGCACATGTTGCAGAAGCATGGGATGGGATCAGCACAGATGTATGTTGAAAAGAGCAAGTCAGTCTGCATGGGGACAATTTGTGTCTATGTACAATACTGTGTATGCTGTGTGCCCATGGTAACTGTGGCCTGGGTACTGCTGCTTCTCAAGTTTCCCCTCCTAAGAGAGTTAAAGTCCCAACTTTTAGAAATAATTCAGAACCCATTTTTACATTAAGACTGGGTTCACTGAAACTGCAGGGCAGCAGGACAAGGTAAGAGAAAACAGTCTTTTGGATGACTTCTCTTCAGAAAAGATAACATCTCTGTCTTTTTAGTGATTATTAACAGCTAAATACTTTTCATCCATCATCTATGAATTTTTGAGTTACCTTGGTTATGCACACATAATTTAAAAAATCAGAATAAAAAGAAAAAGGAATAACCCAGCTGAGGAGTTTAGCGGTTTAGGATATGGGAAACATTTATGTGATTTTTTCTATAGCACCAAAGATCAATGAAGAAAAACATTTGAATCTTTTGAGGTATTTTCACTATGTATTTCAGCTCTAAATATATAACATTCTGATGATTTTACTTTATTAATTTTTCATTCTCTGATATTTCAGAATTACACTAGTTTGCAATTTAAATAGGTTTTGTGCATTTCAGCACTTCCTTCAGTACATACTAAAGTGAATATAAAAAAAAAGTAAATTTTTTTGAGTGTGTGGAGGCAGAGGGCAATGATCCTCACTTCTTCCCTACTCTCCACTCTGGTAGCTTGCTGTTATGGTGCTCAACAATTATGAAATTTAAGATTTTGTCAAGGTTATTTTTTCAATATGTATGGTAGCTAGTAATATTGTTCTGAAATTGTGCTGTTCCACAGAAAATCTTGTCCTCATGTACATAAATATGGCAGCTTTTGTCATGTTTTTTGCAAGTCTCATTTATCTTAAATCTCACTTCTGGGATGATTAGATGAGAATCTCATATTTGATTTTGATTTTAAACAGTAATTTCATGATTTTTTTTTGAAAATTTGAAAATGCAGATCTGCGTTTTCCTCAAAGGAAACCTCAAAGGATTATTCAAGTATTTAAACTTATTTTTGAACAGTAGTTCTGATTCAAAGACTATCTCATAGCTTTTTTAAGAGAAAATAAATTATTTTTGAATTCTTGCAACACAAAATATTTTGTCTGCATATAAATGAATATTAATCCCACATCAGAAAAATTGTCTGGATTAAAATACAGCCTGAATTCAGTTGCTTGGCCTAAGATTACTTTTGTAGCTATGATTACAAGGCAATATTTACACTACAAAAAAGATGTTTTGATATCAGAGCCTACACTTTACTAGATTCCTTATGAGGTTATCATATGCAAGTATATCCTGTGTGCCACATCCCCCACACTCCTTCACTTCCCATCTGCCCTTATTCAGTACATTTCTGAATGCACACTTCGCTTTCAGACTTTTCATTTGTTCTTCAAAACATAATTGCAAAGCTGAGAAATAAAAATAAAAAATAATAGCAAAATTCCATATGCAGCAATTCAATGCTTAGCAACCTGTGATAGACTGAAGGAAAAAACCCACAAATTATTTGCAAGAGGCAGTTGAAACAAGGGCTTGGGGTAAACAGACACACAAACAACATGTCAGCCATGATAAAGAGTGTAAATTTGAACAGATGTCACTTCCAGAACAGCAGCAGGCAGATTAAACAGAATTGGCTTTGGATGAAATCCAAGGAAGAGGAAGAAAATAAGACTCTTTTGCCCTGAGCTCTTGCAGAAATCTAGTCTCCAGAACCTCTTTAGTAAGCATAACTGTGCAGGACTAAAAATAGGAAAAGACTTAAAAGAAAGCCAGTTCAAAATAAATACATTTATTACACATAGATATTGTTCTGTATATACTTCATTTGGAGGCAAAATGAAGAAAAAACACTACCTTCTATGAGAAAAATCTGCTAACTAGGTAGCCTTCAAGTTAAAATAATTTACAGTTCTATAGACTTCATCAACATGCTGCTAATGCCTAATGAATCTATGCCAAGTCTGTGAAACAAAAAAAATGACATTTCAACTCTTCAAATTAAGTAATAGTCATTACAAATTTTTGCTGTACCTGTTGTTCCTTGAATAATTCTGGTTACTAGTGTTTTGTGTGTGTTTAATTTGAACCAATGTTTCTTCTTACGTGTATGCACCAGTTCATCATATATGAAGTTCACCAACAGAAAAAGAGACAACACAGAACAACTGGAAACCTAAGTCAAGGAATAACAGATACATCTACTAGGATTTCCTCTAAAAGCTTTCTAAGTACACTTTCCTTTCCAATTCTGTGCAGTTACATCACAATCATACTTTGCAAATCCCTAAAGACTTACCAATTATATCTCTGTCTGTAGCACAGAGATTTGTGTGTTGGTTTTTGGTTTGATTTGTGGGGTTTTTTTCCAGGACCACAATGTCTCTTTCGCTTATAATGCCAAACAACGAAACAAAACCTTATTCTAGTAGCCATAAGTTTAATGAAGACATCACCACAAGAGTTCTCATGTGTTCCCTTCATGAGTTTACCATTATTCTGTTAATTTCAACTCATAACACTAGCAGAAACAAATGCCAACAAATTGTCACCTGTCCACGTTTCCACACTCAAGAATTAAGAAAATTATAACTAAACCCGATTTATAAGCCTCAGTTAATCCATTGTCACCATTACTGTTATTACCTTTAAATGTTACACTCAAGGAGGAAAACAAAACCTTGAGAAGTTGTAAAATAAATAATCACAGAGGTAGAATATCAAACCAACCTAATTTTCAATTAATACTGCTGAAATTAACTCCATCACATGACTCAGGATTATCTTTGGTTCCTTAAAAAGAGACCTGCTTTTAGTATGACCCACAAAACAGTGTTAACTATTTTCATGAAAGCAAAAAGAATGACAAGTGATTATTTCTCAAATTAATGAATATCAACTTTCCTAGTTAATGTTAAGTTCCACAAAGAAGAGATAAAGATCACATACTCTGCTTAATATGCACAGCAGATGCCATTTCTGCACATCTGAACAGCGTTTGCACATTTGTGAGTCAGTATTTCAAGCTGAAACATCGCAGGGTTTTTCTAAGTCAATAACATGAGCCTACAAAATTAAAATGCACTACTTGTGTCAAACACAACAAAATCATTGTTTGTTTATTTTTAAGGTGATAATAAAAAAAGATTAATGATACTTCTGGATAATGAAACAATCTGCCACAAGGCAAGCTGCAGAATATAGAGTGAAGCTCTAGCACTGTCCTAAGAAAAACTCCAGCTTTCTCCCAAACACTTTAACAAATCCCTTTTATTACCAGGTGACATTTTTGCATTTAAAAGAGAGTTGATTTTCATGTGGTGTTTAAAGGTCAAACAGTTAATCTACCTCTGTAAGGAGAGCCTTTTCTTCTAAAGAGATTTCTAGAGGACATCAAATCAATAAGAGTCATCAGACTCAACAAGAATAAAACCCTTCACTGCTCTCAAGACAAAAGCTTATAACATTCCCAAGGATATTGGATCCAGCCCATGAAAAAAATTCAGACATCATGCAGCATTAAAATGTGGCAATCATTACAGCTGAACATAGATATAAAATATGTTTATATGATTAATTCAGAAGAAAGATCTTATTCACTGCAGAACCAGGAAAAGTATCAGTTTCATCATACATATTCACTGTTGCCTTTTGATTTCTCAGAGAGTAAAAAGTTGAACTTACCACAGTATGGTACACTGGAATTTTCACTAGTGCATTCTTCAGCTCTTCAATGCTGTGATACAAACAGCTTCGCTTTTCTGCTGGAGGCGAAAGAGAGAAAAAGGGATCCCCAATGAGAAAAGTATATATCTAGCTGTAGAATTCCTCTTTGCTCAGTTTATTCAACATAATAAACCCATTTCTTCTCTTCCTAAGGAAACTGCCACCTGCTCTGCATAAAGCAGCTTAAGAAGTTCATTGGGGGCTCCTCAAATGAAGGTAAAATACTGAATTCTGGAAACCAGCAACAAGTAATTTCAAAAAGCTGATTGAGTTTGAAAGCCATTGGTCTGGAAAAAAAGCTACTCGTTGAGTGTATTTTTCTAGAATGGGATTCAAAAGTATTGGTCTTGTGTTCGTAACTCTGACAAAATCTGTGGACAAGAGCTCTATGTATGAGCTTCCCATTTATAACATAAGCATAATAATATCAGGTCTTAGTCTTTTCCATAGAATGGGAGCTCTCAAAAGTAGTGACTAGGTCAAGATAACAATTGCATATATAAATATATACACATGTATAACAGAAAATTTGTCTTAATATCCTAATCTTACTTAAAGCTTCCAGGCATCTCTCTAGTGCAGATGCAAGGATGGAAAAAATAATTAAAATTTAAAACAAAAATGTTAATCAGAACTCAGGCTTGACCTTCATCATATGTGCAAAACTGCTAAGTGGTTGAAAGGAAGGGAGGGTTGAGAATTGCATAGGGGTATGGAATCTTCCATGAGGACTGCTCTTTAGTCTAATTTTTCACTATGTACAGAATAACACAGTTTATGATGTTTTTGCTTCTGAAGGAAATTAAAAAGGAAAATACAACAAAAGAAACTGAAAAAGTTAGAGAAATGTAAGATAAAAAGTGATAACAAAAATCCAGAACTCAAAGACTGCATTATACAGACAGTACTAGAGTATGATTATTTGATTTGTTGGAAAGTAATTATTCAAGCCATAGCAAAACAATACAGCTCCTTGGTCTGTGCCTTGAGGAATTCACCTTGACAGTGACATTGTGATTTCTGAGCTTTATATCGAAGTTATATTACATACATTTTTAATTTTCAGTCCCATTTCAGCTTATCTAAGATAAATCTCAATCATGAATCTGCCTAGCCTGCTTTCAGTTCCAGGAATAAAAAATCCACAGAGTATAGGCTTTGATGTTTTCTGTTTATATGATAACTGCTTTTAATTACCATTTTGTTTGCCAGGACTCTTCAATGAAATTTAAAATGCAATTATTTTCCACTCAAATACACACTAGTTTGAATGACTTATATTTTAACGTAATTAAGGTAAAACTAATCATTATATATAAAATATTTTTAACATTTCCTGACAAAATATTATTTTTGAATTCTCATTTCATTCATCATTCATTTTGAAACCATTCCCAGAGCTTTTATTGTATTTAATGATTGATTACATGTTAAATTGTTAGAAGAATGTTTCCTAAACAAACCTATCTTTTCAATTGTTTTAAACTACTGGGAGCAGATATTTTTTCTCTCCTAATTAATGTCTTTCACTTCTATACACTCTCATCTTTGCCTTAAATTTTCACTTAAATAAATTGACTTCTTTGGAGAAGAAACAAAAATTCAGATCCAGGTCAGAGGGAGAAAACTATTGGAGGAAAATCCTATTTTCCTTTTTATGTCCTCCCCAAACACACATCCACCTGTCAACGCAAATATCACAATCATGTAACTGCACTACATCTCAATCCTGTTTCCTAAGTATGTAAGTCTGTCCAAGTTTTGAGGTCTTTTAGTCCTCCATTCCTCTCCACTCCTCATCCTCTCTCATTTTTGTTCTGTTTGCTCAGTTAGTTTCCTGAACTAACTCACCACTGGATCGCCAAGATGAGCTGAAAGCAGTTCTTCCCTCCTGCCTACTTGCAGTGTAGGCTCCTCTTCCCTCTCTTTCAACCAGCACTAGCAACCTTGAGACCAGCAAATAGACAGAGGAGCATACTTAGCTGAATACCCCATTAAAAATATCCCAAACTCAGATCAGTTTTCAGCCATTCCAGCATATGAAGAATTGGGTATGGACAAAGAAATAAGAACATCTAAAAGCATAACACCAAAGTAGGGGAAAAAATTCTTTTTAAACAACAGAAAGTATAAAATATTAGATTATAACAGGATCTTCATTATATAAATATATCACTTTGCAGGCTCACACAGAAAGTCAAAACAAATTTATCTGTTAATGGAGTCATGGTTGAATATCCAGATGGAAGTGTTAGACTTTGTGGGAAATGCAGTATAACAAATCTCAAGGCATCCTTCCTTGTCAGGAAGTTAATAGGCATTAATAGTCCACTGTTGAGTGAAATTTGCTGATGGAAAATAGTACAAGGGCTAATATGACTTTGATTACAGTATTTTTCCAGATGAAAGTAGTACAGAAAATCCAAAACATAGAAGTCTTTATCCTCTGTAAGAGGAAACCTGTGTAAAATGGTACAGGGATGATGAAAATATTTCCTTATGAATAAAGAACAGATAAGGACAGAGACTATTGGATGAAAGGACACAGAAGTAGAATGAGACTATACAATGGTTTCCATGGTGGTTTATTCCCATAATGAAAAGAAGAAAACAAACAAACAAACAACTAAATTAGCTACATCATCTGAAATGAAAACTGTTGTACAAATGCTTTGATCAGGCTTCCCAGAGGACACACTGGTCTTTTTAAAATCATTAGTGCCCTAGAAATGCAAGCTAAAATGTTAAAGCCATATACCAGAGGGAGTATATTCTCCTGCTTCCCTATGGTCAAGCATTCTTAGAACAATTATGGGTAAAAGGCTAGTCTTATTTACTTAAAATCTGACTAAATTAACTGCTCAGTTTTAGTTAACTACTGAAGAGTACTTAGTGCATACCTGCAGCTAAATGAATATAATAACACTCTTCTCTGTAACACTGTTTCTTTGCATGTGTTAGCACAATTCTGTTGCATTGGAATTTCCTGGAGTTTTGGAGGTCCTTTCTACACTATCACATCTTCTAGCACAGCCCAGTCCTGCAACCTGCCCAGGTACAGGGCTGCAGGCAAACCCCATGCTGTCCATAAAGCAGAGGCGTATTGATAGTGTCTTCCCCAAGATGCCAGCTGGCAGAGGACATGTGACGGTAAGAATTATCCCTATGAGAGCTGTCTCCCTTCTGACCTGCCAGAACAGCAGCTGTAAAGCTTATAGGGTTACAATCCAAAAGACCATCTGGCTGCTGTGGGTACCTTAGAGCACCACATCCTGGCTTACATCCCTTTGCCCCCAGCTTCTCCAAGTCCATCACAGCATGAAAAGGGTTGGAAGGTTTGGACCATTCTGAGTCTAATGAAGTAGAGAACAAGCTGGGAAACAGTAATGCTGAAGGAGTCAATCTGGAACAAGTGTCTCCCCCTTCATCTGCTTTCATTGTGATATTTGGGGCTCAAATATTATCTCTCATTTTATATTTACATAAGGTTTACACAGTAAAAGAAGAAACAGCAGATGTTTGAGCTTTTTAGTGCTAGCAATAATTTACAGAATTATTAGAGATGAGACATGACATGAGTTGCACTATGAAGAGGAGAATGACATCTCAGCCAACAAAGCCTGAAGGTCACAACTCTTCCAACAGGGGATTTAGGTTATGCTCATTACAGAGGAGGGAGAATTACATATACAGTCTTGGATTATAAAGACACAGTGTGTAGTTCTCTTTGTAATGTTTCAGAAGAGTACATGTGACTTAGTGAGAGAAAAAGGGAGGCAGCTCAATCATAGGTTTTAATCACGTAAATGTAATAATTATTTGAACCTCTTGGCTGACCAAACACTGAACTGGTCATATCCAAGGTATACTGAGACTTTCCCATCTTGCTGACTAGTCAGCCAGTGGATAACTGAAAGCAAGTTTCAGAAGTTCATAATCTCAGAAATAATCTACCAGAGGTCATAAACAAGCTTCTCAAACCCAAAAAGCAATGAGCAATGTGTGCTGTAACTGCCTAAATCTGTCCGTACTCTAATTCCAAGAGGATACTGAGGAAACCTTTTTCCTGGTTCAGGGAAACATCCTTTTACCTGATGCATACAACTCCTTCCAATGGATGAAGCCAATACACATAAACATTCATATTTAAAACAGTAAATTATAACTGTAGAATAAGGCCTACAGAAGCATTTCATTCTGAACTGATTTAGAAATTAGGCTCCATGCATGACATTAGTGGAATTGCCCAAAAGACTATAATCTGAACTTTTATTACCTTTCTTACAGTTCAAATAGCACATGCTGTGGCTGCTTTCAGCCTTAAAGACTACTTCACTAAGGAGACAGAAAACTGCCTTTTCATTCCTTTCAGGAGTATCTGATTGAACAACAAATATTGCTCTGACAGCCCAAATATCTATTGTGTAACTTGTTCAGAGTCATAATTGTTGTAATATCCTTACAAAAAGCAGGGTGTAGTTAAAAGTATATATGAGCAACACAAAGAGTACATGGAATGAAAATTCTATTCCTATGGGTCAAAAGGAGTCCTGCAGAAGATCAGATTCAGCCATTTCCTGAATACTCCATTGCACTAAAAACCACACACACACAAATAAA
The DNA here is from genome assembly GCA_013399015.1 of Galbula dea. Classification (NCBI taxonomy): domain Eukaryota; kingdom Metazoa; phylum Chordata; class Aves; order Piciformes; family Galbulidae; genus Galbula; species Galbula dea. Next base: position 2,389,322 of record VWZX01000352.1, read on the forward strand.
AACCCTAATAGTTTTCATGCAAGGAACTTTAAAAACATTTTGGCAATGTTATATTTTTTCCAAATTTGCATGCACAAATAAACATCAAATGCATTTTAGCTATCACCCCCTCCAATACACCTCACAACAATAATTTTAGTGGGTTCACATAACATGTTTCTTCAAGTTTTAAAGGTCATCAGGGTTTAAGAGGTATGTTCTGTACTTAAAAAGTTCCCTTGAGTTTTAGAGTTGTTACTAGATCTCATTATATTTTCCATATATGAGTACATCTCTTAAAGTTTACATTAAATTTTAAATAACTAGCATTTTGAAAGGTCAAATAAATAATGAGGTATCTCATTATTTCAACAGGAAATATATTCAGTCTTTTGCCACCAGGTTTTCAAATTCAACTACTTCTGGAAGAAAATCCTTTGCTGCATTGACTTGTTGCATTAAATTCTCATCATGCTTATCATTATTGAATATACAGTCTAAAACCATGTTAGACAGAAGTAGAATAAAATCTGTAGCAATGCTTTAGCCATTATAACCTCCTCCGAGAAATGAAAATGTGCTTAAATATTTAAGACTAGTACTTCACCACCATCAGAATCAGTCCTACAACATCACAGAGTCTCTTTATTGTTGCTTGCTAATTGGTAGCAACAGTGGAGACAGAAGTCTAAGTTCCCTGCCTAAGACCTGGGATGACATTGGCCAGAAGTTGATACTGTCCCCATTTAAAAAGTACTGGTCCCTCTTCCAGCACCCTCCTCTTCCCCAGACATTGCTGATGCACCAGAACAGTAAAGCTCAACTGGTGATCCACTCCACACATTGATAGTAAGATGCCACTTGAACCAGAAAAGCCAGCTAAGTTTTTGATCCAGACAAATAGCACAGCATTGTGATATTTCATATTCATTAGTTTCATTCCTTCTTCACCATATTACATATTCTTTTATAACCAATAACTTCTTATATTTTTTATAAATTTCATAACTAGTTAGTAACTCCAGTATCTGAAAAGCAGACGTAAGAGTAAGTTATTGTCAGCAGTATCTGCTTAGTTTTGGGCATCAAGCCATATATCCTAAGCTACAAAAACTACTTCTAGGTTGCATGATGTCATCATTGTATAATACCTTTTTATACCAGATACCTGTCAGTTTTATTAAGAGACTGAATTTAGATGGACATACAAACCGAACATTAATGCACTCACTTATTCTGTTACTCAACTTCCTATATAAGATTACTTCAGAAAAAGCCCTGAGTGGCACAAAAAATTTCGTGTTGTGGAACAACAGTTTTTCTACTCTGGCACTACTTGTAACCATTTCCATTTTTCTTACTCATCTATGCTATTCCAGAGATGACACTTTCAACCAATTCAGTAAGATTTTCTATGGTCACAAGACTGGCTATCCAAAAATCTTGTCACTTACCAATTTCTAAGAAGAAATAACACTTATGTGAATGACCAATATGCTGCCTTTTAAATGATTTTGGGGATAATGTAGAATGGTAGAGATAGCCAGTAAAAAAAAAACCAAACCAAAAAGCAAAAACCTAACTAAAACCAAAAACCACAAAACCAAAACAAAAATAAACCCAAAACCTAAACTTCTGTTTTTCTACATAGCTAACTTCAGTGGATTTGGATGCAGAAAACCATAATCTAATTATTTAAGGGACTGAGTAGAAATATGAGATAGTGAAACACTTCAGGCATTGTCAGAAGTACAATAAATATCAGTCTACTTGAATATTTTAATCTATTTGTCTTGAAAAAGAAGAATAATACAACTCAAGTTTCAATCTCTGCACTTGTGAAGTCACTACAGTAGAGTCTAGACGCATGAGGAGAGCCTCAACCAGGTCATATGAAGCTAAAAATCCCATCCTTGTAACAGAGCATGGCAACTTGCACTGCAAGGGACTAGTTAAGGCTGTCTTAAACCAGCAACAAGTTTTGCCTCCAGAGTAGTTTGAAGAGTCCCCAAAAGAGGTACCAGACCCTGATGATATCAGATGACCTGGACTGATTTGAGGACATTGGGAAAAGGAGGAGATGAAGAGAAAGGCTCTTTCAGCTAGGGAACCATACAGTCATACTTATCCTGGCTTTCAAAAGTTTTGCTGGTTCTTATTCATCCCTCCAGCCTCTCCAGAACCTGCTCTGCCACCACTATAAAACCTTGCCTATGAGTCATTCTTCTTTGTTGAGGTTGTCCTCCTACATCTAGACAGCACCATAGTAATTTCATAACAGCAAAGAGCTGAGCCTTCAATCAGGCTATCACTCACTGCCATAACACATTTAATCACAGGAAAGTTAAAAGAAAATATGCAAAGAAGTATTGCCTTTCCTCCTCTTTCAAGTCTCAAATAAACATGAACAAACTGTCTCACACTATGCCAGACTTGTCTAAATAGATATGTATCTCTGCAAGAAAAAGGCTGATACAAAATAGGAAAAGACATAAATGGAAATAAATAATGCCCCCGAGAATGTTGATTTTATTTTATAACCAAAGTGATCAAATATTTCCAAAGAATTCGATCAAAAGAAAGGTGTGGTTTGAGCTAACATTTCTTTGATCTTTAAGAGCCTGTGATTAACAAATACTTCATTAAAAAGTAGAATCGATACCTGAATGCTTAAGAGGAGTTTCTACATAGTTATATTTTAAAGTTTTAAACTGATGTACTACAAACCAATGGTGAATGAATGTTATAGATCTCTCTCTCTCTCTAAACAAACCCAAAATGTAGAAAATATCCTTTTCATTATGGGAATCTCCAAGTCAGTCTTATCATATCACCACTATGCCAGATAAGATGGGAGCCACAAAAATAACAGTTCATATTATCCAGATAGGAGTGAAATAAGGAAGAGTCAAGACAGAATAAGTAATTATTTTCTCTTATTTTTCTTTCTGCTGTTATTTCAATTGAGTTAATTTACCTACTTAACATCACTGTATCAAGCAAATACCTTCATTTAAGTGCAATTTCTGTGAATATTTCAAACCCATATTAAACCTTTTACACTGAATCAGCATAGATTCTGAAGCAGCAATTGGAGGGGTAGAGCTAACTGAAGTCATCTTATTTGACATACTAAAGTTAAAAGTTTAACCAAATTTTCATAACAAATTCTGTGATATATTGAATAATTCCATTAGGCAACCACAAGGAAATGTTATTTCTTTGTGAGCTCTTAATGTATGACCTGAATAGAAGAATTATTCATTGTTTTTCTCCATTTACTTTATATGTTTTTAATAAATAATATTGCAGTACCATCTTCATTGTTCCATCTTTAAGGCACTGTTATGGTATACAATCTGCTGTATTCAACTTATTTTGTCCAGTTTTTCACTTCCAGCCTAGAAAATTCTAAGCCAGATCTCTGACACATTAGTCACACAATCAGCTAAATTAGGCTACTCCAGTTGGTTTAACTGGCAACTTCCAAGCATGCAAAACAAAGCAGCAAGGTTTTAATGGTTTAAAACCTCCAAAGTGGATCATAACACAAAATGTATTGCTCATCAGCTGGCATAGAAGGCAAGGAATGCCATATGCTTTCAGTTTCATTTGTGTTGTTTATCTTTAATACTAAACCCAAACGCAATACACTTTCTATTACTCTGCCATGTCAATCTTTTTTATGTGTAAAAGGGTCAGAAAAACATGACAATATTGGTTTCAACAGTCACAAGCCAATACAGGCTCTAGTAATTCCAGGGCAGCTGAGAGCTATGGAGTAGTAAATTACATTTTTTTCATGCATGCATTAGAAAGAATATAGTTAACAATACAGTCAAAATACTTCTTTGGATGGTTAGCTATATGCTTGAAGTTACTATTTAGGCAAATTTGAAAACAAAACAGCAATAGCTCAAATATGGATGAGCAACTGAAGTTTTAAAGCATTGATGCAATAGTTAAATTCTACATATGCAACTACTTGTTAACTAGGAGATGGAGAAGGGAGTTTCCTGCTAGAAGGAACTGCATTCATGGGTTTAGGAGAGTACTTCTTCACTTACAGTAGGGAAGGAATGAGAGTGCCTTGGTGATACGGCCTTTAGATCAGCCAGGAGAGGTGGTGGAGTTGCTCTTTATGTGAGAGAACAATTGGAATGTACTGAGCTCTCCCTGGGGTGGGTGATGAGAGAGTTGAGAGCTTGTGGGTCAAGATTAAGGGGCAGGCTGGTATGAGTGACACTGTTGTAGGACAGGCCACCTGATCAGGATGGGGATTCACCAAGGGGAAGTCTTGTCTGACTAATCTAATAGCCTTCTGTGATGGCATAACTGGATGTGTAGATAAGGGGAGAGCAGTTGATATTGTTTACTTTGACTTCAGCAAGGCTTTTGACACAGTATCCTCACAGACAAGCTTAGGACGTGGGTTAGATGAATGGACAGCGAAGTGCATTGAAAACTGGTTGAAGGACAGAGCTCAGACTGTTATGATCAATGGCGTGGAGTCCAACTGAAGGTCTGTAGTGAGTGGTGTTCCTCAGGGTCAGTACTAGGTCCAGTTCTGTTCAACATATTCCTGGATGAAGGAATAGAGTGGACCCTCAGCAGGTTTGCTGATGACACAAAACTGGAGCAGTGACTGACGGACCAGAAGGCTGTGCTGCCATCCAGCATGACCTGGACAGGCTGGAGAGTTGGGCAGAGAAAAACCATATGAAATTCAACAGGGGTAAGCGTAGTGTAGTGCACCTGGGGAGAAAGAACCCTATGAACTAGTACAGGTTAGGGACTGACCTGCTGGAAAGCAGCTCAGAGGAAAAAGACCTGGGAGTCCTGGTGGACAACAGGGTGACCATGAACCAACAATGTGCCTTTGTGGCCAAGAAAGAACATCAGTTTGGAGAAAGACAGCAATGGGCATATCTGAGGTTAAATTTTAAAAGCCGCAATATTTCATTCCAACCACAGAATGGATTAATAACACTACTTTTGTCTTTGAAGTCAACAAATATGAAGACACAAACACATTCAGGTACCTTTCTGAGGATCTCTTTGTCCTTAAATTACCCTTTCAGTAACCAACTTTTTCCTCTTTATAAGTAAGGTGGTGGAGGTTACTTCTTGATGACAAGGTGTTTTCATAAGAATGTATGTTAGAGTCACCTTACAGAAGGTGTTATATTGCTGCTTTGTTCTCCTTACTATTTGCAGAATTTGAAGAGCTATTCTTGATTCTATTGCAATCTCTTTTAGTCCTCTATCTTTCTCTGGACCTGAACTACTCATTGTGAACAAGAAAGATGCTGCAATATGACATGATAAGAGCTTAGAGAAGGCAGTCTGCCAGCTGGCCACAGTCCTGAAAACTCTCTGGGAGAACGACAGAAGGCAGCAAGCTGAATTGCTAAAAAGAATCATGGGGGAAGGCAGAAAATGCAGCTTAATAAAGATGCTGTAGAAACTAAAGCAGGAAACAGAAAGACTTGGATAAATTTGATGATCACTGGTGAAATTGTCACCTAAAACTGCACTCCAAGTCCAGATATAAGACATTAATCTTGAATCAGGAAAATAACAAGGAAATTGGAAGAGATTGTTGACCATATCAGGTTCTGTGTGTTTTGATGATGCAAAACTGGCAGATAGGCGGCTGGATTAGGAGAGAAAAAAAGTTAAAAAGCAAAGCAGATCTTGCTGAAGAAGAACACATTAATTATCTCCTGGAGACAATTAAGTCCCTGCTGTCTTAAAACACTTTGAACACCATTTCAATGGGATAAGGTCAGAGAAAGAACTGCTTTGTTCTCAGTTAAAACAGAAAATAAAACTAAACTAAACAAACACAAACCTTCCCATAAAATAAACAAAACCCAAAAACAAAACAGAAAAACTCCAGGGAACCATGTATTTTCTAAATTGTCTGCTTTATTTTAGAAAAAGCAATTAAAAATAAAAGCTAAAATGCAATTGAAATACAAATCCCAACCCTCCTTCATGTATCTGTGAAATATTCATCAACTTAACTATTATATTTGTCAAGTACTGATCAATATTTACTAAGTAAGAAGACCACCACAATCTAAAAGCTTCTTTTTGGTAAGGGGACACATCTGCAGGAAAAGATGACTTTCAAAGAATTTGCTAGACCTGTCCCAGAGAGCTTCCTAGCAAAAAGTAAAAAAATAAATCTTCCCTTTGATGATTTTAAATTAAAGTTGGTCTTATTCTAGGAGCCCATGACACAGCATTTTCTGCAGGTTTTATGATCTTCTCTACTGCTAGCTTGAAGACAATTACTGAAGAAAGATTTCACTACATGTAAATGTGCTAAGACATAGATTAAAGTTTAATTAACCAGAGTAATGTTTTTCACTGTCATCCTTGCAGGGACAGAATATAATTGTAGATAAAAATATTTATATAATTTTAAAATTAAATTTCTTATAGTGCAGCAGTAGTATAACTCTTTCTAAAATATTATTTTATTCTTAACTGCAAAGTGACCACATTCAATCTTACCCACCTTGGAAAAACTGAAATGTTTTGACTTGCATAAAAAATGTCCTATAGATGGACTGTTGGAACTGATACTCACTTTGGGGGAAAACATTTAATTGTTGGTGTAAAATCCTCACAGCTGTATAATTTGTCAAGATCCTTGGCATACATTTAACAATTAATTGCCTTCACTTAAACATTTACTTTGGTGAATATTTAAAAATTAATTGCTTTCACTTAAACATATTTGCTTATGGTCTGAATTTATACAAATTCAAGTTCTGTCCAAGGAGTCATATTTTCCAAGAATCACAGAACAGCTGAGGTCTGCAAGGATCTCTGGATCTCACCTACTCCATCTAGTCAGCTAAAGCAGGTTGCCTAGGGGTGTATCCCATCATGTTTTGAATATCACCAAAGATGGTGACACAACAATCTGTCTGGGCAACCTGTGCCAGTGTCCAATCACCAATGCAGTTAGAGGAAACCAAAACCCAAACCAAACAAGCAAAGAAACCCACCAAGGTTGGTTGCTTTTGCTTGTATTGAATTTCCCATAATTCAGTGCCATTACACTCTTGTCCTGTCACTAAGCATGACTGTGAAGACTCTGCCATCTCCATACTTTATTGTCTTCCATTCACACACTGATAAGATCCCCCTGAGCCCTTCTTTCTCCAGGTTAATCAATCACAGCTCTTAGCCTCTTTTAGTACATTAGATGTCTCACTCCCTCAGTAATCTTCTTGTTTTTTTGCTGGACTGGTCCAGTATGTCCATGTCTCTTTCAGACTGGGGAGTGGAAAGCTGGACACAATGCTCCAGCTGCAGCCTCATCAGTGTATTCACATGGTGCATGTGTATGTTTATATACCAGAACAATGAGCTTAAGAATGTTTTATCCAGTGGCACTGATAGAGAGTTCACTCGAATTTCTCTCTTTTCTGCATTTACGTAAAGCAGTTACAAAAGCGCTTTTGTCTCTGCTGCTCTCGACTGCTCAGCTGAGCTGAAAAATTTTGTTGTCTGATGCTCTCAGATTTAGATCTCCACAGACACATTTAGATCTTGATTTCTTCTCTAAGACCCTGTTTTTGTATCTTTGAGAGATGAGCTTCTATTATGCATGAATTCTGCTTTGCTGCCTGGCTTCAAGAGCTGTATTCTCTGAAGTGAGATTTTTAGCCCTGAATGGGCACATAACATTGTCTCTACTGTTCTGGCAAAAAGCACAAGCACTAGCAGGTGCTCCATGTGTTTGGCCTTTAAAACAAGAGCCAAGAGGGATCAGCATTTCTAGGATTTTAAAATTCCCACATTTTCTAGCTCTTTGGTAATATGCAGCTCTTGTATGCCCATAGTTTCAACTCTGCCACCCTTCTGAAAAAGAAAAGAGGCTGGATAAAGAATTCACATGCTTCCAAGGTCATTCTGGCTCTCTAAACCTATCCTTATTCCCACTTTTATATAAAAGACTCACAATTCAGGAGCTGTCTGTTCTTCAGCCTGCTGCCCGCATTTTGGCACCAGGGACCACCAAAGCAATCTTCACCCAACTCCATCCTTAATATATGTGGCTTGTACTTACTGCTCAGATCTCCACAAGCAGTTGCTGCCTCACCTGAACTGTTCTGGCAGATTGAAATGCAACTAGTTCCTAGGAGTAGAAACCAATACAGTTTCAGAATTCCCTTCTCCAGGGAAGTTAAAGAAAGAAGGCTGACAATAAAGATCTGAAGTTCAGGTTTTGTTTATATATTGCTATGCATCAGTGTCTCAGTGACCTGTATATCACTGTGAGCGAATTCTCAAGAGGAACCTAAAACAAACTTCGGAAATTTCTTTCTTCATATTATCAAAGTACTAGGAGTAAAAGTAAAATTATATCCACTTATTCATTGATGCAGTTTCCAGTTTGTGTAAACCCAAATGCTAGTTCCCTAGCATTAGACTGCTTATTAATCCAGTGCTTTTAAACATGGAATGGATATTTTAGCAAAAACTTCTTGTCATATTGCAAAGCTAGATCTAAGGAAACAGAAATAAAATGCTTTATTTCTATTTTTTGTCTCTTTATTCAAACTAATCCTTCTTTCCTAAAAGCTATGACAGCCACAGAACAGACAAACTGAATCTCTCATGATAAATGAATATAAACATTATAAAACCTTTAATAAAATAGCTATTTTTCAATCCCAGTAGAATTGGGAATTTATAACATTCCTTGATGCCTCTGACAGAGTGGCTAGTTCACTTGCTCTGGGCATTTTATAAGCTAGCCACCAAAAGAAGGTCCTCTGACTGTACGTCTGTCCATGTTAGATCTTATTAGCCAGACAAAAACCTCTTCTGAAGTTACAAGCCTAGAAACCGTGAGACCATCACAGATCTCAATGCATCTTTTGATCTTGGGCTTCAGCACCAAGCCAGCTTTCTAACAACATGCTAGAGAGCATTAGGAGGATCCTTCTTCTCCATTTCAGTTGCTAACTCCTTCTATTCAACAGTTTTCTGGGGACAGAAACTGTGAAACTCTTTACCATGCTTTGCAATTTACAATGTCAGATACATGGATTTCAGCTGTTATTTCAGGATGTTTTCATCTCCTATCCCTCTCTGACTTTTCAAAGACTTCCATTTCCTTTACTAGGAAAAATATTATTGTATCATTATTTTAAACATGTGATGAACCATAATTTTTTTTTTAAAGTAAATAATGTTGATGAATGATGCAGAACTACTTCCAAACAAGAAACCAGTTAAACAGATGAGAATTCCTCAGCTTAGACAACAGATGCAGAAGATATGTTTCCTTCATGATTACTCACAATACTATATTTCCTTTCTAAAGCAGGTTTTCTATTACAACATAGCATGTCTTTTCAAAATTACATCTAACAAATTCTACAAGATATTTCCTTGAGGGGCTTAAGTGCCACACAAAGTTCTGAAAACATTCCTAACTAAAAGCAAAAACTTGGTGCTTTTTATATTTAATATCCACACAGTAATAAGAACATATCATCTAAGGAGCACTTATTCACATAAACTATTGTTTTGTCATAGAATCAACTAATGTAATATTAATTGGTTAACTACATATCTTACAGAATCTCTTAGTTTTCTAAAATCTTTCTCTTCTCACTATTTTTTCTTTCTAATCAAGTCACCCAAGATTTATTTTTACAAGGTTTAAATTAGGAAAATCAACTTATGTCCTGGCTCAGTGTACACTGTTACAGTGAGAACTAAGAACTCACTGAATATTAATGATATTTTTAATAATCTACTGTGTTGTCATGTAAGTAGAAAAAATCTGACCTCTAGATGAATTCAGTTCTTAAGTTGTTTTATCTTACATGTCCATGAATGTGTATATTACTTTGCACACAAGGTAATTCTAAAAATTAATGAGAATTTACTGAGAAAGGTAAAAGTACCTTGACAGAAAAACATATAATGAATTGGTAATAGTAGTGCATTTATCATATCATCATTCATTGTTTTTTCCAAGCTCATTAAGAAGGAATCCAAAGCATAAGTGTGTGAAATAATTTACATGGGCACTGACTAAGCTTAATAGAGATTGTTTTAATTGCTTTGAGATAGGGCTAAGTTATAACATTTCGTGTCTCCCTGATTTAGAGGAATAAAGTGGTATTTTCAGCCCAAATACCTTGAAATCAGTGCAGAAAGCTGGCCATTTACTAAACACTCTATTACCAGTTTACAAATACAGCTGCTGACTCAGACAGAACAGGTGGTAATAAACAAACCCATCTGTCATCATACACTGCAGGTAAAATTCACTTAGACTTGAGTATGAGAATTCTTATAATAAACAGAAATACTTTTAATAATTTTTTTTTCTTCCTTAACACAATATTTGTAAAATGTAACCTCTCAAGAGACCAAAAGAGTGGCCAAGTGAACAAGAAGACTGTTTGATGCTGGAAAAACCTGAGTGTACCACATAAATCATCTAACCACAACCTTTCTGTTGGCTAGCTAAACAAAGATAAGAGATTGCCAGAAGCAGTTTGGTGGCAGTTTTATTTAATTCTTGAAGATTTCATTCTTGTTACTTAGAAACACCCAAACAAGATGAATCCTTCTGATTCAGAATCATCACTAGTTGTCTTTCATATCTATAAACTCACTACTATGATTCCACTCAAGTTTTTACTTTTTTCCCCCCTAAAGAAATGGTTGCAATGTATAGCATAAGCCAGTCAAATTCTCTTTTTAGTCATTGTTTGTTACTTGAACTATATTTGGGCTTGTGGTTTTGACAATGAAATAATGTATTTTCCATTTGCCATGTTATAGTCACTAAATATAAATTTGACTATTAAGAGATCATTCTTCACCTTCATGCTTACTTACAGACACAGACATGGGCATTTTGTCTAATTTTTCAAACAACTAAATATTCTTTTTCTCTGCTTCCATACCCTTGAGCTATGCAGTGTCTGAAGGCTTACTACAGCAAGCTGCTAATGTTGTATGAAATTAAAAATTTCTATTCAACGTATAGAGATGCTATTTTGTGCTTCTACTATGGCAATATTTGTTCTAAAATGCAAATTAAATATAGTAAAAAAAGTGTATGAAGTTTCTCTGTGCCACTGTAAAGGAGTCAGAAAGATCAGGGGAAGAAGTCATTAAATCAAGGAAAGCATACTGAAAACTGGACTACCATCAATTTCCTCTATTTCTTATTTTTGAGCACAACCACTAACCAGGCAACACAAGTGCCTCAAAACAACATTACCTGATGTGGAAATGTAACAACATTAAAAAATATTTGAAAAATCACATTTTACTGTTGCCCCATTGGCTGCTGTATCTATCTATTAAAGAAGGTCCTGTAAAACCAAAAGACACGACTTTATAACAAGATCCAGACAGGCACCGCTGCACCCTCTTCCACAGCTTCTGTATCTGGCTGTAAAACTTGCAATACTGAGGATCAAATATTTTTAAGATGACTTGTCCCTTGGTTAAGTGTTGACATATGTAACAAAACAAATCAACCAAACCCCAAAGCACACAGAGCTCAACTTGATAAAAAGCATCATTCCTGCTGGAGGAGTCATTAGTGTACCTGGACGAAGGTTTTTTCCAGCCCAAAGGTTTAATCTACCAGAACATGAGCTTAATACAATCAGATGGATTTTCCAGTGAACATGCTTACACTGGCAGCAAATCTTAAATAAGGTAAAATTTCTTCATTAATTAATGACCATAATTATACCAAATGTTTTTGTTATACTACACAAATCCTTCACATAATTATCATAAAATAATGGTTAGGAAACTGCATACAATTTCTTCAGAGATTTTCCTTGGTATTCCGGTGCCTCTCTGACATAAAAGTAACTTTATATGAAAGCTTCACAAATTTAAATATTTCTTGTAACTCTATTAAACATTTTCCAGCATCCAACTAGTTATTTTTTCCTTCAGCTCACAAGTGCTTTTTGTTCTTGAAATCCGACTCTGGACATTAATCAATTGTACATACAGAGCTGACTTGCACAGAACTCCTTACTCTCCTGTTTCTTTTATCTTTTATCAGATTCAACCTTTCCACCCAGTCCTTCAGACATGGCTCAGAAAGCCCCCCATGAATATCAAAGAAGCCACAAGGTCTGGCTGCAATAGCTCAACAAGTACTATTATGCCAAATTATTAGTAAAGAGAGTAGGTGGCACAGGACATAGAACTTCAGACACACCATCCAACAGATCAGGCATATTTATGCTGCCACTTAAACAACAAGTTTATAAAACACTGACAGTTTGAAAATTCAAAGAATTGTAATGTATCCTGTCCATAATTTAAAAAATCATAAGCCAATTGTAGGCAAATTTAGGCTTTTCCAAAATAATTTCTGTTAGCGGCAAAGAGCTGTTAATTAACACTAAGACCTCTATGGTCTTACTTGTTATCACTGAGCCATTTTCTTTTTTGCTACTCACAAGGTAGAACTCAAGAGCCAGAGCTTTCCAATCGTACTTAGAGGGTCTGCTGTCTCTCATCCTAACTACAGGTACCACTCAATGATGAAGGTGGAATTTCACTGCAGTTAGCACATTTATGCCTTCCCACAGTCTTTATCAGATATTCTGTTTCCCATATCATGTCCTCCCACTGCCTTCCCACTGTCCCAGTACTTTATTTCCAAAAATATTTTTCAAAATTTCTTCCTTTTCAACAACAGTCTTTGCCTGAAACATAGAAAGTTTCTAGATATCTAGAGAATAGTCATCATTTTTAGCTGTTACAAGCTAGATATCACCTGTAGAAGTCAAGTATTCTTTTTAATTTCCTCCTAGTAATTCTAAGATAAATGTTTTAGTTTTTTAAACTCAGTAAGCTATTTCTGCTAGTCTGAGTCAAGATCCTCCCATTGTTTTAGCACCTGTTTGGTCTCAGCCAATATCAACACCGTTTTTTTAAGACCCATTGGATTCCTCTCTAATGATCCTTGTACAATATCTCAGTCTCTTCCATGAAAGCCAACTCACCAACAAATCTTACTGAAAGGAATACTGATACCAAAGGAAACTAAAAAAAAAAATGTAAAAACTTTCTGTATGATCTATGGGGGTTTAGGGACACTTGTTCTCAGCTGAAATCCAGTTGACATCCAAAAAGTCTGAGTGGATCTCTAAATATGCGAAGGCAAGAAAATAATTTACAAATAGAAGGTAAGGAGCTATTACTGTGTTCTCAAAAAACTTAATAGCATTCATCAGACTCATTTTAGTCCTCCAGAGAAGCATTGGTATGGAAAGTAGATAAAAATGAAGTTGATAAATGAAATGAATAGAATCTTTTGGAAATAACCACAGCTTTTCAGGGCTATGCATTTGGAACACAGGTAGATGAAAATGACATACCTGACCTTAAATGTAACACTTTTCTTTACAGATTGAGTTATTTCTGTTTGACTTGTCAATCAAATATGGCATGAATATATTTCAGCAGCTGTGAAATTTGATTAAAACTTAATGCAGTCATCTTTTTTTTTTAAAGTCTGAATACATTTAGATAGTCCACCACTTGCAAAGCTGTGATTTTGCTTGTTAATTGTTCATTATTTTTATTGTTGGGGAAACCTATTCTTGCTTTGCTTTTAACTGAAGGATAGTTAAAATCAGCCTATTGATATTAGCATTTTAATATCATAAGGTAACTTTTAAGGTTCCTTTTACAGCAGAGGTCCTGACAGCATGCACTGATAAACTTCATGCTTAATACCAAAAAAAAAAACCCCAAACCCCAAAAGCTTAAAATACTTTCATATATTATGAAAAGTAATGCTTTGGAACTTCAAAAATCAAATTCTGCTTAACTTGACTTCTTCCCCAGGCAGCTTAAAAATCTAGGTTGCCTATCATAAAATGGGAGATGGACTGAATTGTTTTGTCAATATAAATGATAAAGGTCTGCAAAACACAGTCATCTATCAGGAGAGATATTAATTGTTATTACTGTTATATAGAAAATGATGCGCTGCTCTGAAAATACTTATTCAGCAACTGCTTTTAAAATATTTGGTAAATTGTCTACATACGAAAGCTATGACTTGTATTCATTTGCCATAGCTTAAAAAAATTAAATTATACCTAAGAAAATTCTCTTTGCAGCAATAAGAAGGATCTAGGGGTTTGAGTTCTGATTTTCAGCTTTCCTCCAATCTGCGAAAGAAACAGTTTCAAAGCTGTAAATCGAAATGAAGGTATTTTATGATTAATTGCATTTTGTGATTCTGATCTCAGCTAGATTGGTCTATCTAATTGTGTCTGCATTTCAGATGCAGTATTTTTATGATTAAATGACATGAATTGCACTCATTATCTGCAGCTCCAAACTAGGAAGACTGGATTTAAAACTCTCACTACTGCACCTCTGTAAGGTAAATTCAGTAATTATTATATTCTTTTTATTGTAGCCTTCAGGGTGTAAAGAAAAAAGATATCCTACTGTTCTTTCATAGGAGGTTTTTAATAGCAGCTTTTAATTATTTTACAGTACTTAGACAAAAATATTATGGTTGGCTGAAAGAAATACAATATATGGTGTGCATATTAGGTGATATGCATGGAGAAACTCTACGCACATAACTTGTATGAGGCTACATAACCAGTTTGCTTTTCTTCCTGAAGTCTGCAGTCAAAAGGCTGCATTTTTTCAATCCTCACACTTAAACAAAATTATTGAAATCATAATTTAAATTCCAATATTCTCACCTAAACTAGGGATAAATCAGTGGTTTTTAAAGTTGTCAGTAGAACATACAGTCCACCCCTCAAATTACTGATAAATTTTATGTTTGCAATACTTCACCATTTTGCTCTCAAAAATCTAATTTTTTTGTCTAAGATTTTTAAGATGTTTGAGCACTTTTAGAAACATGACATATACGGCTAGTATTGAAAATTATCTTCTCTGGGGTTGGAAGAAAAGCAGAAATTTTCCCAGAACTTCATTTTAGAGTTAATTCTATCCTTTCTTCTATCCATTCAGAAGATGACAAGTGTTTTTAGGAACAGTCAGCTATTTGGGCAATATTGTAATACAGAGAGAAGGTTTCGACTACTGTGCAATTTCATGACTGATGCTTTAACCTGTACCAGGATTTCTGCACAAACACTGTCATAAATAACTTTGGCCTACGATTTCAACATTTTGTGTTTTACTGAGTGTGATGGATTGTACTGCTTTTTTCTTCAGGGTTACTTAGAATCATAGAAACATAGAATGGTTTGAGTTGGAACGTACCTTTAAAGCTCATCTAGTCCCATTCCCCTGCACTGAGCAGGAACATCTTCAACTAAAGCAGGTCACTCAAGAACTCTGTCCTACTTGACCTGGAATATTTCCAAGGATGGGACATCTACCACCTCTCTGGCCACCCTGTGCCAGTGTTTCACCACTTTCATTCTAAAAAGATTTACTTAGATTTAGTCTGAATCTCCCTCTTTTAGTTTAAAACTATTACGTCTTGATCTGTCACAACAGGTCCTCTTAAAAAGCCTGTCCCAACCTTTCTTATAGACCCCCTTTAAGCACAGAAAGGCCACAACAAAGTCTCCTGGAGCCTTCTTTTCTCCAGGCTAAAACGTTCCTATATAAGACCTGTTCCTATACAAGATCTTGTTTTCAGTTGCCCATATCAGCACTGAATCTCAGTGCTGCAGATTACTGCTTTGCAGGCACTGGGACACTTTTGAAGATGTGTGGTCAGCAAAGCCAGACTGAGGGGAAAGCTTTCTCCCTGCGCAGCCCAAGTCCTGGTGCTGGGCTGGACCTAGGCCTTATCTTGGCTATTTCTCTGCTCTCAGTAGACACTTGAAATTCATGGCCAAGACTTTACCCCTTGTCCATGTAAAACATATTTCAGTGCTTTGTTAACAGTTCCCTGAGCACTTACAGCAGCAGAGATATGGAGTGATTTCAAGATTCCTACCATGCTAGAGCACCTCGAGATGTGATGCACTGTGCTGGGTGCCCATGTCCCGTGTAAGCATCATGCAGAATCCTCCGGGGAAAGCTGAGGGGTTGCAGGATCCTCTGAGAAGAGCTGAGGGGCTGCTAGTCCCCTGGTAGCTTAAGGGTTGCAGATTCCCTGGGAGGATTGCTAGGGAGCCACATGTCCCCTCTGAGGAGAGCTGAGGGGCTGCAGGTCCCCTCTGGGGAGAGCTGAGGGGCTGCAGGTGCCCTCTGAGTGGAGCTGAGGGGCTGCCCCACACCAGACGCAGCCGGTTCCAGCCGGTTCCAGCCCCCCACAGCGCAGGGCACAGCTGAGGCCCTCAGGAGGCTGGAGGCACCTAGGGAAAGAGCCTTTGGGAAAGGGCCAAACACTGCTGGGCAATGAGCAGTGAGGGGAGAAGGGTGAGAAACAGTCCCAGAAAATGAGGGCCAGGCAGGAGATGAGGGGGAGATAGGACAGTGGTTTAGGATTTGTCTTTTTTTCTAATCAGCAAAATCTATTTAATTTTTCAACATATTAAATTACTTCTTATGTCAAATCTGTTTTGCCCATGCTAGTAATTGATAAGCAATCTCATATTCCCTTAGACTGGGTATTATCCAGAAAAATTTAAGATAAATGAAAAAAAAACCAAAAAATTCAGTTCCTTAAAATCATAACAAAGAACAGCAGACCCCAAATCTTTCAGGCATGTTGACCAAATTAATTATGGAAAAACGGGTTAACAAAAAAAATGGAAATAAGTTCATTCTCTTAACCTACTTGCATGTGTCTAGTCAGTAAACCATGTTCAAGCTATTCCTTTAATAAAAATGAAAGAGCTATATACAGTTTGAAAATTTCAACTGTTATACTGATGAGAAACCAAATATGCACAATATATTTTTGCATTACATTCTATGTTAGGAACAGAGAAAGTAGTGTAATGTCAGGAGCTATGCACGTGGCATTCAGCTCTATCTCCCTTACTAATACCCAGCAATAACAGCAACTTCTGCCTATCCTCAGCTCTTCCCCTTGAATTACCTATCTCCCCATCAACAGTTACTGAAGATTTTTTTTGCTTGTCTGCCTCAAGTTTTATACACCTTAGGCACAGCAAAGAAATTAAGCTAAATCAGGAGGCACATTATTTCTTTTTGACCAGAGACATTCAATAAGCTTCCCCACACTGGAATGATAAAGGTCCTTATGGAGAAATCCATGGCACTGCTCATGTGTCAAGGCCGGCTCAGATGTCACTCATAAGGCACTGGATTGTGCCATGCAAACATAACCTCAAGTGCATGACATGGGTCTCAAAGCTTAATCCAAGACACATGATTGTTCACAGTCACTCACTTAAGCTCTGAAGTTTAAAGCTTTAAACAAACCGACCAACCTCCAGCTTTACAACCTTGAAAGTCAGAGATTTATGCACTGATATAGACGTACGTCCACAGGTAGAGAACTACAGTTGCAAAGCTTTATTCAGGGAAATCACAAGCAAGTAGAACACTGCAGAGGTGTGGAGAATGGCTGCCCAGGGAAGTGGTGGAGTCACCATCCCTGGAGGCGTTTAAGAAACATTTAGATGTGGTTCTTAGGACATGGTTTAGGGGTATGGTGATAGGTCTGATTAGACTTGATGATCTTAGAGGTCTCTTCCAACCTTTGTAATTCTGTGCGATTCATGCACACTCCTGTAGTATTAGTTAGCCAGGGATTAGAAGGTGTTCTCCAAACATTCACTGCTCACATGTTCCAAGTTTTTTTTATAAAGCAGAGTCAGACATGCCTTTTATGGACACAACACTGTTACAAGGATAAACCCACCAAATATTACCACCACTTTTAATAGAAAAGCATCCGTTCCATCAAGATTTCAAAAGAATAATAGCTACGCTATTATATGGATCATAAAGATCTTAGTAGTTTAGCAGCTGACACTGCATTTTAGTGCAATCCATGTGCTTTCCCCTTCCTTTTAATTGTTTAATGAAGGAATATCACGGATTCCACTGCTAAATCTGTGCTATTTCCCTTCAATTATCAGAGAGTGGATAATAGCATATAAAAGATGTTAATATGCCTATCCATTAGTCATGACTTGATAGGGGAGGATGAATATGTTATCACACTTAAAATAGAAAGACAGCTCAGGTTGTCAGCAGGAAATTGATTAGTTTGCAAAAGAAACTTGCTCAGTTTGTATGCTTATGAGACACACTGTCAAAGTTCTGTCAGATTAAAGACAGATGACCCACTGCAGTACTCAGGCAAAGAAAATCTACACATAAATGTACCATCAATTCAGATAGAACCACATTTTTCAAAGAGCACAATCTAATTCAGAAAGGTCTGAATGCTCTTCAGCAAAGTGTAGTAACAGTTTGAGTGCTGAGTATTACCACCAGAGAGATTTCTCATGTGAGTTTTAGATTGACTGACATCTTGAAATACTCTTTTTACTCTTTAAGCTGAAGCAAAGTAAACTTTTCTTATTCTGAATGTGATAAAAGGTACACAAAAGTTATTCTGGATGAGGAAATCTTGTTCCAAAAGCTGGGAAACAAAGTGAAACTGCAATGATGTATGCTACTTCACATTCACGTACTCACTGTCATAATTACAGTACACTAAGATGGCTATAATATATATAGCTATAACCCAAAGAAGGCTCGTAATGGACAAATCTCCACTCTTCACTGTGACCTCTACAGAACCTGCTAGCTAAATCATAGCTGCAGTGACTTATGCTTCAGAAAAAACACTTTTGATTGATTCATTCTGATTAAGCACAGGGACAAGCACAGAGGTAACATAATTTTAAACAATTTTGCGAAAGTTTCGAACTCCTCAAAACCTGAAAGACTGTTATGGCTGATTGTTCTATAAGTGAAGATAGAGATATTTGGTGGACTATTTGTCATTGACCATAAAAAGAGAATTGCTCCATTCATTTCTCTTAGTTGTACAGAGAAAACGAATCATCTCACTATGGGAGAGATATGTTAATCCTGGACAGGTATACAACAGACTTTGACTTGCTGCAAATGCAAAACACACAGGCTGTAGTCTTCTACCACCATAGTTCCTAACTTATATACCTTATGCTTCCTAGGTATTGCACATTCAGAAAACTTACCACTAACATTCAGGCAACACTAGGATAGTAAAGAATTTCTATCATGGAAGATAATGAGCTTAGAAGTAAGCATTGCTACTCATTTGGGCACTCAGAAGCAGATGGAACTGTCTTGCCACCTCATGAGATATTAGAATATCGACACCCCAAAGACTGTTGATAACATCTGTTAATCTAATTACAAAGAATGTACAACTGTAATAAATGAATTTCTAAGCCAACTAGCTTCCAGCATGTCTCTTATGACTGTTGATTTGAAAGGCTGACAGATCATTTTTTTCAAAGAAGAAGAATAAAAACAAACAACAACCCCCCCTACACCTGCCAGATATTTTAAAGCCTTAATGGATCAAACAGATATCCTTTTGTTAGGCTACAAATATTCCACTTGTGCACATATGACATCAAATGTAAGGATATCTACAAAAGTCTTCTTAAGTCTACTATTCAGGCTTAAAGGTATTTGGACTCGGTTTAAGAGGTTTCTTGCCGATTTCTCTGTTCTCTAAACTGGCTCTCAGCTGAGTTTTGCAGTTGTTACTAACAATTTTCATCTGTGTGTGAAGATAAATGGACATGGTTAAACATGCAGTATCTGGTGAGAATAATGTTGTATCTACATTATCCACAGTTATCACTGAGAAAGACAACTTTATAGACAAGACTAGGCAATTGCTCAAGACTAAACATCACATCACTGAAGCCTATTTTAGCACAGCCATTTCAATGGATTCTGTGAATTTCAGCACTTTGGGTTAACATGAACCTCTTCAAGCTGTTTTGAAGGAATAACTCAAGAGCAGAAAGGCTAGATCTTTACTGTTAAATGGATGATGTTGAAGGGGGGAAGTATGACCATATAATAATTGTAGTGTATAAGGTTTATCTTTCATTTTACAACATTTACTTTGGGGGAAAACCATTAAATGTCTCAACACTAAACCTCCCGGCTAAATGCAGCTATACAGTTAGATTAATCTAGCTTTGTAGAAGATTCATCAATACAGTGAAAAAGACCTGGAAAACATGCACTATTAGATTTACTACATCTGAGTTATTGCAGAGAGGTTCATTCTAAATGAATGGTTTAATTATGCTGTCTCTGACACTGCCAAAGAGCCTTACAGTTCTCTCTTTTTGAAACAAAGACCCAAAAGCACTTAGGGATATTCATTTTGGAAGCTAGAAATCCAGAATAGGTGAATTTTTGCTGTAATACTTCTATATTGTTGACTATTCAGTTGACCCCTATGCTTGCCAGTAGAGATGAAGAAAAAGCCATTTTAATTATTTTTTTAACATACTGTTACAATTTGAGACTAGCTGTAACTGCACTTGGATCCATTTAATGTATGTTTAAAAATGGGCCTGACTTGGGGCTCTGAACATCCTCCGTAATTAGCTTCTTTATTACCCACAAGACAAAATGTTTGGATTAGTATTTTATTTCTAGAATGAAATTAATTTGCACTCATTGAACACTGCGTTTGCATTAAGAGGAAGCCAGACTGAAGATGCATCTCTTGCATCTAGAATAGAAGCTTTGTTACCACACTCAGCTCTTGTGAGAATTTGTCCCATGGTCTAGCACTATTCCCAGGGAAGATCTGTTTGCTGAAGAAATAGGTTTAGCTCTTTCTGGAGAGCATTCCATGTGCTTTGTCCTAGAAATCACTAAGTGGTTTTGGAGTATGCTGAATTCCTGAAAAGGAGCCTGAGAGTTTAAACTTGATTGTATATTATGGGCATAGTTTTATTATTTATATTATTTATTTATATTATTATTCAGCACAGAGAGAGAGGTTAAGGGTCTTGTTGATGTAACTTGTCTGACCTAGAAATAATGGTGAAATCAACACAGAGTGACATTCTAAATGTCTGTAACATGTTTCTATTTAAAGGATAGAATGTTTTTTATGTAGCAAACTGCATGCAATATTATAAAATCTTATGGTACATGAAACACGATTTACAATATGCCTTAAAGAGCAATATAAACAGATGGATGTTTTAGTGGCCATCTCTTCTATGCACGTTTCCAATTAAATATAGAAATGAAACCCTTCCTGTCCTGTGATGTTATGATGATACAGATAACTGAACTCTGCTGTGGCACAACCATTTAATAAAGCTCCCTATGAACTGTACTTTTAAAATGTAGAGGAACACCTCAGTTTACTACTTAGGGAGATATCATTCACATTTCAGATAACTAAAGCATAAAATAGTGAATCATTATTTGTAACATTTTTTTTTGTGAGGTACTTCTGCATAGATACAAGAGAGAACATAAAGAAAAAGCAATATCCAGAGAAAGCATAATGAAATCCCATTTTTCTGTGGAATGTATGACCAGTGTGGAATTACACTATGATCAAGCTATGATATCTCCCTGAAACCCTGAAGGGTTTTTTAAGCATCTGATAGTGTTCAGGCTGTCACACTGCCAAGGTCCTAACATGTTCCAGCTAACTAAACTCCACCAAAGGATGCCTTCACTTCTCACAGTTCTCTGCTGCTTTCCTCATTCCAATGCTGTTGCTTGACAAGGAATAGTAAAACAAAATCCCAAACCCCACACATCAGCAGACGCAACAAGCTGCCAATCACTCTTGAGCCAGTTCATCAACACACAGATTTAAGCCTACCATCAGTACCCTTTAAAATCACTTTTGCAGTAGGAGTGGGACTTAATGGCATCAGCCCAAAAGTAAGATCTAGAGCAAAAGCAGGACTTCTGAAAATAAGGCACATAAACTCGGTGAGTTTAGAAGGCTTCTTTAGGACTGGCTTATTAGTCATCTGCTCTGAGATTACATGATTCAGATTAATGTAAATCTAGTGATGATAGAGAGTTTGATAGTCCTCTACTCCCTTTGAATGTTATTGACATTAATGAGATCAGAAGTAAATTTGTATGTTGGTCATGATTTGAACATTTGAAGGCTAGACTGTTGACAATTCAGAGAAACCAGTAACTTCCTTTCTTGCTGATAAAATTTCCTATGGATTTACATAATTTCCTGCATTGTTTCATGTTACAAGAAGCAGTGGTCTCCTAACCTGATAATGCTTCCTTGGCCCTTCCCATTGCACTGGTTTCCACAGGATTTACACAGCCTAAAAAGGAAGATGTGAGAACACCAAAATACTTTCTGAATGACATTTTGTCCTTTTCTGTAAATATAGTTCTGTGACTCTGTATAACCAATAACAGTAACTACATGTATAGAATCCAAAGTAGTGTTCAGTGTGCTTTTTAACAGAAAAAAATAAAGGAGAAAACCAAAATGTTACTTCTCAAATATTCTGAATTGTCAGATATCACCAAAAGTAGAAACATTTTTCCACTCCTTTTCTAAAGTGTCAAACTATGCTTTTTATTTTTTCTTGTATGGCTGATAAAATGCTAAGTGCTGCATCTCATCTCTCTGCATTTAGTTATAGAACAGCTGTCAAAGGCTTTATACAGGTTTGAAAAGGTGATGAAATTCCACTTTTTGAAATGACCATTTGTTGCAAAAGACACTTCAACATTTTCTATCTTTTCCTCTATATGAAATTTATTGTTGAGATACTAGATATAAATAGACTTTGCTTTGTACACTAGTGCTTCTTTCATCCTTTCTTTTTGCCTGTGATTCTGCCCACTGGATAAGCACTTTGCTGAAGCAATTCAAGAAGTGCAATGAAATCAAACATTCTCTTGTGTCTCTTTTTCTTTTAAAAATAATGAGGTTCAGCCACATTTTTTAATATATTTCCATCCACTGTGATAAGCCAGCAAATTTTTTTCCCAAATGTTTTCCTCGGTTACAGCTGATTGCCTTGATTTTGGAGGTTTCTAGGGCAATTTGGGAAGTAGGGTTACTTCACTATTCTTTTATTCCTCTGAAAGTCAGTTAACAATTACATTTTTAAAAAAACAAACAAAAAAATTCTCAGTAGACATTCAGGTGGTGAAAAATGTCACCCCACAAAGCCAAGCTCAATCTGAATGTTTTTTTCAGTCCAACAGAAAGGCTCATAATCTCCTGAGGTCACATTTGACACCAGTGTTTTATAATTTCTTCCCAAAATGAAAAAAATACAAGACAAGATGATGTTAAACCACAGAGCAAAAGGTTTAAGTCATGTCAAAGTGATACATGTAAACAAAAGGGAAGGTCTTCCACTCACCCTGAAAACAGTAGAAATCAAACTAAGTTAGAGATGTGTGTTTACACTAACCCTCCATCAAAGAGAATTGAAGACAACAAATCATCACACTCACAGAGTTATTTAAAGAGCTTCCCCAGCAGCAAGACATGATAGCTCCTGATCTTTTGCTGGCTATAAACCAACTGATTACAATCCTTAGTACATTTCCCACATAATGTGATTTGGAAAATTCATAGGTAAGCTTAATCTAGTACATATTTACATTACTGAATATTTAATGCTAAAAACTAGAAGAGGCAAATCAGAAAAAAAAACACATAATGTTAAACCCTGTTAGACAAAAAGTAAATTTTATGCCTGAAAGATACTTGCCTTTTCTAGTTTTGTTATTACAGACATTAAAGATGCACCACTACAACACTGTTCAGCGGAAGTGAACTTTAAGATCAGAGTAAATATTAGAAGTTGTTTGGGTTTTTATTCCAAAAATGCTATTATTTCTTAAAAATAAATTTTCTCTTATTTTCAAATCTTCCAGAAGATTAGAATGTTCTTGCTTTCAGTGGTTGAGACTTCCCTTCCTGCACAAGCAGAAATCAGCAACTGATATACATTGTCTTGCTCATTTCTAACTATAACATGATATGGAGGAGTAAAACTCTCAGAATACATCTTTTCTTTTGGAAGCTCAAGCTATGCTATATGCACATGAAAACCATATCAAGCAGTCTCCTGTGGTCATACGCTCTTGTGCTCTCAATTAGGCTGCATCCCATTCCTAACAGTCAGCCTAGATATCTGCCTGCTGAACCCCTTTCAAGCTGGGTTACTGGGAACCAAGATGTAGCATCTAAATGCATTCATCATTCAAAAGCAGTACTAAGGACCTAAGAACTTTCTGGAGAGCCAGAAAGCCTTTATTATTTCAGAATCACTTCTTCCTAGACTAGAAAGTTAACTATTCAACAAAAGGATGAGGTATCTCTTTTGTTTCAAGAAATCAAGGTTAAAAGTATGTTTGATTAGGAATACATTTTTTCAACTATCCCTACAACTGAAAAGTTTCCTGTGGCAATCTTTGAGAGAAGGTAGTGGAGCACTGGAACAGGCTCCCCAGGGAAGTAGTCACAGTGGCAAGCCTGTCAGAATTCAAGAAGCAGCTGGACAATGCTCTTAGACACATGGTGTGACTTTTGGGGTCGTCCTGTACATAGACAGGAGTTAGAATCCATGATCCTTGTGGGTTCCTTCCAATTCAGGAGATTCTATGTTTCTATATTTCAGTGTTTCCTTTTCTTGTAAATCCCTTTTCT
This sequence comes from Galbula dea, assembly GCA_013399015.1. Taxonomy (NCBI): domain Eukaryota; kingdom Metazoa; phylum Chordata; class Aves; order Piciformes; family Galbulidae; genus Galbula; species Galbula dea. The sequence goes on from VWZX01000352.1 coordinate 2,413,911, forward strand.
CCATACACCTATGTCCAGTCTCTGCAGTTTTCCAAATTTCTTTCTGTAGCCTAATTAGGTCTTCTAAGTACCTTCCTACACAATTTCTGCCACCATTGAACTTAAAATATAGTTGTTAGTTGTAGCCTTCTCATGCTCCTTCTTTTACGTCACATGCACACAATTTTGTTCCCTCTAAGTTTATAGTTCCAGTAAGATCAGCCAGATGTAAGGCACATCACCGGGAACTGAGAGTCTCTTAGTTCTTGTAGACATGTGTGCATTGCAGGTATGAATGCATGTAGGTAAGAACACTAGACTTCTCTATGCCTTCTGTAGAATTGTAACTGTTAGGTTCTTAACTTTCTGGGTTTTGTTGTTGGACCAAAAGACCCAATGAAAAAGCAGCCAGATATCTATCTAGGCTAACTCTCAGTAAAAGAATATATTTTAAGGAGCATATTTGAAGCTACCCTTCATTACACTTCAACCATTTAAACTAAAAAGCCAAAAAAGCAGATCATTCACTCCACAGTATCCACACTTCACAAGTGAACCTATTATTTTTTCAGGAATAATAGTGTTTCCTTTCTTCTGCCCCCTTCACCCCATCCAACTACGGCTCCATTGGCTACTCAATTTGAAAATGCTACATTCTAGTGTATTATCTGAGGAACAAAAATACTTTATCTGGCCTTTCTGCTTTTATTCAACACCCAGAACAATCTATGTCTATTCTTTTAAGCTCCTTTGGATGTGAAAAAATATGGTTACATAAATCTCTGTAATCCTGAGGAGAGGATAGCATATAAAGAGTTTACTGGCATTAGGATTAAGTCTAGTGTATTACAGTGCAATCTTTAATCTCCTAAAATCTGCCTCACCATTCCAAGCTGGTTTGTGCTAGTAGAAGCAGCTTTGGAAATAGGACACAGCTGACAACAGTGATAGAAAGAAACACTTAAAAAAGAGAGAGAAAGAAACAATTGGTGAAACTGTGAATGAGCTGATTTAACACAGTGCCTTGCACGCTGGGGTTTTTATTAATTTAAAGATGACAGAAGTTGGAAGAAGTCCTTGTAACAGAAATTAGCAGGCGATAAAATCACCAACGTTTGAAACCAAGGAAGCTACAAAAGTGAATCAAAACCCATCTAAAAATATTGCACAAGATGCAAGACTCTTGCTTCGGTTTGAGACTGAGTGATCCAAATGAACATAACAAAAGTGTCATAGGTAACCAGGAAAAACTGAAAAACACATAATGCTGCAATAGTCTTTCTGTTCTCTTTTGATCAAACTGTATGGAATGAAAACACTGCTGAAGCCATGTATTACTTGAAAGAAAAATGCAGTAAAAGGTTATTAGGCACATTTCTAAAGAATGCCCCAATACTACTATTTGGACTTGTTATTTCCCAATCGGATAGTTTACCATGGAGTTACATGTGGCCTCTGCTGAGTTTAAAGATTCCAAAGGCCAGAAGCAGAATGGCTCAGCAGCTAATACACAGGTCTGACTGGGAGAGATACTGGAGCACTGATTTCTAGCATTGCAACCTTGGCTGGACCATTTAATCTGCATCAGCCTCTGTTTATTTTGTCACAGCTGCGTGTTCAGTTTACAACGTCTAAATATTTGTTTAAGGGATATTGTGACCTATGATATTTAAATATGTGGTTAAATGATAACATAATTGGGGCCTTATATATTAAATACAGATTAAATGCTCACACTGGATGTGGAAAACAGAGTTCCCTTCTCTTCTGTGGGAGAAATCCCTAAGCACAGAAGCATCACACATTGAAACACAATAGCAATGAAGTAAATTCTTCCCCTTCTGCTCTGAAATGATACTTACATTTTGAACCTGAACCCACTGTTTTGAGAAGTTGTCAATATGAGCACCTGGGGCACTCTTAGTGAATTTTTTTTTTTTTAAATGGAGATGCATACTTTTCCATATTTGGGATTATTCCCTTTGGCTTTGTCAAGCTTTAAATACACTAGAGCTTGTTAAGAGCTAAATATGAGCCATAATACACGGAATTATGTTTATCTGATAAGGTTATACAAATAATTCTGCACATAACTGATACTCATCAGTATTTCAGCTTTAAGGTAAGTAAAGTTTTAAGCATTTCTAGCACTGAAGAGAAATATTAGCAGAAAGTAACCATCGTACTGCAGAATCTAGAAGATAGTAAAATAATAGCATTTGTTTCTTATTTAGTAATTTGTATTTCTAAAGCATTACACAATCATGAACAAATTAATCTAAGGCTTACATTTAATTTTCCTGATAAGGACATTAAAAGCCTTTAGCAAAAGTTTAATTGAAATAGCTGCCACGTATTAATTCCAAGAACCTTGTTTTGGTATCATAGAGATTTAGCAAACATCTAATGAGAATGAACTCAACATGTCTCAGTACACAGAATCCTCTGTGTCCCCTTCTCGGGACTCGGCTAGCAAGATGTTTTAAAATGATCTCTGAGGAGCAAATGAAGGGCACACTGAGAATAGAAAGAACCTAATGATACACTGTCCTGTAGACCATAAGCAGAAACCAGTCTTTTAGGCTGTCTTTTAAGGGATACACAGTTTTCCACAGAGAAAAATAATGTTCACTTTGTCCTTTCAGTAGTAGTTCTGAATTCGACTCCCAAATCCAAAGGTTTCCCTCTAAAGCAATCTGTCTCATATTTTCCCCCTCCAGGATAGTAAGTTAATTCTAATAACTCAGTAAAAGTTGGCAGAGGATGCACAGTGATGAATCCAAAGGTTATCTCAGAAAACTGTCTTTCAAGGAAAAGCACTACTGCTTCCTCTTCTGCATTCTTTTGCCTCCTGATGAGAGTCTGAATCCTTCATCTTCCTCACTAAACACCACTCTCAGAAAAGACATATTTATGTTCATCTTCTGTTTCCACTGTCCCAGCCTATCCAGGTCTTACTGTGGGGTTGCTCTCCCTTCCAAAGTGTCCACTGGCCAACTCAGTTTGGTATCATCCACAAACCATCAGTGTACACCTGATCCCATCGTTCTGATCACTTATGAAGACATTAAACAGCATTGGGGCCAATGACAATCCCTCGGGGACCTCACTTGTGACAGGTTACCAGTTTGAACAGGAGCTATTTACCTTCACCTTCTAGGTGCAGCTTGTCAGCCAGTTCCCACCCACTGCATAGACCACTGCAGGCCTTCCTAAATCCTCCCCATTTTCCACTAAATCAGAACATAAGTATTTACTCTCATTCCCTCACAAAAGAAAAATGACACCTAACATAAGAGCAGAACTTACTAGGCAGATATGAACTGGATTACTTCCTCTCAGTAGCTATTCAAATGCAAATGTTTGCCTTAGGTCCAGAGACATGACATTTAAGTTACAGTGCCTTGCATTATGTTAGTAATTTCTATCTTAAATGAAGTCAGAGAAAGTACTTGTCACCAGCTCCTGTGGGACTCTAATTTCTTTACTATAGTTAGCACAGATAAAATTGACTGATTTCACTAAACAGTTCTTAAATACATAATGAGTAATTTTATTTTTAACACTTTTATGAAAGGGAAGGAAAGAAAAAACCTCATATGTATGCATATTCATAAAACATTACCACGGGAGAATTAAAACTGCATAAACTGTGAACAAATGTTGAATTGTGAGGTGGGGTTAAGGTAACTCCACATTACTGAAATATCCTGTGGCGGCTTTCATTATTGACTCTCTGTCAACATTGTGTTAGTTCTTTTCTAAATTAGTTCTGTGGCTTGAACTTGAAAAAAATCATGATGCAGAGTCCACAGGTTCATTCTAATTGTTGTTTTTCCTGGTGGACTGCACCACGCCAACCTGTCACTCATCAGGACCATTTCTCTGTGAACAGACTTAATTAAACACCTCAAATCCAATTTCTTTGATCCTTTCCACTATTAAAAAAAACACACACTCCACCAGCCATGAAAGGTTTTCTGAAGAAAAAACTCCTTAGCATACTCTTTGGCATTATTCTCTACTGTTGAAGAAACAGAGAATTCAAAAAAAAAAAAAGATTAATTGGGAAGGGAAAATGAAATAGTTCTAGAGACAACAAAGAATTTGTTAACACCTAAATATTCAGTAGAAGATTAAAGAATGATTCATAGCACCTACATATCTCTTACTTTTTTTCTCTACTTCAAATAAGATCTTAAATATGCAGTGTAGGCTTGACTTGAATATAAATTTTAAGTTATCTCCCTTCAGATTTAAACAGGTAATTGAGGGGTTTTTTTTGAAAAATGTAAATATTTTCAGCAGCCATTTTCATGGCTTAAATATCCAGCACATTGGTAAAAATGTTTAAATTGAAAACACTGCAAATATAAACATCCAGTTTGATAAGAATGACTTACAAGGTGCTTTTGCTTTTTATTTTTAAACATTCTTGCAATTTAAACTTCATATATTAAACCATTTTCAAATGACATTCACTTATGTCTAGTCCTCTAATTGCTTCTGTGTGACCTGGTCTAGGGAATCCTGCTGTGACAGGGGGGTTGGACTAGATGATCTTTCAAGGTCCCTTCCAACTCCTAATATTCTCTGATTCTGTGTTTGCAAAGTCTTTTGCACTTTAAAAACAGATCAAATCTTACAGCTTTGTAACAGATGACTCCGCATTTGCTGGGTGTTCACTGCACCATCGACAGGTACATGAAGCCTTCAATGCAAATTGCTGAGTGTTCTAATTTCAAAGCATTTTTTAATAATAATTTTATGACTATTGAATATCTCCTGCACTGGAAAATAAGTTTTTTGTATCTTAGAAAATGTTGTTTCTACAATGGCTTTTATGAAATTAAATTACTAGTTATAGCTGGCTTTATCATGGCAAGGTCTTGAACACCTGTTGTGCTAGTTCTCTTTTCTTGCTCTCAGTTACACTTTCTCCAGTTTTATGGCTGCACAAAGGAGACCTGGTCCCTGCAGTCACATCTGAAGGGGAGTTCTGACCTGACTTAACTGGCTAAGTAGTATCTTATGACTCTAAGTACAATTGCACTAACATGCACTAAATAAATATTCAGCCCAACCTCTAAATTTGGAATGTACTGTGAAAATAACTGTGGATTCATGCCCTTCCTAAGAACAGCAATATACAAGGTTGATTACATTGTTATTTTATTGCTTCGTGCATTTAGACTTTGGGAATACAAAGTTTATATCACAAAGATATTTAAAGGAGAAAAGCACTGAGATCTCATAATGACTTTGAGCTTCTAAAGCAGTGTTCAAATATTGCCACAATGGGTTCTGTCGTTAGAATTTAGATCCTTCATGCTGTAAAAAACTAAAAGCTTATTTTCATGTTTGGTACAGCCAATAATGTAAGCTGCCTTAAAATACAGTAGCAATCAATCTAGGAAAGACAAACATATCCAAAATAGCGTGCATCTAATCTGTGTGATGCCATGCTTGATAATTCTCTTCCACTGAGGCTATATCACCTTCAAGAAATATAAGGTAGCATGACAGTGTCAAAAAACCAAACTAATGTAACATGATTGATCTCTGGTGTCAGGACAGGCAAACTCATCCCATGGTTGTTTCTAGGGCCAGATGTGAGACATTTGCTTCGACACTGAATAACACTCTATAGTATCTCTATAGCTGCTATAACATCTACCTTGTAGAAATGTATATATTAACCATGTATAATACAGATAAATCTTTCTGCAGATAAAAAGTTTATTATCCCTACAAGCCACTGGACTTGAAAGAAAAAAAAAAGAAAAAAGTAAACTGGTAATTCTCAATACAATACTTTCTATGAATGGAAAACAATCCCTGGATAAGGGAGCAGAAGTGCTGAATTAGTTAAGGTTCAAAGTACTATTGTAGGTGATGGTTGTGTTTCACACAAGCAATCAGTTTATCTTGTACTGAGAGAGATTAGACATTGACTTGTTTCGGATATGCTCTCTTGGTAGAAAGATTTATGAATTTGAAGGAAAAAAAAATATCTGTGCTGAAAGTATCAGTCTGTTCTCTCTTGTGGTGACTATCACTCTTAACTTTCATTTCTCCTGTTCTTTAAGCTCAGCTTTACATCACACCAATGTACATCTGAGCACCATCACCAATATAAATGGAGTTACTGGGATTTCTGCCTGACATCCTTAGCAGCAGTATTTAATTTTCCTAAGTAACACAAAGGATGTGGGTGACAATGCACCTTGTGAAGGTCCTGAAGAGGCTCAGGTAATTAGCGTGTACTGCACTCCAGTGACGCCTGGCAGTACTAGTGGCAGTTAGTTTAGAGATAGCCAAACAAAACCTGTGCTTTTAAGAGAAGACTTACTATGTGATCTTTTTTTGCCCCCACAATTTGTGCTCAGCAATTACCTCCTCTACCTTATAATTTCCTACCTTTTAAGTTCATCCTGACTCAGAAGATTTATCACTCTTCTTTCAGACATGGTATCAATAATGAAAAAACAGTATCATTTTTGAACATGTCAAAACAGCAAAGACAGGAGAGGAAAATCAATCTATAGAAAATTCAAATCAATTCAGTAAGTGGGTGGCCTCAAGCCTGCCAATTCAATAACAAGTTCCTGTTCAGAATCTTTTGTTTTGCAGTTGCATTTGGAAACTTTTTCTGATTACTGAAGAAGAGACCAATGTGAACAACAAGCACAACATAAATGCCATAGTTTAGGGTTTCAAAATAAACGGTAAGTCCTACATTTAAGCTCTTCTAGCCACTAGAATAAGGACTGAGACATCAAGTTTCCAAAACAGCTATTTTTTTTTCTATGCTACCCCTTGGGAAGACTTCAGGGTTGTTTTTTGTGTGATGGTAAGGATGATTATAAATAAAAACCATTCATTAAAACCTCATGATAAACTTTGCACATATATTTGTATATAAAATATTAAGTTTTCTCTCGAATTTGAGTCTGTCTCTCCTAATAAGAATCCATTATGGAAACTATGTACAAATGTAATTGAAGTAGAAATCTCTTTAGAGTACATTATACTTATTGTTTAGTAAGCTTTTAAGTATCTTTAGGCAATGAAATTTTTATGTGGAGAACGTAATAATTTCATACAGTCTTTTTAGAAGTATTTTTGTTTCTTCATACAATTAAAATAAAAAATTATTTTAGGGTTTAGTTTTCCTAAATTCAAAATGCATAACAGAGGAAGAGATTTTTAGATTAGAAAATACCACACGGTTGACTTAATAACTATTCCAGTCTATACAGAAGACAAGGTATATTTTAGTTTGAGGGACTGTAATATAAAATTTGTCATGATCAACGTTGAAAAGTAGTATTAGATTTGATTCAATAAACCATTGTTAACAGAAGGTAGAAAGAGCTGTGAGCAATAACATGGATTCCATGTAGTCTCAAAACATTCCCATTTCAGACTGCAATTAATACTCATCTGAGTTATGTCTTCTAAGTATGCAGCAGCAAACTGCATATATTTTTCTCAAAATATCAGGCATTTACTCCTCTATCCTTAAAATGAATATGAGGAGGAGGGTCTTTTCCTGTTAGGTTCATATCAATGTCTCCATGTTATTGCAAGGCACGGTCACACTTATGGAGTTTCAAAAGGTAGGACTTACTTTCTTTCAACCTTAGAAAATGCATTGCAGCAACTTCAACTACTTCACAAGTTACCAGAAAAATTGGTGACAGGTTGTGTTGCTCTACAAACTACAACCTTGTCTTAGGAACATGATCAAACGATTGTAAATACATTTCTCTTTGTACATAGAAGGGGCATATTTATGTGGTTTAATGTGTTCTTTACAAAACCTCACATCTTTCTTAATCCCCCTATCTTCAAACTATTAGGATTTGATCTGCATTGGAAACAGTACAGGTCAAACCTTTCTTCAGAATGTGGCTACAGGCAGTTTGCAGTTATGCCCTGAGACCCAGAATGTATGTTTTACTCATTTTCCTAACAGTGTGAATTGAGATGGTTCTACTGGGTATCATATGATTCTGTGTGATTCTGTGATCAGTTCTCAAGTGTTACATAATTCGAGTGTGGTTAAATTCAGAAGACTCTCACCAGCCTTTTCTCATTATCCCAAGCAAGTCCTACATATAGTCTATCAATAGAGGATACTTAATGAAGAAATATCAAACACACATAGCATGCCTCTCAAATCAAATAACCATAAATAACTTTTCTAAAGACAAAATAAACAAACTTGAAGTTAAATAGACTCCTAGTCTGACCTCTTTAACAAGCAGTGGTGCAGAATCAAGACTCCTTTTGTCTTTTCTTTTTCCTTTTTTTAAACAGTCTTACCCCACAATCCACTAGAAGTTCCTGACAAAAATCACTGAAAATAAACAGAGTGAGAACAGGGGAGAGGTGGCTAACACAGCCAGCTCTGATTTCCATGAAGTATTCAACTAGGTCCAGTCACCGAAGGGTCTTAAATTAAGCTGACATATGAAAAGAGGGAAGGCATAGCTAACTAAAAAGAATGGAAACAAAGAGCTGCAATAAATGGTCAATTTTTTGAGTGATGGGAAGGTACCAGTGGAATCCCACAGGGACCTTTGCTGGGGCCTCAGCTGCCCAACACATTCAGGAATGATCAGGAAAAGAGAATGGAGAGGAGATTAAGTTTGTTACTGATGATAAGTTTTTCAGGGGAAGAAAAACAAAAGTTGACTGCAAAAAAGTGTTGCAGAAAGACTGTGTGGCACTGAGTGATTGAGGATAAAACGGCAGATGGCATTCAAACTAGATAAATGTGAAGTAATGAACTTGGCAAAAAAATCAGTTCTCACATTATGCACCCACTGATTGATTCTGCATCAGCCACTATCAAAACCAAAAGAGATCTCAGGTTAAAAGAACAGCCTTATGAACAAAGCAGTTCAGTAGCTTAGGACTTAAACAGAGGAAAAAACACAGAAAAAGTAATGCTAGTGGGTAAAGGCAGTCATATGCCTACATCATGCTTTTTATGTCGAATTCTGGCCCTCTCATCTGAGAAAAAGATTGTAGTAGAATTTGAAAAAAGCCTGACAAAAATTACCAAAGATGACCAAATAATCTGTGCACAGAAGGAAGGGATTTATAGGCTAGGACTCCGAGTCCAGAAAAAGATCAACAAAGAGGCAGCTAAAAATTATGACAGGCATGAAGGAGGTGAAAGAAAAAAACAGCTTCCTCTTCCAGTACAAAACCAAGAAAGCCTCAAATACAAAATAGCAGGTGGAGGTTCAGAACTAAAAACCAGGCAGGTCCTTCTTCAGTGAATGCAAAGATGAACTGTGGAACGCCCTGACACAAGATACTGCAAATTCTAAAAACACACATGGATTTACAAACTTTGGGAAATGGATATACAAGAAATATCTGGCAGGCCACCAAGAACAAAAAGACTACCCCTGATTCAAGTAGCCCCTTTTCCTTAGAAGCCAGAAGAGCAGTTGTCAGACTTCGCACAACATACATCCTTCTCATATCGTTTTACCCCATGTCTGGGCTAGGATACTGACCCAGATGGGGCCTTAATCTGACCTGTTACAAATATTTTTACAAGCTCTACAGGCAGGATGCTAGTAGCCAGAACAGTCACCAGGTTTATAAAGCATTGTAGTGCCAGAATCCTGAAGGTATCAGTTTTGAAATCCTGTCTCAGTAGGACTAAGTCTGTCTACCTTCAGTCATTCTCCTTAGGTTTGGCTTTGAAAAGACATTTCTAGAAACGAACATGTCCATTTTAGAGGACAGATTCCAATTCCGGTGGCAAGAACAATTTAAAATGAGAAGCAAATAATAAAAATAGTATGCCTATTAATCATTGCACTTCATCTGTAGGTTCTCAAGTCCAGTACAAAGGAAAGGAAGATCAACAATCTGTTCTGCAGATGAGAGAGATAAATGGCAGAGCACTCGGAACAAAAAAAATCAGCCTGGTGGTGGGTCAGTGCTCTCTACGCTGAACAATACACCCTCCTAGGACATACAGGAAAACTTCGGTAAGAGCCAGAACAGGGAATTTATTCCATACCTTATAATAAAATTTGGGGGTTTTCTCCATTCAAAATGATTTATCCTTCAGTTTTACAGCTAGTCTGAACTGCAATAAATTTGTCATTATGTCTGAAATGTCTAAAAAAGGGGAAAAATAAAGCTGTCTCTCAATTCATCCATACTACTAACTATAATGAATCAAAGACATTTTAATAATAATTTCTGGTAAAACTGAAGTTCCTTTATGCAAAAATATGGATTACAGGGTTGTTTTTTTTCCTTTGCTCATGGACTGTACTTAAGACATTTACCTGTCTTCCAATTCTAAAAACAGAAAACAAAGGCTGCAGTCTTACAAAATCAGGATACATTTGATCTCGAAGACTGATTGAGCTACACATTCTGTATACAATTTTTATAATTTTAGCAAACTTTTCTTTTTCTTTAGGAGTCCTGCTTTAAACCATTATGCATGAGCTATAGCTAAAGTGTGTAAAACAGTTAAGAAGTCTTATTTATTTATTTTCCTTTAAGACAAACCTCAATAATTCACTTAATGGCTTCAGGTTTTTTGTCCTAACGTTGAGAATTTGATGATCTATCAAACTATATCTAATATAGTATGTTTTCTTTACTGAACAAATTTACTTCTATGATAAACAGAAATACAAGAAAACTTTAGTCATCCATCTGCATGGTGATCAGCTGAGACAGCTTCCCAGCATGAGCAATTGTTGGTTGTGAGAATCCTGAACATTTTGAGCAATGGGTGGATGTACCTCAGTAACTATTGAGAGTTACTTTTCCTCACCTCCCATTGCAAGATTAAAAAAAGTTTCCATAACCTCTGAAAAATTAGGTGTGGCATTTAAGTACTGTGGTTAGCTAAATGTGATGATAATGTTGTTTTTCTTTAGCTTAATAGTATTTTTTATAGGGGAAAAGAATTATAACTCACTCTGTTCATCATATCATTGAACATTCAAATTCTTGATTTTAGGCTCCAGGCAATAGCTATTCTATTGTTTGTAGTAACATTTCTAACCTCAGCTCCACTGATTTTACAATAGCATAATCAACAACTAGTGTTACTAGTTGTTACTAGAACAACTAGTCCTGAACAGAAACATTACAAATTTTGTAGCAAAGCCATGTTAGAGGCAGCATAAAAGTAATGGAATATTATGAGCTGAATTTCAAATATTTAACACCCAAATGCCTTTGGTTACCCTATGCACATCCCAATACCACAAGCTTGTAGGTGCAGTAGGATTATAGGTAAAGAATCACAGAATCACAGAATATTAGGAGTTGGAAGGGACCTCGAAAGATCATCTAGTCCAACCCCCCTGCCAGAGCAGGATTCCCTAAACCAGGTCACAAAGAAATTCAAATGTAATACCAGTATCTCCAAAGCAATGACAAGACATTTACTTGGAGAGGTAAGCGCAAACAAGATTAAACTAAGATGCCATAGAAATCCCTTGACTTTGTAAACAGCCTAAAAGGAAATGATCAGGTAATCCTAACATGTAGGCTCATTAACATGCAGTCTGTGCATGGATCAGTCAAAACCACTCTAAGCCTTGGCCACTGATCATATCTGAGTTGTGATGATTCACTTTAAAGATCAAAGTGAACAGCTGCTTGAAGGAGCTCCAACTAAGTCCATTAACATTCCTCCTCCTGAGAATCTCTTTTTATCTAAAGCTCAAAATGCAGCCAAACCCATCACAGAATCAGATGATCAACAGGTTAGAAATATATATGGCACTGAGATAACTGTTCATGAGTTACAAAGATAGGTAAAGTATGAAACGCATACTGCTTTCATATTAACATATTTGTGTTGGAGAAGGATTCCAGACAGCTTGAAACCAGATGTTTCTGCCAGAATTTTGCAGAGTAAGAAGAATTTATTGCATTGCTAACAGGAGTTTAAATTTTACATGCAAATCCTCATGGCAATTGATTCATCAGTGTATTCTCCCTTTCTGTTGTTGTGTTGCCCTCATTGGCATTAATTTGCGATTTCCCCTGATATGTAAGATTAAAAACTGACTGCAGGTAAAAGATTAAAGGGGCCAGAATTAGAGTTCCTTTACTGCCACTAACCTTGCCCTCATTTATTTATGGGTGAAGCTTTGTGGTTTAACAAAGACAGGCAGCAGTAAGCTAATGCTTGCACACTTTGTTATTTACCATATACAATTCAAACTGTGAGCTGAAGATGTAGTAATTCTGGTTTTTTTGTAGACCACTCAACATTGACAAAAAAAATTAATCTTCAAAACTCTCCTTAAGGACAAGTAGGGCCAAAATGCTCAAAGCAGTGAGTGTTATATTATGATACAGCCATCACAATATGAGAAATATAAGTTTCTGATTTCTTTTGGGTTTTAATTTCATCCATAGATTCTAGATTTGAGTGGGGCTTTATTTTTTAAGGAAATGGAAACTTTAGATTCACTTCATGGTTATCTGCCTCTTGATTACACAGGGTTAAATGAAGGAAGTATTGTCTGTTTAAAATTTTCTTAGTCAAATTAGCAATAAAGACTCATTTACTTTGACTGTGAACTATTTTACTTTTCCAAGTAAGGAACACAGTATTTATTGAAAAAGAATACGATATCGATGAGAGTACTTCCACTTATGAAAATAAAAATCTCTGGGATTCAACTGCTATAGCCAGCTGATTTGGGACTACTCAACATCTGAATTAATATTGGTGATAAATTATTTCACAGCAAAATTATTCATACTCAGTAGGAAATTAAATTGTCAGAAAATGATAAAGTGTTAAAGAAACAGTATCTCTTATCTACGCCTACATATGTTGTATGAAACCATTGAGTAGTCATTTTTCATAGGGTTATCTATAACATATTCCACTCTAGACATGGAATAAAGTCATGTTGTTTATTTAGCACAGGTTACTGACTTCATTAACTTTATATTGAAGTCCTACCCTCTCAGTAAGTGAACAGTGAAGGAGTGCTGGAGAGAGCTGCTCAGTGACGTTGTTACTACAGAACACAGTTCAAGTAACACTCCCTACCAAGATTCAATTTTATTAATGTATAGATTGATTCAAATAAAATTCAAGTAATTCTATAGTATAAAGTAAGTATTGCCTGTAGACTAAGTACAAGTTCTCCATTTTCTGACTTAATCAGGGGCTTAGAGAGCATATTATATAGAAATACATGTTGGTCAGGAAGGTCAAATACATTATTAGTTACACTTTTGACACAACAAGAAAAGACATAAAATATAAATACAACTGAAATGAGGGATACATGGGGGTTTTATCTCAGCTAGATATTATGTTGCATAATGTAAGAGGCTCAGATCCCAAACCAGTTCTACCAGACAATGCCATGGTCAATTCTCTTGATATATGCCTGCGTATCACTGTCATACCTAAGTAAAGCACAGTGGAGGTATATGTTTAGGCAGTTCACTCCAGATTTTCACATAAAGAGGCTGCAGACCATTGCTTATCACCCATCATCTGAAGTATTTTCTTGTTACTAGGAAGATGGAGGTATTTCAAATACTTGCAGAATAAAAAGGGTTGATAAATAGATCTTCATTGATTATCACTATACCTGCTGAATAACTTATCTTTTCAAAGAAATTCTTGAAGAACGTTGTCTAAGGGGGAGATCTGGTAAGCTAGCTGAAACTACACTTGACTAAGTAAGAAAATCTTAGAGACTTTTGACCAGCATTAAGACACTGAGATAGATATTCAAGGATATCAAATAAGAGACTTTTACTTGGCCAAAATTAATTGCCTGTCCCCCAGATTATCAGAATTTTAAATCTGTATAAACTATTCACTGTTTTTCTTTAGAGACCAGTAAATAAATCAGAGAAAAATGTGAGCAATGTCAGAACATTTTCTGCTCAACTTCAGGGAGACATGGTTCCAAAGAACTGGTAGCTGATTTTAAAGAAAAAATCCAGCATTTACAAATTGCCAGGAACCATATCATCATAGGCTGTCCTGTGCCAGTCTGTATATGACACTTAAAAATTTTTCTCTGTGTACCTAAAATTAACAAAGTTGTTCTGTATAAAATTGTCATTAAATGTATCTGTAAGACAACTGTTTCTTAAGTACAATTTTGCTCAAGAAACAAAACTATAGAAAGGCAAAACTCTAAGTACTGAAGACAAAGTGGGAGTTTTTCTTGTGTTTCAAAATTCAGGTGTTTGGTTAAAGGCATTTTCCTATGGAAAAATAAGTAGAATCAAATTGGGTTTTGGAAGAGGTGTGGAATAAAATTTTGTTTTAAAGGACTGTTTTCCAGTCCATGTTATAACAATTTAACACTGTCCTAATCTTGTTATTTTCTTCCTAATAACTAAAGCACTCACTGAAAATGTGAAAGAGCATGAAGGACTTTTAGCTTAAGGCATCTATTAGTCAATCAGTTTTGCTTTACTAGGTAAACAACAGTCTCAATTAAAACAAAAGAAAAAAAAGAAAAAGGAAAGGAAAGATTTCTTTTTATTTTATGTTATAAACACTTCTTGAGAGAGTAAAGTCATCATTATGATTACATTTGACCTTTACTGCTTGAACTCCAGGGAAAATGATTGCAATTCATACTGTTAATTAGAGATACACAAGGCTGCAGAAAATTGAAAGCTGTTTGAAAATAAAGAGGAAAAGTTTTATTTGGTAAGCACAGCTCCAGGTGCATCTGTTTGTCAGACAAATAGAACTTTTTTTAAAATCCCTGCTGTTCTAATAACAGTAATAGTTATTATTCTGCAATTTCACAAATTTTCCAGACTCTTGAATACTGTGCTATAATTCTACTGTTTAAAATTACATCTGTTGATTCCATAGTTTGTCCTGTTCCATAGGCTGCCCTGTTATTTTGCAAATCTGGTAGTTTTTTCTAGAAACAAAAATATGTATACGTCTACATACACATAAAGTCAGGTGGTGTGAAGACAGAAGAGCTACAGCCAAAAGGCTAAGTCAGAACTGGGATCTCAGTAATGCTTTTTACTGAATAAACCAGAGACTTTGCCTGTCAAAGAAATTTATAACTGCACATTGTGTACGTTATATCAAAGCACAGCATACTCCTAGGACTCTAACAAGGAAGTAAACCACACTGAGGGTCAGATCAGAGAGCTGCAACATTCTGCTCTCTACAGGGAAAATCAGTTGAATCAAATCCTCTGTTGGTAGCACTGCCACAGGTAGGCATGTATTTTACTGTTTAGACAGTAAGTCGTTCCAGAAAACCATTTCCCAGCTTATTGTCACAGAGGTCTTCTATTGATCACAGCAAAGCAACTCTGTGATTGATCCTTCTTGTCTCTAGTATGCTCACAAACTAAAAGTCTAGGTACCATTTACAGGGAAGTTGATGGGACAGTATGCTTGAGCCCATGTTACTCAGGATATGTACAGTTTTATAGAACAGTGTCCAGCCTCTTGATGCCTAACTGGTTTTACTGCAAAGAATCAGCACACTCCTTAAATAGTATTGCACATAAAAATATTGTGTGATAAACCTATCACAATATATACTCATCTCCTTTGAATCATACTGATTTTTTACATTTTTTCATCCAGGCTGTAGGAGTAGAGTAGACACCATATTTATCACCTCAGTGTTCAATGCTATCTTCTGTTATTTCATGTCTTACCTCCTTTTCTATCAGATTGTTTTCCAGATCCTGTATTTATGTTTGCCCTTGAGCTTCACAGTGACAACTGGGAGGCTTTTATTCCTCTTAAGAATTTAACTCTCCTGTTGACAAGTGCTCTATGCAAACTTGCAATCCTTTCCCTAAATAATATCAGTCTTTGTAAACCTGAGAGCTTACTACACTAGCACGTAACTCAGTAAGAGGTGGGAATTTAACAAGGAAAAGAGAGAAAAAAAGCAGCAGTAAAACTGGTGCTTGTCAAGACAACAGAATAAAGTTTGTACACACCGAAGCAACAGCTTTACTCTTGTACATCTTGTGAGATCTGTACTTAGTTCTCTGAAAATGCTGTACATACACTTCTCTGTATTTCTGCCACCACAAACCATTTTACTGAAAGAGTCACAAACTTGCTGAGAGGTCTGCCACATCCAATGATGCTAATGACACCTGCATCAGCACTGCAAGGCTGATCTCTTTCTCAGAACCTCCATTTTTTGTGATACCTTGGGCAACAAGGTTAAGAAAACAATTTCACATTGGAAAGGCATTTACTTTTAAGTGAAAGAAAGGAATACAAGAAGAAAAGAATAAAAATTAGTTAATATTTGCCAACATTAACCATGAAGAGGACACAGAAGATTAAGTGAAGCAGTTAAGCAAACAGCATTATCTAGAACTAGTTCTGAAGTTTTTTCTTAATGCTCCTGATGCCCAGCTTATTGGATGTGTGTAGTCTGCTCATCCATCTACCTATGTTAATGCACACTTAAAACATGAAAAAGCAACATCTAATCCAATCATAGGTACAGCATATCTTTGATTTGAACAGGAAAGGGCAAGGTAGCCATAATTTCATATAAGTTATGAAAGTATGTGTGCCTTCAGGCACCACCAATGAGCCAGTAATGAGAGGCTCTTTCATTTCTTTCACTCTGATTCCTCAGGAATCCACCTTCGTAAACAGACTTGAGGCAAAAAGAGTGTAGAGAATGAAGCTACAGGAGGGAAAGAAGAATGGTGCAGAGAAAAAGCATAACATTGAAGTCAATATGGAGCAGAACTGTCTGCAATTTTACCACAAGTTAATGGTTTTTACTGAACAAAGCACTCTCTAATTTGAGGTCTGTTATTCCAACCATATACCAACTCTTAAAGAAGCTACAGAACTGACAGGAATTATGATCATACTCAATTTTCCCCTGAAGAAACCTCCTTTACTTTAAAAAAAATAAACCTAGAGGCAAAAGACCACTTCTCCACTGCATTACCTTCATTTTTTTCCTAATATATTTCACTATGTCTCCCCCACCCCCAGTTTAGTCAAAGCATATCTAAAACCAAACTCACCATCACAATCTGCTTTTCACAAACTGGGTATGGATATGATGAGGACCCCAAATATTCCTGTTACCCAAGAATAAACCTAAGGAAAGGGAAAGAGTCTAAGATGTTCTCTGCAGCACTGAGTCAATGGGCAGAGATAGCAGACTCTGGGATGTAGCCCTGACGAGCTTTAGAGGGGAAGTAATGTTTTCAGTATGTTTCATTTCTTGCAAAACAGAACCATTACTCCATTCACTAAGCACAAACTATGCAGAGGGCAGAGGGCTGTCCCAGACCAAAACAGACTGCAGGGGTGGACAGAAATGCCACTAACATGTGCAGAAGTCTCTCCAAGGAAGCATGGGCAATGTCTAGACGTGTATATGCTATTACTAAATTAACTGGAAGAAAGGTCAGATGTAGAGCTGACTAACACTGGGTCAAAAAACAATCCTTTTATGGAACCTTCACAGTTTGGAAAACAGTATTTGGAATTTAGAATAAAATTAAAATAGGTGAACTTTATCAGCAATGAATCTTGAGCAGGCTTACAAACAGTGTAAGCAAGGAAATGTTTCTAAGAATGTTCAGTTCAAGTCCTGAATCTGAATTGAAATTTAACTGTCTTCACACTGCTCATCTTAATTTTTAATGCACTTCTAGCTAATAAGTCAGGTAAGAGGAGTTCTGTAGCACTGGTTAATGTAAAAATAAATATATTTTTTAAATAAATCAGGAAAGTGAATCTTCAGTTAATAATTCTGCTTGTATTATAAACTTGGTTCTGAAAAAACAGTCATTCCTTTGATGTAGAGAAACTTACCTGTAAATACCAATCCCATTTACTCACAACAAACTTTGAGCAGATAATCTTTGCTCATAATGAGCTGTATGCATACACAGAATCTGCATATTGAGTATTATTCAGATGTAACTTTTAAAAATGTGAGCTGTATAGAAATCAGCCTACGATCAATAAAATATTGATTAAATGGTTACCTCTAATAATTCACTAGGTCTTTTTTTATTAATTGTGACCTATAGAAATTTTTTCCCAGTTGAGGTGCCAGAGCACTGGCACAGACTGCCCAGAGAGGCTGGAGAGTCTCCTTCTGTGGAGGCATTCAGAACACATCTGGACGAGCTTCTGTGTGACCTGGTCTAGGGAATCCTGCTGTGGCAGGAGGGTTGGACTAGATGATCTCCAGAGGTCCCTTACAACGCCTAACATTCTGTGATATTTTTACCAGACTTTAATCTGATATTGTACTTATGACAAAGGTATTTATATCAAAATATTACTGCAATTGCTTCATTTAAACTCACCTAGTTATCAGCTCTGAACTTTTTCCCTTCCTGAAGACTCAAGGAATCCTCTTTTCATCTCCTGGAAGCTCAGCCGAAGAGTGTGACAGAGCTATCCTGCTAGAAAGAAGACAACACAAAGACAATTTTATTCAGATCTGAAAAGTTGTATGTGCAACAGAGCTCCAAAGAGAGAGAAGAGGTGTTCATAGGACTCATTGTAAATGTAAGTGCATGTCATTGTTCTAATACAATCACTTCAACATTAAACAGCCTTGTTTAATCAGAGCATTAATGATAATACAGCAAAATATAACAAGTATTTAGCAATAGAGAAGCAATGTATAAAAATGAGGTACACTATAAATAAAGGTTCTATAAGCAAAAACATTTCTGTCTTAGAAAATATCACTAAAAAAAATAAAATCTGTTCTAGGCTAGAACTATTATAACTCCATGTGATTTACACCAGTGCAGCTGCAACATTCAAGACCCTTTCTCTACTACTTCTTAACATGGACTTTGCCCATTCATTAATAAATTTGGGCTTAGGCTTAAAATTTTGAGGGTCAAGATACTGTATGAAAATGGATTCTCTTGCATTAATATATTTGTATAACACATTAACTAGGCTGCAAGATACAGAAAAATGCATCAAGGTAGCTATTAACAGATGCTGTTTGTCTAGAAGAACTAGACAATCTACATCAGGCTACTTCGAAAAAAAAATCTAGCTTTGTTTGCCTGTATCATTGTACAATTTGTTTCCATAACATTCAAATACTCTTATTTTTCATGCTGTGAAAAATAAATATGTTCAGAACAGCTGCAAAACATTGCGAAGAATTTTTGTCTTAAAGCTAACATTGATTGAAAGCAAATTGAACATTCACTATTTCATCTAACAACCAGCCTAACTAAGGATCAGGAAGCAACCAACCAGATAAACATCCCAATGCATCACTTTATTTCAGCATCCCATTTTGGTGAGAATTAGTATATAGGTTCAACTACATCAGAAAACATACATAGAGATATGTAAGGAAAATTAATTCAACAGAGTGTGGGAACTGTCTATTTTTGTCATCTTAACCTAGAAAAGCCTATTTGGCAGGGGAAATTATTGTAAACTTTCCAAGAAGATGTCAAACTGCAATGTGTACTCTGATGGTAACAACTGAAATATATCAGGTGTATGGGCTAGGTTTTCCTCTCCTTAATTTCAGTCAGTCCCACAAAGACAAAAATATTGTCTGCTTGTTTTGCTGAAGGATACCTGTCTTCTTGCCATTAAGCAATAATTGCATTTCATTCACAGAAATAACTTTTGGGTGGCTGCTCAATGTGGACTGCTCCTTCATCAATACAATTTCATAAAGCTATGTAAAAAAGCTATGGGTCTTGTGTCACCCATCTAGTCCACCCATCAAACCCATGTCTCTCCAATTTAGAGGGAAGGATGTTGTGAGGGACTGTGTCAAATGTTTTACAGAAGTCTAGGTAGATAGTACTTGTAGCTTTTCCCTTGTCCACTGATTTAGTCACTCTGCCATAGAAGACCACTTGCCCTTGGTGAAGGCCTGCTGGCTACCTCAAATCACCTCCCTCTCCACCATGTGCCTTAGGAAAAGCTGCTCCATGATCTTCCCAGGCACAGAGGTGAGCTTGACAGGTCATTCCTAGGGTCCTGCTTTGTACCTTTTTTAAGAACAACTTGATGACTTTACAAATGAAAGGCTTCTGTTAAGAAGGTTCAAATATGGTCCTTAAACTATTTCTAAAAAAACATCTCTTAATTTTAGCTTGAAAGAGAATTTCATATAAAAATTATGGAAAAGAAAAAGTCAAATTAACAAGTTTGAAAATTATTCTTTGGGTAAATTCCATAAGTCTGAGGGGATACATTAGAGAATGATTTTTATATTTTTTTCCCTGTTTTTGAAACCTCCAAACATCATCACCATTTAACCATCATCTCCCAATCAATTTTTCCACTCAGGTCTATTTCCAATGTAATTTCCTAGAGGTCAGCTTAGACATATATAGAATATATATCATTTTAACCTGAGCAGCCTGTCTTATAACTATAAGACATGAAACTGCTAGTGGAGCTGGTAATTTCTCTCTACAATTGACCTTTCAGTCCTCCATTTATTTCATATTTCTGTTTAATCACAGCCAGGGTTATTCTAACTCAGTTACGCTCTGTGTATTTTTACAGGTTTTATAAATTTTTACTATAGTTCCTTTCAAACTGAGTCTGGAAAAGTTCACTTTATAAAAACATTCCTGTAATTATAACCAGATTTTAAAATTACAAGATCCCACCATGCCCAGTATATTCTTTGCTAGGTATATAGTCAGTATTAATCTAATTGGACTAGTTATAGTTTCCAAAACAACTCAGAAATGGAAGGAATTAAACTGATCACTGCTGAGTTTGCTATTATTTCTCCATTAAAAAAAAATTAAAACAAAGGAGTACTAGTTTTAATCTGAATGCTTAAGAAGTCATTCCAAACAAACTCTGAAGTATTTTTGCATGGGATAAGGAAAATCTTTCTGCACCTATCAGGAAATATTATGACAGGTGCCTTGGGAGGAAACACAATCTAAACACACCTTAACTCCACCACAAAGAAGGTGACCAACATTGTCTTTTTATCCTTCATCAGAAATGCTGTATTTAAAGAGCTGTGGTCAGAAATAGAAGATTAGAACTTAAATTAGAGAACCTATAATAACATATTTTATAAATTTGCCAATTATGGATTAGCACTGATTAAAGTGGTAGCTTACACTGAATATGACATGGTATAATCACAGGTACAGTTATATAAATTTTCATAGATATAATTACACATCACAATTTCATCACTTGCCCTCAGTCAGGAATTAATATAAGGAGAAGATCAAATTCAGCTTTGCTGACTGTGCAAAGATGAAAGTAATTTTTAGTAAAGTAATCAAGAAAGATGATAGTTGTTTGCCTCCAGGTTTTCCTTAGTCTTCTACCAGCACAACAATTTCTCCTGTATAATTTATACCCTGTTACCAGAATGCATCAAGGTTTCTCCCTCACTTCATAAATTCACAGAATTCATAGAATGGCCCGGGTTGCATTCCTTAAGGACCTTAAGGAACATCTAGCTCCAACACCCTTGCCATGGGCAGGGATGCCACTCATAGACCATGTTGCCCAGGGCTGCATCCAACCTGGCTTTGAACATTGGCAGGGATGAGGCAGCCACAACCTCTCTGGGCAACCTCTTCTAGTGCCTCACCACTTCTGGGTAAAGAATTTTTTCCTAAGATCTAATTTAAATCTTCCCTCCTTCAGTTTGAAGCCGTTCCTCTCTTTTCCTACTGTTTTCCAGCTGGGTAAATAGTGTTTTTTCCCCTCCTTTTATAGGTCTTTAGGTACTGAAAGGAAGCTATAAGATCCCCCTGAAGGCTTCTTAAAATCACCATTATTATTTTCTCCAGGCTGAACAAACCCAGCTCTCTCAGCCTGTCCTCAGAGGGGAGGTGCTCCAGCCCTCTGATCATGTTCATGGCCCTCCTCTAAAAAGTCCCTGTCTTTCTTATGCTGAGGACCCCAGAACTGGATGCGGCCCTCTAGGTGGGGTCTCAGGAGGGCAGAGCAGAGGGGCAGAATCACTTCCTTGTCAAAAATGTGTCAAGCATGTGTCAACAATTTGTCAAGAATATGTCCATTGTGTCAATATCCTTATTTTAAAATAAGTTATTTTTAGTATACTAAGGCTGTCTTATAGCCTACAGACTCATATATACAAATTCGAAACAGTCTGATAGAATGAAGCACCCTGAGTGAACTGGCAGCAGTTCAGGAACCCACAGTAGAAAAATAATATTTAAACATGTCTCTGTTCCTGTCCCAGACTGTCATTAGGAAAACTCAGTTCCTGGTTCAAGTTCAAGTCAGGCTGTATGTTTGTATAAAAGCAATCCTCTACATGCATTTAAATGCCAATCACAATATTCTTCTAAGTTTAATAATCACTTATTAAAAAAGCCCAAAATCATACATTATCAGGAAATAGTTCTGTTTGGTGCTACTGGCTCTTCTAGAAAATGTCACATTTTTATTGGAACAAAACAATAAAACTATTAACCTAAAATGGCAACAATTGACAACTTCTTGCAAGTGATGAAAAGCAGCTATTTCTCTATAGAAAATACTTATCTTTACATTAAGTGTTTTGCATCTGAAGCTCAAGTGTCTTTCAAAATATGACAGAAGTATAAGTTGACCAGCACTACTGAGGGTGTCTTTTTATAGACACGAATGTAGAGGCACAGCAGTGAGAGAAGAAAAGAGCCCCATGTCCACATGGAACACAAAGAAGGTTTTCTCAGTAACTTCTGGTTAAGGAACTGTCAAGTGTATTCCCACACACTTTGAGAGTTCATAATATACAAACTGACCCAAACTAAAGCCTACAGTGTAAACAATTCCCTTTTTAACTTTCTGGCTTTAACTAGTAATTCTTCTTCACTTTAGTAGTTTACTAGGTAAGGTGTCTTAGTTTTACATTAACTTTCATGATTTTCCACTGTACACTCTCAAGCAGTTTAACATTTCTGAAGGGGGAAATCTGAAGAGCTGTAGTTCTTGAAATCTTGAGGTTTCTTGGAGTAACACAATATTTCTACCATAGGTTTTGCTTCCTTTCTGCAAGTAGGGACTTGGTTGCTGTGGCAACAGAGTTACAGGATGACTACAGAGCCCTGTTTGCTGGCACTGTGCAGCATCATTATTGTCCTCCTTGAAGGAAGAGTGTCATGTATCATACATTTCTGTTGTTTAAAAGAGGGTTCATTTTGACTCTGAAGTTGAGTCATCATCTTGACTGCATTTACATCTTCCCAAAGGTCTAAAAGACTCCCAGGAACCAGATGTCATGATAACATTCAAGTGGTGGGGTCAATTAGATATTTGTTCCTGACTGTGGGTGGGACTGTAAAATTCAGGTGAATGAGGTCCTGTCCTATGAGAACAGTTTGCTCTATGTACAGATGTGATACAACTAGCTTCATACTTCTGCAGGTCTTGGGCTGCTCTTGCAGATAGAACAGACCAAGAATCAAAGTGAAAACTATACATAATTTAGTGTCTGTTGTTCCAATAATTTCCATTCATAGGCCATGAAGACGAAGAAGTGTGTCAGTCTCAGATATGAGATCTGAGCTGTCTCAAGGCATGATCCAGGCTGAGCACTACCAGCTTTCAGACACTGATCATAAGCCAAAGATAAATTGGCTCTTGGTACACCTTCAATACCCTGTTACATCAGCAGCTTTTCAGTAGTTTATAAGGAAGGTAAATAGCAAAAGTCTTAACATATGTTTTTGAAGAAAACATAGCCTTCCAGTGGACATATGACCTGCAACTCCTTGTGTAGTTAACATTCCAGAGCTGCAAGTTATCTAGTTGGATAGGGAACAAGTTCCAGGCTAACCTGACTGTTCAATCATATATATGCTCTATAAAGACCACAAAAATACAGCAACCAAATTTGAGAAGATGGAAAATACCCTCCAGTTTAGAATGATTTACTAACTTTCTTGTGTTATATCAAGAAAGGAAGCTCACTTTTCTTTCTCTTTCCAGTTTTCTCTTTAACAGCTCTCAAAGTCCTTCCTTTGTCATATGACCTTCATTTTATATATAGTGCCCAACAACATATCACATATTAATTTTGAAGCTTCAGGACAAAATCTTAACCTCTCTGAAGTTAGTAAGTGTTTTATTACTCATCTTTGCTAAGGCCATAGTCTGATTGCTGGAAAAGGTAAGAGTAGTCTAGAGAAAACGTAGTTGCCATCACTGTAAGTAATGTACTCTCCAAGATAAACAAAATCCTGAAAATAACATTATTAATACTCTTAACCTGACATTCATTTAGCTCAAAAAAGGGCTTGTCTTCATTAAAATTGAATCCAAACATCACTTATCAAATTGGCAGATCTCGTTAGTTAGATTTTGCTGTCACATCTAATCAGTATTTTAGTTCCAAATAATTTTTATGCTCCTTCCTCATTACAAAAACTGCTATTTTCAAATTAATCAGTTTTACTACTTAGATACATTTCATTAGATACAAGAAAGCTGTAAGAGTGGGGTAGTCTATTAAAGAAAACACCTAACCTAGAGCTTGGTTTCTGAGAAATAAAGTGCTCTACAAGACCTCGAAGAGAAGAGACTGAAGGAAACATCATCAGAATCTAGGAACTGTACTTTCCAAGATACTATTACAGTGCACTACATCTAAAAATATTCTCGAATTCATTCAAGTCTAATTATTACCAATGTATAATTAGACAAAAGAGCAGCATTCACACATCAGGTATTCACACCAAAGGCTAATCATTCATCAACTCTACTTGGGGGGGGGGGATGGAACATAGTAAACCATAAACTCGTCCAGCTGTCTGAGCTGGACTGACAGTAGCAGTGTTAGGAACACTGCATTTGAACTGAACATCAAAAGTCAGGTCCTGGCTTCTGATATTATATGGACAAAACCATACAGCATTCAACCTAAACTAGGACCAAGGCTGAGCCCTAATGCACCATTCATCCACACTGCATCTCTCTGGGTCCTCTTGGTCTCTGACTATTTCTCAAAGCTCTTTCAGAATCATCATAGAATGGCTCAGGTTGGAAGGGACCTTAAAGATCATTTAGTTCCAACTCCCCTGCCATGGACAGGGATGCCAATCACTAGACCAGGTCACCCAGGGCCACATCCAGCCTGGCCCTGAACACCACCAAGGATGGGGCATCCACAACCTCTCTGGACAACCTGTTCCAGTGCCTAACCACCCTCCTGGTAAAGAAATTCCTCCTAATCTCCAACCTAAATTTCCCCTCTTGTAGCTTGTAGCCATTTCCCCTTGTCCTATCACAGTTTGAGAATACAAAAAGCCTCTCCCCTTCTATCCTATAGTCCCCCTTTAGGTACTGGAAGGCAGCTGTGAGATCTCCTCGAAGCCTTCTCTTTTTAAGGCTGAACAACCCCAACTGTTTCAGCCTTTCCTCGTAGGGGAGGTGCTTCAGTCCTTTAATCATCTTTGTGGTCATCCTCTGGACTTGCTCTAACAGGTCCACATCTTTTTTATGTTGAGGAGCCCAGAACTGGACACAGTGCTCCAGGTGGGGCCTGAGCAGAGCACTGACCAGAGCACTGGTGCAGCAGGAGC
Source organism: Galbula dea (assembly GCA_013399015.1). NCBI lineage: Eukaryota > Metazoa > Chordata > Aves > Piciformes > Galbulidae > Galbula > Galbula dea. The sequence continues at coordinate 2,439,450 of VWZX01000352.1, forward strand.
TAGACACTGAGCATCTCTGCTCAGAGCTTGTCTTAAGTGAGGATTAAAATAATAGGTGTCTTTAGTCGATCTGATAGCTTAAATGATCACTGAGTGCTAGCTTGGGTCTACTTGATTGATTTTCCTCTGAAACAGATTAAAGGATTCAAAAGAGTCTCCATGCCACAGCTGAAGATGGGAAGCAAAGACTGTGAGTACAAGAATCTATCCAAGGCTACTCTCATAAAGCTACTGCCTCCAAAGCATGCACTGGAAGACAAGAAATTTAGGGACTGAATCACTAGAAATCAGGGTATATGGCACTAAATTCTTCTTTCTGTTTAGCTAACAATGCTACTTAACAACAAGCTCCATGTACTGCTCATACTGTATCCATGAGCCCACATTGCTACTTTGAACACAACAGCAGCAGTTCAGGACATTTACCAGCCCAGGCCCAATCTAAACTATAAAACAGAAACAGTTCTGCAAGGTCATATCCACAAGACTGCTGTACAGACACCAGGAACACACTAGCATTAAAATACCACTTCAAAGAGTAAAAACAAAGTAGGTCAAAGTACTGCTTGAATACAGGTGAAGATATCACCATATAATATTTAGACACATAAGAGATACTGCTGATATGCCTGCTGCTCAGAAAAAATTTACAGCTCAGATGCTGCATGAATCAGTGTGATGGCTGCTGTCAGCTACAAATATCATCTGCACATTACGCACCAGCCACATGCAAAACACTTCTGCAATGATCTTATTAAGGAGACTGTGCCATACATCAGTGTAATGTTATGCCTACAGCAACCCATGGGTACTAGAATATGCCCTTCCTGCTTATTTTGTACACAGTGAAAAATGACACACTCGTGGGTAAACTTGCTCATTACTTCTGACAGATAATTCAGAATACATGCTTGATACCACAATTTAAGTGTCTGGAAGCTGTAGAAATAGAAATGCTCTAAATGTTAGTAAAAAAGAAAGAGAGAGGAACAGAGATGAGAATTATTTGAGCTACATAGAATTTTAGATGGGTTAACTGGGTGGTGAGTAGCTGAGATGAGTGATAGAAGAATCTCACAAGCTTTCTTGAGTAAGATCTAAAAATATCAGGGTCTGAAACAGGAGAGAAACTTTTCAGACAATTACTTCTAGGTTTCCTTCTTCCATCTGTTGTGGGATAACTAGCTTCTTTATGGGATAATCAACTCTTTCCTTCTTATGTCTCAAAAAGAAACAGTTAATCCCAGAGCTGCCTGATATGGTTGAGACCATTCCTACCTCAGTACCTTCAAGAACATGGATATTTCTCTCCATTTGAAGCTTGGGTCCTATGCATAGGCATAATCTTAATCTCCTGGACAGGTTATAGCATCCCTTTGAATATCAACATATTAGCCTAGCTCTTTGAACATCACCCAGCTGCAAGAGCAGCTTTGGCAGGACTGCTTCATCCCTTACTAAGAATTAAAGACAACCAAGTCAGAGGCTGAAAGGAGAGGGAAGAAGTCCTCTTCTCACCATACATGGGCAATAAGGGTCCCAGAAGAGATGTCAGCAGCAACAGAAAAAACTCAGGAGATGAGTTTTAACTTGCATGTCAGAAACTAGTTGTGATTTCCCCAAAGGTTGCAATCAGACAGAATCAAAGCATTTCTTAGAACAGCTTTGTGTCAAGAGCTGAACCTACTCTTCAGGAACCAGGTGGATTACTTTCCTCCACTTTTCCTTTACTGTATAACAGTTATGCATAATCCACTCTGTTCCATATTTTTCAAGCAGGATCAATTCCATTGTTCATTTAACGGTCAGGACAACACATATGGCATGCAATTCAGAACGGTAAACATGAAAACATTTGTCATGAATTACTATAACCCCTAAGTAAAAAGAAAACATAAATAGTTGCCTACAAAGAATCTCTCATTTTCTATAAAAGGAGGTGGTGATGGATGCTCAGTAGCAACAAGATGCAGCCAGCACAATAATTTGAAAATTTATATACACAGTTGGTGCTCCAGCCAGCAAATAATGTATGTGATTACTGCTCCTGTTAATGTGCCTGCATGGCTGCTGGCTGGAGCAGCATGCTGAGTGCTTTCCCCTTAAGGTGGCTTGAGCAACTGGTCTGTGCTTTAATGGAGACAACCATATGCAATGGAAGCAGATCTTTCAGGAGATAAGCCACACTTTCAGCTTGCTCTTGCTGCCAGAGTAGTAATTGCAGTCAAAAGAAAAAAAAAAAAAAGATAAGCACACACCTACTATAAACAGATGGCTAATAAAAAATTGGGAGCTCTTTCAGTACAGAAATTAAGTACTCTAAAAAGACACCTACATAACAAATGCTTGGACATGTTGTCTCCTTTTATAGGCTACTTAAAGATATGCCCTTTAGCTCAGCAGCTGAACTATTTGTTCCTCGTTTGCTGATTATACACAGAACTTTCAGAATACCTATACACCAAATATGTAACTTATAACAGAAAGTATTAACGTGCAGTAGGTATTAACTATGAATGTGACATATACAAACATGGTAATTAATTTTTGTGCTACAGATCACAGCTTTCTGGTCCCCTATCTTTAAAGAGCAGCCTTGATAAAATTAGGAAGTTACAATATACAGTAAAAATTGCATCTTGGTCCACTGAGGTTTACTCATGCCTGCAGACATCTGCTCTTGTTTTGTACTTCCACTTGAAGACAAGAACAAATATTTCCATTTGCTCAAAAATGTTGACAGGTGAATCAGTGTTTCTACATTAAAGTAGGTCAGCCCATGTTGCATTATTCAGTGTAGCAACATGACACTTCTAAATAATAAAATATTGCCTAATACAAATTTGAAGGGTTGCAAGCATATATCTGCTTTCTGCAGAAGAAAAGCTGCTTTAATTTGAAATTGCCCCTCCTCCATCTGTAAGAAAAATGTGAAGTATTACAAATCAATTCTTTTTGCCTGCCTATAGTCTTCATCCCAGTCAATAGCTGGCCAAACACATGCAGAAAGGACAAGTGTATACCTGTACCCAGGCAGCACAAGTGACAGCAGATTTAAAGAGACATCATCAGCCCCAAACACAGACATGTAAAAGTAAAAAGAAGAATAAAAGCTACTGCAAGCACTTATGAACTTCCTGGAGTCTCTGCTATCAATTTGAGGAGGCATAACCAAAAAGCCATTTTCTGTTTCTTTGAATACTTTCTCTCCTCTCTTTGTGTTTGAAAACTCCTGCCTTCAAGGAAGATGCAGTCTCAATGTTCTACATTATCTGTACACAGACATACTTGTCAGTGGGAAAAGTAATCAAAGCAAAGTTGGCACCCCACACCTGCCTTGTTTGCAATAAGTCTATGTAGCACATTTTGGAATAGGAAGTTGGATAATTTCAGGAAATATTTATCAAGTACTTGCCTCAAAACAATAAAGACAAATTAAAATGGTATTTCTACCAAGAAATCAAGAATGTGATTTACACTTAAAAAATACCATTATATTCTCTTTTAGAATGTGTTATTCTATCACAGATTGGTGACACAATAGATCTACTATAGTGTTTCCTTCATGGAAAGGAAACACATTTTTGAGATTGCAGACATAGACCTTGAGTACTTACTTAGCTCAAGTAGTAAGATGTGTTATATGTGTTTTTATGGAACAGGAAGACTGAAATTCTTTTTCAAGAAAAACTGAGCAAATTCAGTATTTAATTAAAACACAATGTTGTAATTAAAAATAAACAAACAAAAAAGGCAAAAAAACATAGTAGCAAGACTCTACTGTCTCATGTGTAATCCAAGTAATTATTTAGGTCATTGAACAAGGTATTGGTACACAGTCTGAAGCACTAATCTATGGAGTAACCAGCCTGAAATGCCATTTCTTGGCATCGTGGGGAACAGGCTTCTTAACTTGAAGTATATTCATTCACCTTTATGTGCAGACGGTCTGGTTATTCAGCAAAGACATTACAGTATCACTGTATGTTAGGAGTTGGAAGGGACCTCAAAAGATCATCTAGTCCAACCCCCCTGCCACTGCAGGATTCCCTAAGACTAGGTCACAATAAAGCTTCCCTGACCAGGAAAATTGAACCTGGGTCCCAGCAGTGAAAGCGCCGAATCCTAACCACTCGACCACCTCCTGCTTAAGCCTAAATATACCTGAAATTAACCTTGCAGATGGAACAGTCCATAATCATAATTGTGGATATTATGGAAGAGAACCCCCACAACCTCTTGAAGACATTTTAATAGAGGAAACTGGTGTGGATTTATCAAGAATTGAGAAAGAAAAGCAAAGTCTTTTATTTTATTATATATCTTCCTCATTAACAGCGTGTTCCTGTGTGGTGGTTTTATTTGCCTCTGACCCTTAACAGATGTGATACAATAGGTTCAGCCCTTCTCTGCCACACTTCATAAAACCTCCAAAATGACAAATGGATCAGAACTGACTAAAGAGGGAAGGCTGAGCCACAAAATGTAAAACAACTGTCATAGAAGCCCACACTTACAGAAATTTTCTCAATTAAAAAAAAGGTAACTGGTTACAATAATATTTTTTTCTATTTTTAGAATGTTTCAAATTAACAAAAAAATCCCTCAACATATGGTTAAGATAAATCTCCAGTAACTCTGATTTAGCTATGTGTAGACATAAGACCTCCACACTGACACTTTCTGTAGAAAAAGCAAAAAGGCAGTGAGTTTCTTGGCAGTATTATAATTTTAGCCAAATGTGTGGGCAGGATGCTTGGTTCTGGCTACTGACAGTAGTTTTCCAGCTCACAGAAATTAAGAGGAAGAAGTCCAGCTGAAACAATAGTGAATGAAATGACTGATACTCTTTCAGTCCATCTTTCCCCAAATCACAGATCCACTCTCTTCCAAATGCTCAGTTACAGCACATGCCAAATAACCCGAAGCACAATATTACAGCATGTGTGCTCCCACATGCTGTTGCTAACACACTGGTAAACACAATAGCCAGCTCTTTTGATGGCATGAGTTTTTGAGGGTCTGTCTTCTTGAACATGAACTCTTGCATAAAGCTCAACAGTAAAGCTGGAGAATAAAGATCTCCTAAAATTGCAGCTATAAGAATGAAGCCTGTGCTTCCTCTCTTTAAATACATTTTCTTCCAACCAACACTGCTATCAAATACTTATGTGAAATCACCAAGATATTTTAACTCTGATCACATTTAAGGTTAGCCAAGCTGAGATGATACTTTTGAACTTTCTGATCAACCATATCCTAATATTAAGATTTCAGATTTAACATATGAACAGGCTTCATTGTTCTATCTATTCCAGGCAGTGTATTTGTCAAAGAACTGTTCTTACTATTTTTTGCAACAGTCTCTTGTTTCTCATTCCTTTAGGCCACTTATCACAGCAATTCAGAGACTCAGAATGTTGTCTGTGATCATCCCATTGTCACACAGCACCAGTGTGGGAGTATTTCAAATGCCCCTGACATTGATTTGAATTAGGTTGCAGAGACAGATTTCCCCAATATTTACAAACTGACATACACTATCATCAAAAACCATGGATGAACAGGTTCAGAAACAGTTTTTCCAAGCAGGAGCTGGCAGTTCCTTGCACTGGAAAATAACGTTTGGTTGATGGTTTTTGCTTAGGTTTTGTTAGTCTTTACCTCCTACCCCTTTTCCTTCTTTAATGGTAGTGGAACATATGATGTAGACCAAACGTCTCCTTCTTGAAAAAAATCTTGTGACAAGGTGACACATGAGTTACTAATTTTAATTCATTTGGGTTTATTTTGCCTTGAGAACACAAGCAAGATTGATTTTCCTCTTAGAGTGTGATTCTCCATAGAAAACTGACTAAACAGTGACACCATGGGGTTCCTTGCCTATTCTTGTTAATTAATATTCACCTAAAATTACATAGCATGTTAAGCATTTTAACTGCTATTCTTGTGTCATCAATCAGAAGAAAAAAGTGCCTTTTTCACCTGCCACATGACTAAACACTAAAGATTATGTAATGGTTATATTCTAATTGTGACACCAGTTAAATAGCACAGCCCATTTGTTCTTCCAGAATTGTACTGGACTGTGATGGACAAGACCATGAACAACCACCTTCGGAGGATCTGAGTCCCAGGCTTTATCTGAGAACCAAAGAGATTAGAGCTGTGTCCCTGGGTTAAACAGATGAGAATCAATACTCAGGGTGGTGCTGAGTAAGCAGCTACCTTGTTACAGAATCAAGTGCTCAAACCATAGCTTATTTTAAGCAGAAGTGCTTTAACTTCTGTCAGCAATTAATCAAAAGGTTTTAATTGTGGCTCTTCCTGCAGCCTTTCTGCTATCTGATGGCACAAAGCAGAATACTAAATTGGATTCCAGGGCTACTTTCAGTGGGTGACTGGTAGCCAGACCAGCCGCTCCTACACCAGCCTGGATTTAGGAGATACAGTTACAATTAGGAAGCAATGTCGTGCCAGTTACCAGTCACTGTGGCAGAACAATACCTCTTAGGATAGCATTGCTCAATGGGAGTGACAGCTTTGATCTCCTCTATTTGCAAAGTCTTCTTCATATAGGCTTTATACTTCCCCTATTTCATTATTGTTACTGTTAGGAGATACCAAAACCCAGACAGGAACTTTTCTTTCAGGATTTCAGCTTATTTCTCAGAGTTATAACTTTTGATTGTGCCACTGCTGTCTGTGTGCGAGGTGAAATGAATACTGAGAGTCATGGCTGAAAGAAAATCCTGCTCCCCAGACCTCAGGCTGAAAGCTGGCCCTGCTCTAGGCACACATGCAGCAAACCTTGAGACCGAGTAGCCATCACCTTTGACACTCAGTTTCCAATTTCTGCTAGTACAAATGGGATAGTCTCCTCCAGAGGATTAAACAGAAGCATACATTGTATATATCAGGCAATGACACCTTTATAATGACAACTTTTCTGCTGAGGTGGTTCCTCAGTGGGTCCCTGCACTGAGCAACTCCATGGTCACATTCTTATATCTTCCTCAGACACTACAAAAACTGTTCTATTGCTTTCTCAAGCAATACTTCCCAAAATAGCAAAATAATGCTGAATGTAAGTTATGCTGAGGAAGCTGAAATGGATCTAACTTCAGAGATAGCAAAGTTGTAAAGTGATCATTAAAAAGCTGGTCACAGACATGCAAACAGAGATGCATTTGTTTTTCTGTACATTTTCTTCTTTTGAGCACAAATTATTGGCATTCATCTTCACTTTCACAAGAAAAAAAAAATAACCAAGTTAGAAATGCAGTTTTAAAAGCAGACATGGAAAGATACTGCTGGAGATGGAGATAGAATTACAGAGTAACTTCTATATTTTTAAAACAGTTTTGATAGCCACATTTATGTCCAACCTATTAAAGATCTGCTATAGTTAACAGCTTTGCCTATAAGCTTGATGATGAGCAAGAATTTATGAGAGAATTTACGATTTTGGTTTACGAGACCCAAATTAATACTTTTTATTTTAGTGATATGGATGAATCCCAAAACAAGTAGGGCCACACTGTGCTTGGCATTGGACAGACTCACATGGTCAAGAGGACGTGGCCAGGCTCTTTCAGTGGTGCTTCATAGGAAGCTTGGTACTGACTTCAGCAGACCTCATATTTCATATGCTTGTCTAGACATCAGGAAAGCTAAAGCTGAACCTTGAACTGCTAAATTCAGATAAACCCAGGAAATGACCAGGTTCAGTCGAGCACTTTAAATCTAGACTCTGACTCTAGTGATAAAAATGATTACTGCTCTGACTACACATCAAAAATTATCAATCCAAGCTTTGTTTGCAACTAAACCACTTCAACTGCAGCAGCTAAACTGTGGGAATAGTAATATACATTCATAAATGTCATCAATGAACACACCCAACATGGAAAGAGACCTCAACATTGATGTCACAGAGTACCTTTCAGATTTCCATGCATTTGTAATATAGAAACATAGAAACATCATCACGGTTGGAAAGGACCTTNCTTGCTTTGACAATCTCAACATTTGAGAGCCAAATTTGTGATATCTCAGATCAGCTCCAGATGTATTAGGTCACAAGCTGTGTAGTCCAAAAAGGAAGACACTGAAAATAACTTTTGCAAATGTACATCATTGTGCTTTAGATGAAGAACAGGAAGAGAAATTTCTATAGCAGAAAGTTGTGTTAACCCTTTAATAAATGAGGTTCATTCAAGTGGGGTGAGAAAAACATTATCTGCCCTAAGGAAAAGAATTTAGCACACTGCTCCTCTTCTGTCCAGAAGAACCCACTTGTTTTGGGCACACATCTCTGGACACAACGCCATGGGTTATTATTTGTTTCCTAAAACAGCCCTTAGCAGTGTTTTCCTGAAACCTGTGTCTCTTTAGATTTCTCAGGGTGACACAGCACTGTGAGGAACATCATGTCTGATTACATCAGTCAGACTGCATGAAGCTGTGTCAGTAATTACTGCCAATGTGATGGATGTAACTGGGTGTGACACCATCACATTGGTTCCTTGTCTCTGAAGTATGAGATGGATTTGGGAACAAGCAGAAGAGGAAAAGGAAAAAAAATCACAAATATTTCATACCATAGAAAATTAAAGAAACCTGTTCATGTGCTCACTCTCACAACCAACACTAGTGAGGTGCTAGGTATCTGCAGTCAACTGTGCAGCTGTCTGTGTTGTACTGACCACCTGTTAAAGAAAAGGCACGAAAAATGCAGGGTAAAGCCTAAAGAGTTTGGCACTTAACAAAACACTACCTATTTGAAAATCTGCTTGGTCAACCCCCTGACACTTCTAGAACAAAGCTCTCATCTTTAATTATTTTGTATGTGTCAGCCCAGTTGGTAAAACACTAAAGCCCAGCAGTTAAACACTAGAACACTTCTGGAAAACTGTAAAAAATTGGTGTAGCCTAAAGGCTTCTGGCTACTGTTTTATGATTATTTTCACATTCTTAACATGACAGTCACTAATAAATTTCTAAGAACTCTTCCTGTGGCCATCTGATTCTTCTGACACTGCCTTAGGACCATCAAAGGTATTTACTTCCCCTGGGGACTGACAGGGGTTTGTGATCTGAGTGTGCCCAGGCTGCAGAACAGGGGGCAGGAGTGCCTGCAGTGAAAGACCTCTGAAAGCCTCGGTCTTTCGGGACTAACGTAGGCTCACAGCAAGATTTAAGCTGTCTTCAGCAATGCCAATATTACATAAGCCAGCATACTACTTGCCACAGATGCATCCTTCCTAACTCCCAAAAAATTAGGCAGTCATGAGAATCAAAACCAAATCAAAGTCTGGAAAGCAGCTAGAATAGCATGATCATATGGTATGCTGAAGAAAATAAAAACAAACAAACAGCTTCTTTCAAAGCAGATCACTTTCTAAAAATCCACACAAACCTCAGGCAAAAAATTAAAAGTAGTAACAAGCATAGAATGGCAATTTATTCTTTTAACTCTCCTACTATATCTTTTTCTTTTTTTCCTGGCCAGTTGGAGAATACACAGAGCCAAATCCTGAGAAAATCTGTGTATGATCTGCCACACTGCTAGTTCCAATAGAAAGCACTCAAATTGGCAGAGTCACATCTTGAGCAACAAGATAAATCTATGACTCTTCATCTTCCCTCTTTGCCTCTCTGCTGGAATTTACATGAAGGATCTTAAAGTCATTTCTACCACCACCACTAGAAACTGGAGTTACCCAAATATTTTGTAAAGCTGACACTCATCTAATTGTAACAAGCAGCTAAGGTCACACTTTCATAACAAAAGAATTCAGACATAATCAAGTGGCTTTGCTAAATGCAACTTTACAGCAGCGAGGGCCCAGAGGAAGAGAGCAGTATTTTTGTGGTGGCATCTCACATAAGAACTCCAAGTATTACATATTATTGAATATTATTAGGTATTGGTTATACTTAGATCTGGTTTTGCATGCTCTTTGTTTAAATTATTAATTTACAAATTTATATATTAATGTATATATTTATATTTAAATATTTAATATTATTAATATTAATTTATTTTCACTCATTATTTTTTTAAGTAATAAGATCCAGCAAAGCACCTCTGGGTTTAGTACTACCCAGTGCATGGCAACAGAGTGCAGCACTAACAGGTAGATTAACTCCATCATAAGCAGCAAGAATTCCATTCTGTATAATTCTGAGGAAATATAGTTTGCTTCTTTAGTTTTTTGGTTGGTTTATTTTTTCCATTGCCTCCAACAGTTCAGAATATCATGACTATCAACACAATACAGTGACCATGCAGCAGGGTAGAGGAAAGGTGCCTGTGAGTGGCTGGATGAAGAAAAACAAACACGCACAGAGAAATGCATGACATATTCCAAGCCAACATGTTGATGCTTGGTAACCAATCCTACAGCATATTCTCTGCCAAGGGCTCAGTCCTGTATTAGTTTTAGCTAATGGCCCAGCTGTAGGGGTAGCTAAGGCTGCCAGCAAATCCACTGCTCATACAGCAGTATGATTTGCAGGGAGACAATGGAGTTAAACAGGCTTTTGCTCTGTTGAGAGCAAAACAGCTGACAAGACTTTTGCCATGTGTGCAGGTCTTTAAGCTAGTTTTATGGTTCAGTAGCAACTTGACCATATATAAGCAACAGATAAAAAAATCCTATTGAGTTTCCTTGCTGCAGAAATAGACTGAAATATATTTTCATACATGCACAAAAGATTGTTTAAAGAAAAGTTTCATTTACATTAAAGCATTCACTTTTTTAAAAAAAGTTTACACTTTTACACACATGAAAACATCTACTCTGGACTACACAAAGGTATTTAAGCATCTTGATCATTCTGAGCTTTCACCTCGAAGACTAGTGTATGACATGCAGAAGAAAAATAATTGGCTAGGTAATCTTTAGAGTCACACAGGTACACTTGAAGGTGCATCCCTCTCCTTAAACTCCATTTCTAAATGCATCCAAATGTTCTGATAAAAATCAGCCCTCAATGTGAAATAGGAAGTGAATGCATTTTTGCTTCATTTCAGCCTTATCTCTGAAGGTCATCCTCTCTCCCAACACACTTTGCTTACAACAGAAAAGAGACTATGTTTTCCATGGTGTTGCCTCGGTAAATTGCGTGAGGCAAATTAATTTGTGTGTCCATTTTACACAAGAAGCCTGGACCTCTGTATGAGAGAGTATGGATAAACTAATTGTCTTCAGAAAGAAATTATGTGAATACTGAAACTGGGAACCTTGCATGCAAACTTCAGCATTAAAGAGCTGAATGGAATAGAGAGCATAAGCTTACAGGTGCAAATATAATTTACTCAAAATGGCTCTGTATCTCATGCAGAAAAGTTGCATTTGCCACTTCTCAACCTTACACTGCTAAATAGAAATGGAATTACAGGATACTATGTAGGGAAGAAATACAGAGTTGTGGTAGGGAAGAAATTAGCAATATTTCTAACTTTAATTAATCTAATATTAATTCTAATTTCTAATTCTAATTCTGCTTTCCAATTTTACAACCAACCTTGGAAAAATAGTGGGTTTTAAGTCCCTTTGAATATCTACTTGCAGCAATGTTCATCAGATATCTTTTCTAGGACACAGCAATTCTTTCTGCTTTCAAGAGCTTTTTCCTGTCTAGAGAAGTCACTGTATGAAATAATGTTATGTACCAACTCATCAGACAGTGATAAGATCATGGAATCAGGAATTATTTGCTACATCTTCTTATCCAGCATCATTTAGGAATCATCCTGTTGCTATGTTTTCAAAATACTTCTCAAGAATTTTAAAAGAAACAGCAAAGCTACAAAGGAAGGAAGAAAAATCACCTCCTTTGGATAAACATGACAGAGTCATGTTCTCTTGCAGAGTCTCGAGTAAACCAAACCAAATAGTAAAATATAGTTTACCTTGCTGTCCTTTGCTCAACCACCAAGGAAAATTTGAAAAGAGTTTTGAGTAAAGAAACCCCTTTCTTTTGGGAAAGTTCTCTGTAATCAAGATATTGTGTATCTTCAAGGTAAGGCAGGGTGAAACCAAGTTAATGAGCAGAGTTCTTCAGTCTAATTGACCCTATGGCACCCTACTCCTTCACCCAGAGGCAATTCACCCAGTTTTACACAGAGGCTGCTAAGACAGAGACCACATATACCAAAACTCATGGAGCAACAGAAGGAAGACACAAGACCATGACTCACAGTCTCCTTTTCTGATGATGTGTTAGCTGAGCCAGTCATGTTTTGTTCCACATAGTCTCTATTTCCAAACCCTAAATTAGATTCCAAACATTTCCAACAGCAGTCAAGTCAGATATGCTGATGACACATTTCTATAAGCATCCCTAATTTGCTGTGGACCTAGAGTGTTCTTGGCCACATGCAGAGCACAAAAGAAGCTACCAACCCTCTCCAGAGTACATGATCTAAAGAGAGCTTTTAACATGTTAAGCAGTAGACCAGAACTTGCTCCTTAGAAAAGCACATACTAGCAAGCAAATTTGTTGCTAATAATGTGCATACAACAAATGAAATTGTGAAAAGTTAACCAGGCCAATGACACCTTGATGCCCAACTACAAGCAATGAACATCAAAATAGCTGAGGTATCTGTCTGGAAGCTATCTTCTAACCCAGATGACAGCAAAAGAAAAAAAAAAATATATTAAAGAGCTTGGCATTTGAGTCTTGCAGCTGTCAGAGTGGCCACAGGTGTTACTTCCAACCATGAAATCCACCAGGGAGGGAGGAGGCAAATGAGAGTACAAGTGCTACCAGCAAAACAGGGAGTACAGGGCAGAAAAAACCCCTTCAGTGCCAACATAACAGCATAGATACCATCTGACTCTATTTATATTGTGACACAGAAATGGCAATCAAATTGGTAACCTTAACCTGTTGAGCATGTGCTTTAATGCAGGCAAGTCAGCACCTACCAAAGAGTCTTACAAAAACCCCTGGGGTATGGAGGGCTGGGGTGTAAATATTTACATATATATATGTTCAGAGCATTAAGTGACTAGGGAAGAACACAGCAGTTTGCTTCTTTTCTCAGTGATTGCTCAGTGATGTGGAGATGCACCCATTTCTGCCCTCTTGCTCTGTTTAGGTCTTCTCCTTTCATCCCTATGGTCAGCTGTCATTTCTCATTATATGAGCTATCCATGCAGGATGCTACTTCTCTGAGCATTACCCTTACAACTGTACTTCTGTCCTCTAAAGTGTGATGTAAATAGCCATGTGAAAACTAGTAATATTAGAGGTGACGCTGAAATGGCCAGAGAATTCATGTCAGCTTTCTGTAGTTACAGAATTAGGGTAATGGATCATTTGCAGGATACATAACAGAAGAAAGGTGACTCCCAGTGAGCTCAAGTAAAGTCATTCTCTCCCTTTTCCTTTCCTCCCTCCAGAATACACCTATGCATAAGGTGGAAGTTTCAGCAGCATCATACTGGGAAACTCATTACTGTAGTACTGTTCTGCAACACAGATATAGAAGACAGACTTGCTATTGCAGCCAAAGGAAGATGGAACTACCCTCCAGTTACCCTCCTTTAAGCTGCTTACTCACTTCCAGCAGTGGAATCCACCATTATCTCATCTCTCTGCATATTTTAATTCCCTTTTTTAAAAATACAAATTAACATGAGAGCAATAAAATACAATATTCCTCATGAAAAATACTATAATAGCAATAGAAAACATTACTTGCATCCATGGAATTTCAATCAAAAATTTCTTGCTTTTCCTACAATATACTAGATATGGATTATTGAAAATTTTATCAAATCCAAATGTTTTGATAGCCAGATTTCCCCTTCCATTTGTTCCCTTTATTTTTAAGTACATCTGTAATAATCAAGTATATACACGATACTAACAGATTTGATTCCTTAATCCACACAAAGCCTGAAAAATTAGCTAAATCCCTTCCTGTTATTTCCAATCCAGCTTAAAATAAATAAAATATTTAAAAAAAAAAAAGACACATTTGCCCAAATAAAACAGCTGGACCTAAATTTTTCCATGTAATCCTTTGAAAACACAAGAAATCAGTTGCTGTGGAACCACAATGATTAGATCATAGATAGTCCTTTAGATATGTGAAACAGGGCATGGTTTAAGTGCCTTAGTTTTTAACTGTGACATGCTCAAATTGTAAGTTGGATGATAGATATGTGTGGGCCCTTACAAGTGTATAAGTAAAATATGGATTAATCTCGTGCTACATAAAAGGAACCAATTCCCTTAACAGCCTTTACATTACAGTAGGTCTCCATGTCCATTTATTCCAAATCTTATCCACTTAGAAATCACACATTACAACTGAAAGTCTGGGATCATGAGTACCTAGATGATTGACTCAAACTGAAAATCTGAGGCTGACTGTTTAGCACACAGTTATTACCTAGCTACTAGTTAGATGATTTATCAGGGTGATGCCTATGGAACATGAAGGTGTATGCACAAGGTCCACGTTGTCGCAATTACCAATAATACAGAAGTTCAAACCTCAGCAAAAGAACTCACTGCTGTGAATTTCACTAGGCATCAAGAAGGTCTGTAGCAACTAATAAATAAAAGTATTTTATAGTAGTGCTAGTACTTATGATTCTACACTTTTACTACTGATACTCCAGAAGATATAGATGTCTGTAGCATGGATTTACAAACACTGAGTTTAAAATACCAATGGAATTTATGCATTCAACTCATTTAGGCACTTAGTTATCTAACCTGTCACCAATTTGCAGCTAACTGTGCCTAAATACCTTTTTTAATAAACTGACTTTATCAATTTATATCACACAGCCCAGTTTCACTTTAGGGACAAACTATTTTCATGGTATTATTTTACATTTATTATTACATGGGCTTCTGAAAACTTGATGAATGCAGAGTTAAAAAATCCATTACAGCTTTCAAAACAGAAGGACAAAACCCAACCAACCAAACAATAAAATACCAAACAGGTATTGCTGCTGGCTTCATTAATGTCCATCTTGGGATAACACAATGGTTTCCATTAAAGCCACAAAAAAGTCTATTACTGCTTTTCTGTTTTCATTCTCCCCTCATATCCCCAACTTCAAGTCCCCATCACAAACTACAGTCCAAGTTTTTCCAGATCTGATGCCTGACAACGAGATGAAGACACTACTAAACAGTTGCATCCAAACATCATCCCACCTGCTCTTACAAGTTAGATATAACCTACAACTTGCAAAGCCTCCTATTTTCATTTACTATGAACAACAGACAAAACAGGATATATTATCAACTTGTATTATTAACCTTTTCCAAAGCTGCAACATAGTCTGCCTTGTCCAACATCTTTTCAGTGAGATAAATAGAGAGATCTGCACTCAGGAATCAGGCTCTGCAGGAGTCAGATGGGCAATGTAGAAAAATGGGGAATTCTGGAAAATGTCAAGGTAGGGCTGTTCTGGGGAGGACATGACATAAATCCAAGGATACAGGACCATCTAAAAATGTAAATGGTAAAATATGGAGGTCCCTTTACAACCCATTAAGTTCCATCTTAGTGCAATGAATATTTTTTTCCAGAACCACACATATTTGAAAACAACATCAGGTGTTTTCTTTCCTATCCCAAAGCCACAGAGTTGCTTTGAAATGAAAAAGCTTCTCAGGGTCACCTGGGTGGGACCTGAAGCGGATAATTATCTTCAAATGAGGCTTCCCTAGCCTTTCTTGAGAGTGCTCCTACAAAACCACCCCAAAGGAAATAGGGTATTTATATTGTTACCCCCATCTCTGCCCTGTTTTCATCCCAAAGGGGAGAACCCTGCTGCATATCACTGTTAGAGATGCCCTAGGACATCTGAGACTTCTTGGTGGGATGTTAGTAGCTATACCCAGGCATGCAGCTTTAGGAAAACAAATATCAAACTGCCATTACCTAAATAATAAAGTGGGGGTTAAAAGTAGGGTTCCTTGCAGAAAAAAATCATTATTTATGTGACTGACTTTTAATTGTGTTCTACAGTTTATGTTCATGAATAATAACTAACCTAATGTGGATTTCTTATAATAAATGTTTTAAAATGTGGTGATTTTCTAGGAATGCACCTTCTGTTTCATAAAGCTAGCAAGCCTAGATACAGCTCAATTAATTCATTAATATGTAACTAAAGTTTCACTGAATCATTACTATGTTAATTAAGTATTAGGTACTTCAAGATGCCAGTTCCCTTCCATGGAACAGTGTTTCTCAAATTCCAAAGGACTAAAATAGTTTTGTTGTATCACTGTAATGGAGAAGCCTTTCACAAAGTAACCACAACTTATGCCTGAGGAAATAAAGGATGCTGCCAGCACAAACCAGAACACACTAGTTTATAAGAACCAAAGGTAATAATATTTGAACCCAATAATAAAAGTAGGAATTAATATTGTTTGGAAACCTAACATTCTTGATCAGATAGGATTAATGCTTTTCCTCTTCAGACTCTGCATTAAACAAATGCAAAACTCATTCAAACAGATCTCAGTCAAGCTAAGCTTTGACATGCCACTAAAATAGCACTTAAGCAGCCACCTGTCCTACCTGAAACACATTGAAGAGCTTCATGTAAGCAAAATTCTCTAACAAGGAAAAGAAAGAAACAAAACAGTACGACATTAATATTGTGATTTATAGGAAATCTGACTGCTGGTATATGGCAACATGTGAGGCTGCACTTTTCAAAAACACTGTTAAAAATATTATGCAATCAGTCTAGATGCCAATGACAAATTAGTTTCCCTTCATTTCTTTTCCTGATGCGACACGTGTATCATAAAATATGGAGTGCAATTCACAACTGAGGTTAATTCAGTTGTTTGTTTATTTCTACATTTGGTGACAGAAAAGAACAGGCTTCAGATAAAGAATTATGAAAGTTGTAAGATGAATTAAATCATAACCCCTCTTTGACATCATATTTTAAATACTGTATTATTTTAAGCAGCAAGAGCATTGTTACAAATTGTTGTACAGGTGAGTAGCTCATGCAACTTAAAGATTACAATACCAGAAACAGTGTCATCCCTTAAAAAAAAATGGAACATTGTAATATTAGCTTTTATGAAATATGCTCTGTTTGTTTGGAAACAGAAGTAATAAAAAGCTACACTTAAAAAGACACTATGAATGCACAATAGAGATAAATGTTTTCATCTGGGTAACCTTTGGTAAGATCTAATCTAGTTAAGTGACACAGATGGGTTTTTGTTCACTCATGTGTAGGTAAGTAATTCTTTTTCCATGCAGCTGTTTATTTAATGGATGCTGCACAAGCCACTCCTGAAGTTTATCCCTCCCCAAAATCTTTTAGTTCTCTTTCCTGACAGAAAGTAACACAGTACTTAAGTAACAAAGTTGCATTTCTTTGATGACCTGCACTTAACTGAGAGCTTTCTTATTGGGCAGGATGGGTACCTCATTGTAACACTGTAAAGAAAAATAAGCCAGTTTACAGTGGAACTAACAGTAATTTATTAAATACCAATTGTGGTCAGATACTGAATCTACTCAAGTTAGACAGGAGTTTTGTTTCTCGTATTCAGAAGATCAGGACAACACATTTAATGTTATTTGAATCCTAAAGACAAAATTCTGTGTTCATTTAAAAGGCCATTTATTGCTATGCTGAAGATTTTAGGAATCTGAGAATGTGCCCAGTGTTGTGAATCTGTAGAGGAACCTCCTCTCACTTCAATCTTGGATAGCTGTTTTAGATTGTGTATGCCTGCTGTACTTGCTGAAGACAAACAACCCTCTAGTCAGGCTTTATCTTTATGAGCCATGACTAAACACTATGCTCTGCTTCAATTTACCAGATGAAGGCCCTAAAAATGCATTTTTCAAATTAGTTTTTTTCCTTGTTAGTGTTTCCATTTGTATTCTGGTGTGAGTGAAATTCATCAACTACGAGACCTCCAGACTATGTAAGCCAAGGTAATGAGGCACTTGGTATGAGGGTGGAAATAGATGAACTGCATGCAAAAGCTGATCCTAGTTACCTTACAGCATCCCAGAGAATGTTCAGGTGCTCTCTGTGTTCAAGGACCTGCTGGGATGTAGCAAGACTTCAGCATGATACACTCTGGTCAGAGCACCAAAGTTATTCCATTCCATTGTGAGAAACTAAGAACACTGAAAATCTTCACATGAAGTCCAAAGGCTGCCATGAGGTTGGCTACATTACAGATGAAGCACTGGTTTCAAGCCTGAAAATCAGGAACTTTTCACTAGGTTAAGTCCAGTGGTATCAGGACAGATCTAATTTGGTAACTTTTGTTGCCCATAGGTTTCATTACAAAACCTGCAGTTAACTAAGCTGCATCCACAGTTGCTCTTTTTTGCTTGCTTTCTTGGCATCCAATATAAATGACACAAGGTTTGGTTTGGAATAACACAAATCTGTGATGTTTCAGGTTTTCCTCACTCAAGAGGGAAAAAATATGTTTCATATAAAACGTTCCACTTGATCAAATGTTAAATACAATGCCAGCTTTGAATGTAATCATCTAAATGAAGGAAACTCTTGTACACAATACCATAGCAATATATTATTTCTGATCATTTCTCCTCTCTAAATGTTTGCTTTTTAACAATGTGACAAGCATCTTATTTCCTATATACAGAAAGTGTCTCCAGGCAAACTCTTGGCTTCTCTGAAGAGAAACCTTGAAAGATCTCATAAGCCCCAGACTACCTGCAGTCACCTCAGGCACAGGAGATTATCAGGAAACCTATAGCTTCACTACCCCTGCAGTCAGTGCAGGTATCACAGTCATGGCTTGGGCTACAGAGTGATTTTGAAGTTTCGGAGGCAAAAAAAAAAAAAAAGTTCTGTTTTATATTTGCTTTTTGCAAAGTATAGAACCTTCTCCACATCAATTAATATCTCATATTCACTATGTTTCAATGAACCTGTAATATACTGTGAGTGTGCTGACACACAAAGTCCAAGCTCTCTTATATAATTACTGACTTCATGCTTGTCAAAAATCACTTCATAGGCAATACAAAAGGCAGTGCACAGGCAACTACTTTTGAGGTGAGATTCTAAACAAGCTGCATAAGAAAACTAATAAAGAAAAAAAATGTTTTCCAGCCATGGCAAAGTTTGGGGTTGCCTTTTTTTGTTCCTTGGCTTTTTGATTTTTTTGGTTGGTTGGTTTTGGGTTTTTGTTTGTTTGGTTTTGGTTTTGTTGTTCGGGGTTTTTTTTCTAAGTCCAAATCATTACACCTGTACCTTTCCCATATGATCTCTCCTGAACCCCATGGTCCTTCCCTTCTCCAACACTCTTCTGCCTTTTCTCTCCATTTTCGTTGTTCCCAAGTGTCTGTCCTTTGTTACCTCTTGATCCTTGCTCAATTTCCTGTTTCTCACCAGCTATCATCCCTACAGAAGCTTTTCCTTCACCAGATGAGTTTTCCAATATGTAGTTCTATGAGCTCTGTTTCTCTGTGACCTGCAAAGGGAATTATTCTAATACTTTGCCTATAATACTTCTTATAGCATCATTCCACCCAAGCAAACCCTGAGAAGAGGAATCAAGTAAGATTTTCCTATAAACTAGAGTTGAAAAGTGCAAGAAAAAAGTGCAAAATCTTGTCTGAATCCCCCAGGACAGTGGTTTTCCTTGGCTCACAGGCTCCTATGTCCTCACACACGCTCCCACAAGTTTCCATTGAGCATTCACAAAGGGCAGAGTGTACTTGATCCTTTGCAGGACCACAGTCAAACTCTATTACAGGTGACTAGAGCTCTGTGACACAGAAAACACCTGTTTTGAGCTGAAATCCTCAGGACCCAGACAGTTAACGCATATCATTAATATTAACATAGTCCCTTGTGCATATCCTGAAGAAGTTTTTGTATCTTTAGACACAAAACTTCAAGGACAGAGTTAATATTTGATCATTTACCTGTAGTGGATTTTCTAAGTATAGTATCTCCCATGTGCAAATTTGTTTACTGTGAGGAACTCATTTATTTCAGGACAGAATTGTTGATGGCTTCCAAAAACAAATCAAATTTCTGACTTAATAAAGAGATTATGTATCTATTGGATTTATGAGGCTATTGAAATATTAAACCCATGAGAACTTAACTTCTAGTGGTTCATAAGTGTTATTTCCAACTGCTAAGTTAATGTCTTATAGTATCATTATGCAACTTTTTCAATCCCATTGGAGAATTCCATCTATTCTCACTTCTTGAATAAATAGCCTGAAAGGATGTACTCCCAAACTGTTCTGGCTGAAAATCTTATGACACCCTGTATAGAATCATAGTTAGATTATTATTTCTTGCAAATACCAATATTTGCTTCTCAAAAAAACCCAAGGATGCTGCATTACTGAACAGTTCCTTCTTACTCATCTTTCAGCTAAGTTATTAAACCTTTAAGAAGTTATTTTCAAAAGACAACTGAAAATTAAGTATCACCAACCATCTTATTTTTAAGCTTAAGCTTTGTGAAGAGCACAGGGATGATTAGTTGGTCTCTGTTTCAAATGTGACCGACAGATTTTCAGTATGTGTCATGTCACAATGAGTGACGGCAAAGAGGATTTCCACATAAAGGAGGTGCCCTCTTAGGGCAGTGCCACTGGCCCTGTAACTAACTCTTTACCTTACTGCACCAGTAAATGCTCCATTTTGGAAATAGCCACACAATTAAATAAATTAAATAAATGAAAACCTACTAAAACTTAGACTGAGTCAGGAGAGAGACATTCAGTCAGCAGGAGAGTTTCCTTTCTTTTAACAGCTGACAGCATTTCTGCCCCTGAGAACAGATGCTAGCAGACTAGTGGAAAGTTACACTTCCTTAAAAATGGACCTTTCCTTCTGCTGGACCCTGCAAAACTTGAGGGCTTCTGTGACTGTAACACCTAGTTTGAGTCTAGCCTCTGCACCACTGAATCCATGACTGGGAATCTCAGTGTCTCAAGGAAGGAACTCAAATGCCATAGGCTGAGAAACTATCACTGCTAGAGACTTAAAAGCACACTCAGGATCTGACATATACATACCAACAACATTAAATGACTGAAGCTTTTGGGGCAAAAATCTTAGCCTTAATGTCCGGCAGAATAAACCATATGCTCTGTTCTGGCTGGGAGAAAGATTAGAAACTGCCATGAAAATTCTAATGGAAACCGAGGGGTTTTTTTGTAATTGTTGAAGTAAATGTTTGTAGAAGATCAAATACATTGAAAGAATCATTTTCCTGATAAAAGCATCATGCTTATATCTAGAATATTCATGTTTTTATGCAAGAGCAGGTTAAACTCTCTAAAAATATGCCCTTGTCAGCTTGCTGCCCTTAAAGACTTTTGTGTGTCTAATCCAAGACCAATGTCCACTAAGAAAACAGAATGCATTACCTTCTCACTAGAGAAACTTTCCTGCTATTTCAACTTTCTACATGTTCATTCAAAGGCAAATACTTCTACTACCTTTGGGAAAACTTCCCATGCTGTGAAACATTTTACAATAGATGGACAGGGCACTGCTTCAAATCTGACAGAAAACTAATACAGTAAAACCTTCCTTTCACCTTCTTTTTAAATTGCACTCTATTAGAAATTTAAATGAAGTCTATAATGTTGAGGAAAAAGTGTTTTCAAATGACAGTTCATTTAGATAAAGATGCAGACAGAATGATCAGCTAACAGGCAAATACAAAATATGGCAGAAGAAAACTGGGTTCTAACAACTTAAAAACAGATCCAGAAATTCTTCATTAAAGATAATTAAGATACTTTACGATTGAGACAGGAATAACTTGATAACACTCACTAGTCTGTAGTTTGCAAAGAATTATTCTAGAGGACTTTAGCAATTTCTGTGTTTAAAGTAAATCAGTTACTGAATATAAGCAAACCCTAATGAGGTCCATGCCAGAGATGGTGTGTAAGTGTTTAATGGTTTGTTGTGAAATAGAAACCACATTTTTTTTCCTAAGTACAATGCTCAGTCCTGCTATGACTGGAGTAGAGGAGATTTAGATCTTATTTTTCAAGGAAAACAATTTTTGTTGTTATATACTGTCAATCTGAGTGATACTATCAGCAAAAGTTGCATTATTCCTTCAGTAACTGGTAAGAAAAAATACAAACTCAGATACATCCTGCCTTCACGCTGTTTTTTTTCCCCCAAAAACCTACCAAAACCAAAAAAAAAATTCAAGAAGTGTGTTGCTTTTGTTTTGTTTTACATTCCCTGGAACAAAATGTCATTATTCATAACCTGCAAACTTCACTCCTTCTGCAATTGATCTAGTCATTATTTTTTAGTTACACCATGAGAAGCCTCCATTGCAGATGACTTTCAGGAGTACAATAATTTCCTTTTCTGAAGCTAACAAGGTTACATGCCACTGTTACCTCAAGAAGATATAAATCATAATAGTTCTCTTTTTTTCTAAATTATTTCATATTTTAAAGTTTCCTAATAATTCCTCCCAGCCACAGAAAAATCACAGCTAGGAAGCAGATTTTAAGTTTTTGGTTTAGTATTTTTTTTCCACTTATGTCCATATATCTGATTCCATTTTGAAGATACCTCATTATATTTCTATATTAACTCTGCTAAACTGTATTCCACATACAAGTAATGCAGTTTATGAACTGTTTACATTTTAAATCTGTTGCCTCTCTGTTTTAAAAGAAGACATAAAATTACTTTTCTGTTGTAGTGTTGACATGTGCTTTGTAATCTATCTGTACACTGAGGAAACACATGCATCACCTTTAAGTCTTCTACATCATTTCATCCTTGTGCAAAGATGGTGTATTTTAAGTAGCAGCCACATATTCCACAACATTTGGTTTTGATTTATACTGTTATTTTCCACTTTAAAAGATTTTGAACTTGTGATCATGGTGCCAAACTCAGAGGAATTACACTGGTGCAAATAAAGGATCAACTGAAAGGATCAAGTTTAAAATGGTCTCTGATTTGATGGAGAATTGACAGAGCTCAAGATAAATTGGAATAAAAAAGGAATTTGCAGTAGGCTGCAAAGAATGATTATGTGTGGTGGAGAGGGGGAAGGAGGTGGAGAAGAACAGGTGAATGTAAGAAGCTTAAGAAAAATCAAAAACAAAATAGAAATTTGCAGAACTTGGTCTGCTAAAGGTCAAATCAATGAGAAGCAGCCTGACTCCAGGGCCATAGTTAATACATAACTTTTGCAGAAATCCTTTCTTTAGTATATGTCACCCTAAATTTACTTCATTCACCTCTTAAAACTTAAAAATGTAAAAATACCTGGAAAAAACATGCCAGGAAAAGGAGAACCGAGCACAAACTCAATAAAAACACTGAGAAAGGTGCACCAGTGCAGTAAAAGTAAGCTCTCCAGTTAAAACCATGCAGCTGGCTACTACCCCACTGGTTTTGGCACAGAAAACATTACTCATCAGTAGAAAACATAGGGATTGAATATTGTGTTTGTCTGGAATGCACAAATACAGAACAAAGCATGTACAGAGGAACAGCTATGAATACACAGATCTACCGGAGACACAGAAGAGCACAGTACTGCATTCATTGATCCTCACTTGGCAGCATGGGGTCAGAGACTCAAATATTTTGTTTTATTAACTGATTACAGCACTTGTGCTTTTAATTTTTTGGCATTAAAATTTCATAAGAACTCTAATGTTGACTTACTACACATTTACAATAGCCACACTGATCCGATCGACCGTGATGACTCTTAAAGCCTCTTAACAAACTATATGGACTATAAACTAGCCTTGACAAAGGAGCCTTCAGAGACTTTCCAAAGTAGCAGTCTATGCTTTAATAGAGTTTTTTGTTAATTCTTTATGACAGTCTGGAATTCCAGCAGGTGTTTCTTTTTGCTAAACCTTGCTAAACTTCGGAGTTGGTAAAAAGCTATGTGAAACGTTTGGCCTCTGAAACTTCTCACAGTTGCTGCAGTTCATATCACCTCAGTTTAAGTTGAATTTCCATCTGCATATCTTTCAGAGTATACAATAACAAGGCAGAATACAATAAAATGCTCTAATTCACACTCCTCAATGACTATGCATAATTGTCTCTTTTCAATTTTTGTCTCTACCTGTAAAAAACCAATTCATGAACTCCTGGTTTTCTTGTGTGTATTAATATCTCGTCTTTCTTCACAGCTAATAAAGTAAAAATTTCTTGCAATTAAGTTAACTATTTAAAATTCAAAGTAAGAGAGTTCATTCTAATTGGAGATTCAGCTCATATGATATTATTTCTCTTCCCAAGATAAATGAATGTAATTCCTAAATGCAATGTGCAAAAACTTACATTTAGTACAGGTGACTTAGGCTTTGTTTAGTTTTTGCCTAAAATTTGCTACAGTGTATATTTCTTCAACTGTTACACTTGCTTCCTAAACACCTTACCTAGAGGAAAAGTCTTTTTCTCGTATTTTACAACATAAACAGTACACCCAAACTAAAACTAGTGGCAGTAACAGGAATCTTCACTCATTTCTGGCATTTGCACTGTGACAAAAAGATTTCTTAAAAAGATGTCAGAAACCAAGTATAATACATTTCAGATTTTATTGGTAGTATATATGGAGAAGAGTAAGCAATCCCCAGGCAACTAAAAGGACTGAAAAAAGGCAACGTATTTTAAAGCACCCTTAATCCTTAATACCCAATCACTTAACCAGGAGGCAGACAGATGTGTAAACATACCATGTAACAGAAAATGGACAGTCCCAACACTTCATTCAGGACATACAGACTTCACCATAATTACTGATATGCTCCTTGAATCCCCTAGTCCACATCACCTTCGTCAGGCTGAAGGATAAGGCTGTTTACACGAACCTTGCCTATGGTAGACTACTGTCAGAGAACAGGTTTCACCCAAATGGTTCATAACACGTTAATGAAGGCAAAATGGTACCTCAGAAAAACCTGTCTTTGGGCAGATGAATCATTAATGGAACAGAAACATAGAGCATCCTTCTTTGTGTTTCCTACTACCCTACAGACCACCATAATTCCCGCAGAATTCCCACACGTAGATATTGTAACTATAATATAGTCATATTATAAGAATATAGTAAGAAAAAAAGGACAGTGTGCTCTAGCTTTCAGTAACATTATCAATAGTATCCTATTTTTCTCTAAAGATGACAAAAAGATACCTCTTTTCCCAAACCACTATCACTTTCTTCATCCATTTCTTTTTAATAGAAGGTATTTCTCTTTAACTACCCCATAGCTTAAGAAATGTACTAGCAACATTACAATTATCAAACTTGTTTGTAAATGGCATTGGGAAAGGCAACTCAAAGACAAGTGGGAAGGTGAAGAGTTGAAATATCTGCTGGAGTCTTGTTTGCTTAGATTAGCAACTGATTACCACTTGCCCACATCAATTGCAATCAACAGTATTTATACTTATCCTTGGCATTTCCTTCTGAGCTATCAATCAAAACATTTCTTTCTGGTTTTCATGTTAATGCCTGTTTCTAATCTCCAATATATGCACACTTAGTCCCTAATTCAACAACACTTAAAGGTGTATTATTAAAAGAAAGTAATAGTGAAATAATTTAGTGAGTATGGGTGAATTTATGTTCCTCACAAAAAGCTGATCCTTTCCTATAGGCTTTAACAGGATTGAAGATTTATTATAGTCAAAAATGCTCCAAATATTTGAAAATTTACTTTTCCTGTAAGGACTAATATTGAAGTACTATTATTCTCTATACAGCACTACACTAGCAAAGAAATTCTTAGTTCTTCCCTACCTTAAAATATTTTTTTTAAATCTCATAAAGCTTGAGCTGTAGATCTATCAGCTTTTCATGCCAAGTTAAAAATGGTTCATCTTTATGACCATCCTTTAAAAATGAAAAAAAGCTAATGGAGATTATTAGTTTCTATTTACTGTAAAGATTTAAAAGACACCCTCGACACTTGATTCATTTCTACTTTCTGGAAGATTTCTGGGGCTTTGGCTTTTAAATTCCACTAGTTTATTTCCATAAACACAACTGTTGGCCAAACACAAAGCATACCAGAACCTGCTACTCTCAGAAATAACTAAAGCTTCTAGCATAGTTTCCAAACACAAGACACCCTACTTTTCAGAAGAGCTGCAGTAATAGCTGTAATTAAAAAAAACCAAAACACCAAAACAAAAAAAAAAACCCAAACATGTGGCCTGTTCTTGCAGTCCTTACACCATCAAGTTTCCTTGAGGTTAGAATGCTCTAGATGAGGAAGATAACTAAGTGAACATTATCTATTTCAGAAAGCTAGATTTCAATTTCTCATATTTGGCTATTAAAAGAATGCCTGAGCACAAACTATCTTGGTCTTTGGTTTTACCAGAGATGTTCATTGAGAATGTGATACTCAAAGTTCAATCTGTTCGTTGTACATAAGGCACATGGCATGCTTCTGCATCATACATACTATAGAAAACTCACTATGACAAGGATTCCACCTGAAAACTCCTTATTACAAATTTACTCTTTCTACCTTGAAATCTGGGTATTGCAGAAAATATGGAACTCTATATCACTTAAACTCCGTATTAAGTAAAGACATCCACACAATACAGAGTCTTTTGCATATTTACTTCACGTCTCTGGGTACACAGATACACCACCTACTTTGATCTCTTCGTCTCAGTGAGTTGGAACATGCAAAGAAATTTCCTTCTGGTAGTGTCAGAATTGTGCTTGAGCTCCTAATTTGTATGATATTCAGCTCCTGGAAATGCACTGAATTGTTATTTCAAAGTGATAGAACCTTACAAATGACTTTTGAAAACTTAAAAGCCAGGCAAAGACTTTGCATTTAAATTGATTTTTTTGAAGGGTTTCCCAAAAAGGCCTATTTTCATGATCATACTCAGTGATATCTAGCAGGATACCATAAAGCATGGGTAGCCCAGAATAGAATGACAGTCATTTACATACAAATGAGCTCATTACTATTGAATTTTTTACCAGCTGTTGATTCAAAATTTGAAAGATGTTTTATGAATCTACATAAAATATTAAGTGATGGCCATTCTATTGTCAGTGTCCTTTATTAATTCTTTGTACTAGTTTTCATCTGCATTTTAGTAACTGTCATTCCATATGTTGATTTTAATCAAAACCATCACATCCTCAAATTTTAATCTACCCTAGGAAATATTTCCAACTATAAAGCACATTGCATTGCCTAGTCATGAGAAGTTTAAGCTATGACATGACAAGCTAACAAAATACACACTCATATTTTAATGGAACCAATATGCCACACTTCCTTTCAAAGAAATACCCATTGCTTAAAGAATATCAAATTTATGGGCAATCTCTGCAGAAACTTCCTTGAATAAACATTCACTTCAAAAGGATTAGCATACATCTTTTCAGAAGCCAGCTCTTAATCAATAGTCTGGTTGTCTTGCTTTGAAGCAGCAGGAGCGCTTACTCTTCACCTACTATATGGCACATAGCATATCTATGTGTTGGGCCCCCTTCCAAGCCCTCACCTGAGTAATTTCAGAGAAGATTTAATTTACACAAAGACATGCAGAGATCTTTATCTTTCATTAAGAATGACTTATTTACAGAATGACTCTGACTAGATTCATGTTTTATTTCATGCATTCCCTTACATGGGGTAGTATGAACAGAACCAAAGAAGATGCCCTTGCTTCAGACATGATCTGGCAAGCAAAATCTGTGGAAGGATATAGCACACCTTCAGTTGTGCTGTCAACACTCCCCTCTGCAGATGAACAATAGTAATTAAAGCAGTTTATTGAACATTTAATATGAAAATCTAAAAAATTTTTCAGAAAGAAAAAGGGATTCTACGCTAATGCAGTAGCACAAATACACAATAAGCAACCATAGTGTTGAGAACTGTCCCTAAAAAAGTAAGGTCCTCCTAAGCACTCATGGTCTAACTGAACCAGGACTATGATGCCTCTAAGAGCAAAAAGATGATGCCATGAATGTAACAGGAGACAAATCACTACCTTTGGTCCCAAATTAGTGCCTGTAATTAGAAACACACAGTGATGACCAGTAGCTCTTCATGTCACAGAGTTTCTTACATCTCAGAGGTACTAGATTTTGTTGCTCTACCCTCTCAGCCCAACTCCTCCTCTTGCAATGCTTAGATCTATCCCTCATCTCACTAGGGATCTTCACATTGCCACTTTCAACCTTGATAGAAGACAGACTGCAACCTTTCACCATCATGAGACGCAATTTGTTTAAGCAGCAGTTAAGCACACTCCAAAACAAAAGATGAACAATACAGGACTAAAGAAAACAAATACACAAAAAGGTTTAGAGCTTGCCAAATGAGGGCTAAAAAAAATAGCCCAGGTTGAGGGCATAACCACAGAATTCCAGAGGAATTTCAAAAGGTGCTTTAGGCACTGACACCATTCCTGGATGCCAGATTTTGATTCTCATAAAGCTGCAGCAGTACATCATCCTATTTGGCTGTCCTTTGCACTATAAACCTCCCCATCACTGAGCATGAATTAATAATTTCTGAAGTGGTGGAATTTAGTTTAAATGTTGCTGCATATAACAGTTAACATTATAGCCTCTGAAACAGCAGATTGTGTACTATTGTTCATGAGTTTCCTTCCTGCAGAGTTTTTGGAGGAAACAAGCATTCATGAACAAAGCTTTGCTAATTAGCTCGGAGCCTGCCTGTCTGAAGGGGCCATCAGGAATGAAAAATGAGAAGCAATCAGTGAGAGACTTCAGAACATAAGAAATTGGCAAGAAGAGCAGAGCAAACCATAACATAATTGTGTTCTAAATATTGCATCAGCTCCGAAATTAAAAATATATAAATATAGGAGACTTCTTTAGCAGAGATCATAAGCATAACTGGAAGGTATATAAGGCTGAGTAACATTCAGAAAAGAAGTTTATATTCTGAATACATTATTCTTCTCATGTACTGGTGAGTATGTATCAACACTTTTCACAACTAGCCAAGCTGGAAAACCTTTGAGGGCAACAGTAAAACTCACTTGAAATTGCATCTTATGGCCTTAAAATGTAACTTACTCAAACTCTGTTTTGTCATTGAGAAGGTCATCTCATATGCATCATTACATCATTAACATTACATCATTATGTTACATCAGCAAGAGAGGTTGGTGGAGTGTTAAATATGACTTTTTAAAATAGAATCTTTTTGTAGAGGAGATGCCAAAAGATTTACCCAATAAAAGGCCACAAACACAATAAAAGTTGCCACCCAATATCACACTGAAATACTGACACATCCTCACAGCAGCATAACTCCACATTGATAAACTAAGAAAGGTATATCCAAATTCCTGCTGTATAAACTCATCAATAATGACATATAATAGAAAAATGTGTTTTATTTCAGGAATTAATCAATGAAGTGATTACAAACTTAAAATACTGCAGAAGCAAAACATGTAAAGTGATCCAGCATATCATATGGCCCTAAGACACTCTGAATCAGTCATCTGTATCCTGAATCATTTCTCAGAAACTCTTTATACTGTTTATATTTACATAAAATACTAGGGTTATCCAGATACTTTCTAGACCTACAGATTTTTCTATGTTGTCTTTTTCTTTTCTGTATTATGTTTCTCAGTAAAATTAAAAAACCCAGTAGAAGTATCTCCATTGGAAGATCTTTGCTTACTTTATGCTCAAACTATTCTCTGAAGTGTTGCTAGAGGTTCAGCAGTAGAAACTAAAATATTTCCACTATGTTTCCCACTCCAAACCCCTTCCATTTGAGCCAGGATTGTTGCCCCTGATGAATAAGATGGCTAAGAACTGGACTAGGTTTTGAGAGAAGATGTTATTTCACCGTATCCTATACTTTAGTAATGTCTATACTCATTCAATCTAAATAGGCTATGTCAAACTAGACATCTCAAACACCTAAAGAAACAACTGCATTAAATTTTGAAGTACCAAGGAGAGGAAAAAATAGATGTTAATTAAAATCTCAGATTTGGATTCTTCAGAGAAGAATCACATGCAGAGATTATTTTTCTAGTACATAGTCTGTTGCTAATTGAGTCTTTAAACCTGTCTAAATTTGACTGTAATTGTTTGTCTGTGAGACTGTTGATAATTTTCTAGGAGTTATCAAGGCCTACTGCACAAACTTCTTTTTGGAGTTGGAAAATCCATATTATTAGCATGATAAAATATAAAATCTTTGAAATATAAACGGTTTAAAAATAGAAAGAAAAGGGAAATATTTAATACAGTCTGTACATCTACTTGACACAGAAAATGACTAATAATGTAGAAACTACTATGAGAATGGAGGCATTCCTCCTCATCCCTGCCCCAAAATTATATTGAAGTAAGAAACTGAGAACAAACCATGTACTATAAAGTTTATTTACCACATTCACTTTTGTATTTACGACAAGAGTCCCCAGGCTTCAGGAACTATTATCACAATGTATACACACATATACACAAATCCAGATGTGCATCATGTATAAAGCACTTCAGATAATGGATCATTAAGTTGGATGCAAGTGACAGAAAACAGAAAGAAATAAAGCAGATTCTGCAGTCCTGCATTATTTGCTTCATGCAATAGTAAAATGCTACAGATCATTTCTGTTATGGTGAAAAATCATTAAACCCATAATGGTGAAACCTTTACTGAGTCCAGTGGATTACTGGTGTGAAGAACCAGCTACAGTACCAGTAATATTTAAGAGGCCAGTAAGAAACAGTGCACATTCATCTGTAAAAAACTCTTTTTTTCCCCATTTTGGCATTCCCAACAACCAGTCAGACATCCATGTAACCTAAAGTGCAGCATTCTATTCCAGTTTTTAAAGCTTGAATTACAACAGTAATACAGCTTTCCTGTTAAAAAATAAATGTGTATAGCTATCAGCTCTGCATATTGACAACTAATGTTCAATTGAAAGGCATAAAATGCTTTTAAAATATTTTTCTAGGTTGCAAGAAATGGTAATTTTACAGAAACCTGTCCCTGTGGGGATCTAGGAACAGCTAATAATAATAATAATAATATGTACAGTCTATGTGCACTGTGTGCTTTTATAAAACACTTAACAAGCCAGAACACATATTTTCCATACACAAAACAACTACTCTGTAAGTGAATGAAAGTGCAACATAAACACCAAACTTTTCAACAAAACAACTTCATTTTTACTTACAGATGTAATTAAGAAGGCAAAGAACCAGAAGGAAGGTGAAACTTCATCAAACACTGGTGTCACCTGGCCAAACTCTGAGAAATCCTCCACCCTACACACACTACACAGCCTACTAGAGACACTTTCTAAGGAGCACACATGTAATATCCAAAAGCATTCCCAAACGTTCCCATCTTTTAGCATACACTGCCTAGATGCATAAGAAAAACTAACATGCTTCTCTTATGTCTACAAAACTTCTTAGGCATTACCAGAATAACATCAGCTCAAAGAGTTATTTACAGAGTAAGAAGGTATATCACAGTGCCCTGTTAAAGAGACTATCCATAAGACTTAAGGCAAAATCTAACCACAGTTTGGCTGATCTGAAACATAATGTACAGTGGGATACCATGGTCAGGGGTTTTTAAGACTAAACTTTAAACTGCAGGGAATGGATGTCACTGTGGGTACAGTTAATAGGGCAACAGAAGCCAAATTTAACTGAGCTGTTTGTGGACACTGAGTGCATATTAATTAACAGATAGCTTGATTTAGGCTACAGTAACCATTTTATCAAAAGATGATCTCTGTAATAACAATTAAAAATTAGAATGCTCAGAACATAATCCTCATTTTTCAGGGTATGAATAGGCATTTTGCAGATGAAGTTATGCTGGTATTTATATAGCCAGATTATTTGACAGACTATTTTAGAGTGATCCACGCCAGAGACAACAGAGTGGATTCAACAGGCCACTGCCTTATTTCATTACAGGAACAAAGATTTCTGAAGAAGCCTTTATTGTTGTCTCTCAGGGCCCAAAATAATCCTGAATATTTTATCAGGATATAGGATGTAAAC
The DNA here is from genome assembly GCA_013399015.1 of Galbula dea. NCBI lineage: Eukaryota > Metazoa > Chordata > Aves > Piciformes > Galbulidae > Galbula > Galbula dea. The sequence continues at coordinate 2,471,535 of VWZX01000352.1, forward strand.
AGTTTCTGGCTTTTCTAAAAAAATATATTTCTCATAGTGGTATCAGTAGTGCACATTCAAATATTTTATATTGAAATAAGAAATGAGATTTCTTTTTATTTGTCACTGAAAGAACTTGTACAATTGCAAAGGATACATATGGGAAATAATGACAGAAACCATTTGCTGATAGTAACATTTTTAGTAATATTTTTACTAATTGCTTCAATCCACAGGAAGTGAAATAATATCCAAAAGTTGTTGGCTTTAATCCCTTTTTACATCAGCTTTTTGATAATTAGCTATGAAGAAGCCCCTTACACATTCTGCCTTCATGATCCTCTGATATTCTGACTGTAAATACCTAGATCCTATTTTTTCCCTCACTGGGTAAGTGTAACAAATTTCTGTGTACTTGTGCATCAGATTGTACTAGGTGGGAGTGCCCTTTTCTCCCACACAAGAAGGGAGGGTATCAATTCAACTTGTGCACAAAGTTCTAATGTTTCTTCACCTTTGGCTGCTTTCAGAATAAAGATCTGACAGTTTCTTTCCAAATGTCTGACCAAACCCTTTTTTCTACACAGAACTGAGGTGTTTTGTCACTTATTCCTTTCACATATGGGTTTGTGCTCTAGCACAGAATCACAAAATGGATGAGGTTTGGAGATATCTGGTCCAAACACCACACTCAGTCAAGGACACCTAAAGCTGGTTGCCCAGGAAAAAACCTTTTATATTATACACACAGATAATCCACCCAAATTTTGTTAGTCTCTTTCTCAACATAAACATCCTTTAAATAACATCAAAATATCAGCAATTCCTTGAAAAATTACAAATTATTTAACCTTTTCTAAAAGCTTCAGAGGAGAGTTTAAACATACATTTTTTGTCTTCCACTTCGTTAGACATTAGGAGGAAGTTCTTCACCATGAGGGTGGTTAGACAGTGGAAGAGGTTGCCCAGAGAGGTTGTGGAAGCTCCACCCCTGTAAGCTTTTAAGACAAGGCTTGATAGGCCCCTGGGCAACCAGATCCCTGCCAGGCAGGGGGGTTGGAACTAGATGGTCTCTAAGGTCCCTTCCAACTCTGACAATTCTATGTTCTTATTGTAGCAATAAGTCCATGTAAAACGATCTGTCATGAGACTATACAATTAGTCCTTGTGAACCTGAAACGTTACAGCATTTTCAAATAATAAGAGAAATATGATTAAACAATTAAACAATTCTGATATTTTGTCAATAAAAGAAAATTTGCAAAAATCTATCGACTCCAGAGATGCTCTCTACAAATCCCTGTGAGACCTGGGATGAAGTTCATAAAACATTTCTAAAAATGTCCATATATTTTGTTGAATAGAAAAAAATTCATGTAGTTGGTTGCTGTTGTTGTTGGTCTCAATGCACTTATGCAATTTGTTTTTGAAACTACTCTGGCGTTCAGAGTTATGCCTCATTTGAGTCCAGGATTAGTAAAAATACAGTTCTAAAATCTACTATTATTACTCAGATGAAAGACCACAGGGGATTCCTACCTGAATCAGTGTCCTACCCAAATCTAGTGGCCACATACAGTCTTATTCAATTTCATCATTTCATTCATTTCATTAAAAGGATTTGTTTCTGCTTGACCAAATTAGATCCCAGAGAAAGTAAAATAACAAAGTTAGAGTTGGGAAGACATTCACACATAAAAGCCCTAACATTTCCTCTAAGGAATTTCAATTTTCATTTTAAGAAATCACAATGGACATTCAGTGTTGTAAGACAAAGCTCCACAGAGAATCCTTCACCCTCTTAGTACTTCTAAGGCTAAAGTTATAATCATATAAACCCATCTGTGATTGGACAACTTCGGTTTCATTTGGGATGGGAAGAATATGCACATTTTACTCTATATACCTCTATATTGACCACATAGAGAAAAAATGCTTGACCAGAATGATTGAAATGAAAAGGCTGCATTAAGTGGAGGTTTTATTTTTAGTAATTGTCAGATAAATAAAGTGATCTGTGAAAACCAAACTGTACTCAGAATACTTCCCAGGAGATGAGTTAGAAGAGGGAAAGGAAGAGTGAAGGAGCATTGCTACCTGCAAGCTGGTTATACCACCTGCAACCCTTACTATGTGCTGCAGGCACCTAACAGCAAAACTAGGCTGTTGAAAACTCTTATAACCTGAGAGCAACTGGGGGACTTGGAGAATACAGACACAGACAAATGGAGCAGTTAATTTCATTGAAAATGTCTTGCTTCACATAAACCAGTTTCCTTCAGCTAAGACCCTACCACTGAGATGAAGAGGCTGCTCCTCTTAAAGTGTCTTCCAAACAATCCGAAATTCAGAGCATTATTTAGATTTCCTTTATGTTTGACCAGTTGTGTGAGGGTTGGATTTTGATATCAGAGTTCTATAAGCCATTCATTCCTGAGACACTATAGCTAACTTCTAAACAAAAATATATTTTAGGACAGGGTTCTACTGGGGGCACGAGATGCTAAGTCTAGCAAACCCCAACATGGTTTCTACTAGGCTCAGAAGAAGTGGTTTAGTCAGAAAACCTTTTCTTCATCAAGTTCAAGCAATGAAAATTCAATTTATAGATTGCCATTCAGTAAGTTACTGAAGAAGGAACTAAAGTCTTTGTTGGCTGTAAATATGAGCAAACACAAATGCACAGGTCTGGTTACTTCTCTGCAGTAGAGTTTCTCTCTGCTACCACCAGAGCTCATTAATCTGGGGAGATTTCTGTCTCCTCTGCGTGAGAAGATAGCTCTTGGATCCACACAAGAAAATCCTTGAGCAGGTCTGCTTCTAGGAAAGTGTTCCTGAAGGAAATGTGCCTTTCATTCAGGAATACATAATATTACTTGCAGCCAAAAGTGCAAGACTTGTTAGGCACTAACGGTTTCTCAAATGTTAATAGCTCAATTAAATGAGAGGAAGGGATGAGCTGGATATGAGGAAAGGGGCCCATATTTTCCAGCTGCATGATTGAGACATCCAGGATAATGTACATCAGTCTTTTCTCATGTGCTTAAAGGTTACTGTAACCATTGTGTAATAAAACTGTGAAGTTACTAGGACACCAAGTCCCACTCTGGTGATTTCTCTCACCAGCCTTGTTAGCAGGTCCGAACACTTCAAACTAGAACAATGAATGTGATGATATCAGAAGAAAAAAGACTTTCATAATATCTTTCACCTTCAAAGGACATCTTCACAGTAAAACTGGAAGTTTCTGTGGAAATACCTTTTCCTTTAAAAAAAACCCCCAAACCTGGAGAATTCAATAACATTATCATCAGTGTGAATTTGTAGTTTCCAGGGAAGATCTTCCTCCCTCCCAAGTCCAGTTTAGTGAGTGTATTTCTTAATTCTGTCTTAGATTTCTGTTACCAAGTGACCCTCACACACAGTCACACATCTGCTTTTGAAAGGCACTGATTTAAAGATTATATCATCTTACTCCACAAATATAATGCAGCATTTGCCAAATTTTAAAAGCTTATTACCTTTACCTAAACCTCTTCACTTTTAAGCATATGATACTATCTCACTGTTCACTTGCAGTCACCCAAAATCAAACCTCAGAGCTACACTCACAGCAATGTCACTGCTGACTACTAACACAGAATCATCCTTGCTGCTGACAGTCTGCCCAGTGCAAATCTGAAACAAGGTCTGATGAGGCCATCACCTCCTCTTGAGCAGATGGAAGCAAGAAAATAGGACTTGGTCCACCAGTTTATACACACAGTAACAACCATGACTCTGCCAACTTATCTCAGGTAATGCTTTGGTATTGGTACTCTACAGTTACCTCCAAGTACTCTTTACTTACTACTTGTGCTGCCCAGTTCTGGCACAGAATTAACATTTTGTTTCTTGATATTTAAAGTTCAACTTGTATCAGTTTTATTAATGGACACGAGATATGCCCATACAAAATTAACTCTGTTAAAACATTTGCCACTGAATTTAAATAACTCAAAACTGCTGATGATTTGTCATATTAAAACAGTATCAAACACACAATTTTTAACACACAACAGTGCTGCCAAATTATTTAAAGCATCATCTCTCTTGAATAACAGAGATCTTTTGCTTAGGCTTACCACAGTTGAAGTCTAAGACAAAACCACAGTAAGACTTTCAGCAAAGTAAGAATATAAAATTCATATAAATAAGAATGAGCAATGCTTCCTCACCTTATGCTTCTCTGAAAGTTAAAACAACCAAGCTATTTCCCAAGCCAAGTTTACTACAGCTAGGATTGCTAAATTACCATTTCTTAGCTTTGACACATCTCCCAGAGGGAAGGGGGAAAAAAAAGTCATGTAATGCATTTCAGCCATCAGTTTGCTTCCCTGTCCAAAAGAGAGAGTTAATTTTAAAGCTTTGCAGCTTTCTAAATCTCTTTCCCTCAGTAAAAATATTCATGCCTACTGAGGTCACCTAATGCAGGTGTTCATGTCTGCTTTCTGAAACAAAACTCAACTTCAATACCTTTCAATATGTGCACTACAGTCTACTATTTACTTCTACTCTATAATAGTGATTACAGGCTGCCTGATAATCTGGTTGAGAAAGCTGACAAAATACACACAGTGATAACTCCCTGTACTTGGCACTGGTGAGGTCATACATTGAATACTGGGTTCAGTTTTGGGCCCCTCACTACAAGAAGGACATTGAGCTGCTGAAGCATGTCTGAAGAAGGGCAACAGAGTTGGTGAAGAGTCTAGAGCACAAGTCTTGTGAAGAGCAGCTGAGAGAAGCGGGATTGATTCTTCTGGAGAAGAGCAGGCTCAGGGGAGACCTCATTCTATACAACTACTTCAAAGGAGGTGGTAGTGAGGTGGGGCTCAGTCTATTCTCCCAGATAAGAAGTAATAGGACAAGAGGAGATGGCTTCAAGTTATGCCAGGTGAGGTTTAGGTTGGATATTATGTAGAATTTCTTCACCAAGAGGCCTAGCAGACATTGGAACAGGCTGCCCAGGGAGGTGGTGGAATCATCACCCCTGGAAGAGTTCAAAAAACATCTAGATGTGGTGTTTGGGGACACGGTTTAGTGCTGAGCATCATAGTGGTGGGTGGATGGTTGGATTCAATAATCTCAGCAGTCTTTTCCAACCATAATGATTCTAGGATTCCTGGGAGCTATATTCACCTAAACAAAACACTGTTATACATATCAAAACTCCATGTGACTGCAACATCTGTAACATCACTAGCAATAGCTTTATCATAGCTATCTTGGCCACCTATTGTGGTATGTAGCTGTAGTCACAAACCCTCGTGAACCCTGGCACACAACACCACCCTCTGCAAGGCAGACTGAAGATAAATATGTTAAAATAAGCAACAATCACCCCTTCACTGCACACACACTGTATATAATTCCACAGCTATTTACACCAATACCACAGTAAAAAAGTCTGTATTTTTGTTATACGTGGTTCTTATCGTGGGCTGGTTTGTATAATAAATTGCAATAGGCCTGTAACAAGAATATTGCTTTCAGGAGAGGTCAAAGAAATAATGCCTAAAAAAGAGAACTCTTCAAAGTTTGTGCCTTGCTGAACCCTTCTGCATCCCCCCCTCAGTTCAGGTTTCACAGATTAGCTGTTGGCTGTTATGCTGCAAACTCTGATCAAAGCCTTGGTGTAGCTGGGGCATTGACAATGCCTGATGGGATTTTATTAAATGCCATGTGATTTGTTTAAAAATATTTTAATAAAAGAAATTTCACACTGAACATTTCCCTGACTGCCCAGAGTTAGATTTAGAACAACAATAAAAAATCATCCCAAGTATCCAAAGGAATCAAAGGCAATACTGAGGAAAACAGGGCTTGGGTTTTTTTTTTCATTTTTTTTTCAATAGGGAGTAAATAAGATCAGATTATTTTGAAATCTCTTATTTTTCTTTTTCTCTGGATTTATATGCATACCTACAGTCAAACCCAAGAATTTATACTCCACAAGACCTTTGTCAAATTATTCATATGCTTAATTGCAAAGGAAAACGAACTTGAGATAGTTAAATGTATATGCTAATCATAATAATTTAATTATTTTTCTATTGATCATTTTTATTGCCGCATTTTACACTTTACCTGATTATTTATTAGATACTGTAATGAAATTCCACTGCCTTATTGCATTATTTAGTAAACAAAGCAGCAAACTACAAAAGTACAGCAATAAAATTAAGGTGATTCAGCAGTAAGGTTGAATTTTAATTAAGTTAAGGGAAGATGGTTTTGAAGATGCTAAAGCCAGAGAGTTTACTCAACAAAACCAGAAAAAGCAGGTCCTTCCTGTATGACAGAAATGAGGAAAGCATTCTAGTAATTTCTTCCTCTAAAGTAAAAAGAGGAAGGGAAAAGGGAAAGAAAAAGCAGAGAGCATTTTTCCTTAGCAGAATGAATATGGATTACTGCATATCATAAGGCAGTTCTGGGAATAAAATGACAATTAACTTTCCATCAGATTCCCTTGCCATCAGCATTTCTTCAAGCCTCCATTCCCCAAGAGAGATATTCACAAAACCCACAAGTGATGATGATGATGAAAACCCCCTGAAACCCAAAATACATAACCCCTATATGGTCTAAAAATACTAATGCATGCATAACATTTATACAGCTTTCCATTTATGTACAGGTGAGCAGATTTTTCATCTTCACATTCCTTTTTAGATGATGCTTCATATCTGTAATACTAACAGTGCATTTTACAAGACAGCTTTCCTGGATTTCCCATTACTTGGCAAAACTACATTACCATAGGGCTCAGAGTCATGATGGCTTATTCTGAGCTCGTGTACTTCACACTGGCTCTGCCTCAATGTGAACTCTTGTTTCTGCATAAGAACCTGATGCTTCCAGCTAGAGAATGGGGTCATCCTCTGGAAACAAATTTGGTTTCTGAAACTCCTGGAGAAGTCAGTAGGTGTTCCCTGGAAAGCTTTTTCTATATGCTACCTAATTAATAAATTACCACCTTCTCTTTAATTAAGAACTCAGCAGTTTGATTTCCCTAAAACATATGTTGATGGTTTCAGTTCTCTTTGGAATGTCTGAGTGAGCTGGAAAGCAGATCAACCAGACTAGGCTCCTTCCCTGTAAGCATGAGTCAAATTCCAGAAGAGTAGCCCACGACAGCACAAGGCATGTGTACACTCTGCACAGAGCCAGGTGTCACTGTGCAAGCAGCCTGCAAGTATAACAGACAATGATACACAGCTATACTAGATTATCCTGGCTAAACATATACCTAGCATTCTAGTATTCAGCTGGCATATACTTCAAAGAAGTTTTGGCAGATATGAATTAAGTTCTGATTTAAAAAATGCAACTATTTCTACCAATGTCAGGGTGTCTCCACCCTAAAAAAATGCCCACTGATGTGGCAAATTTTATGAAAGCCCAGCTGTGTTAGATCATTTGGGTTTTTTAATACCTTTTTTGTCGGTGAAGTTTTATTCTCTCTCCAGCTCTTTCTATTATTCAAACAGATTCCAGTTTATTCCAGCTGTTGAATAAATTCTTGGGTTTTGTGAACCTAATTTACCTTCGTTCTAGATAATAGGAACATAAGATTATTCTGGTTATTAGTATTGCCCTCTAGCTTTCTGAAGAGAAGAGTAAAAATTTAAATATGATGCTCAGAAAGACCACATTCTCCTGACTACACCCAAATAACCAAATTATATAGGAAGACCAAAGGCTTTTTCTTGCTAATGCAATGACATTGTGTAGCTTTTATTCCCTTATGGAAGGAACATAAAGGGAAATAGAAATACATCATATTCCATAGTCTAAGATAAAACAGATACCCTTCTTCCCTAAGAAGCCTGCACCACTTTGCAATAGGGTATACAGATAGAGTGAATGTTGGTTTTAGACTTGGATCTTTTTTCCTTGGGACTGCTAACTTAAACAATTCATGAATCTACATGTGAGATGAAGGACAGGAAGGTGGCAACCCTGAGAGCCAGTAAAAGGCAAACTGAACTGACAAAGTGACAGTGATGACTGGGATGACAAATGACAACATTCATATTAATTAGTGCTAGATGACATTCAATCACTGTCCAGTCCTGGCTACAGTGAAAGACAACACAGTGTTTAAGCACAGAAGCAGGAAGAGATGACAGTTTTTTAACCTGTAACCACTTAAAAAGCCAGCAGGGAAGGGACAAGGTTATATACATCTGTAAAGAGCTCTTGCTGGAGTTCAGTAATACAGAAATTACTCAGAAAATCTAGATGCAGTATTTTTAATTGGCCTAGTTAGCTGGGTTTCCTTTTTTTGTGTATCCATAAATCAGAAGATCTCCCTTCATATATAAAAGGGATGAAAAAGAAATTAATTCTTACCCCAGAACAGGGGTAAGAGGAATCTCTCTAGGCATTCTACATCACTCCTTCAATAGACTTTGCAGACTGGATCTGTGTGCTTTGTGGACCAAACTGCTCTGCTGCTCCCACTGTGTCTGTGGACCGTGGGTTTAACAGGAATATTCAAATCCCCATCTGCTCCTTGCTGCCTCCCCTTGCCCTTGGTCCTTCCTCCAGGGAGCTACAGCATTAATTTCAGTCTCGATGCCAGTAATGTTATGGCAAAATGCTGCCCCTTGATTGGGTGTCCCTTTCTCCTCTGCCAGCTAGGAATAGACCTCACACAATCCCTTGAACCATATCCTGTCTTGTACAGTCTCCTTGGTGCAGTCCAAAACTGTGCCCAGGAAATGTGCTTACAGACATACCTACATAACTTCCCAGTGTCTTATGGCACAGACAGACAGACCCTGGTTGTCTCAAGCTCAGGAGGTCTTCACATGCTTTGTATGAACATGCTACAACTGTCACAGCAACACAACTCTGTATGTCCATAAGGAATACATTTATGTCACACTGATGTGCTGATCTACTAGGCACAAGCTGCGGTTTTCTTTTCAGAGGGAGAACCATAATATTTCCAAAGAAATGCACCATATAAAACTACACAGAAACTCAATTAACAATATATCCATAATTAAATAACATTAAGGATCTGCAATTTGCCACAAACACCAATACAATCAAACACCATACAGCTGCTCTGTTCCAAGTTTCCATTGACATGATACACACACACTTTTTTCTCCTTTTAGTCTTAGTTTTTCAGTAATTATAAATCTTTGCTGTATTCTGGAATTGTCAAGCAATTTTTGCATATGGCCACAGAAGCCAAATATTTACAGTTACTTGCCTTAGCAGAAGACGTGTTACATATAAGACCTTTTATGCATGGATAAATATTCTATATAAATTAACTGTGAAATATTAAGAGGTAAGTGCCATGTCTTTGCAAAGTAGAAAGCAAACATATAAAAGCAGCATCTATTAACAAAGCAATAGAGCTTTAGATATTTTTCCAGTAAAAGACAGAAAATACTTGTTGGCAGTGACAGATTTGTTATTGCAGAAGATAGAAAATCAAAAGAAAATGTTGACTACAAGGATAAACTGCAATATCTCTTTCTTACTGCTGATTTACTGTCATTTACTGCAGTTATTTATCCAAGCAAATAATAATTTGGGAATTCAGAGGCACATACATCCAAAAATATTAAAACACCACATATTTCTGACACGTGTAGCAAATGTAGCACTGTTTTACTACATTCCTCTGTAGTATTGCTCACAGGGCATAAATAGAATAGCCAGAAACTTTCAGAAACATGTCAGGGGGGGAAAAAAATTCCATAGGAAGTTAGATTTCTTTTAAAAGTCTGCTAATAATCCCAGAATCACAGAATGTCATGAGTTGGAAGGGACCTTGAAAGATCATCTGGTCCAACCCCTCTGCCAGAGCAGGATTAATCAAGTGTCAGAAGTAGTTTAGCCTAAAATAGATTGCTATATATGTTTTATTTCTTTCTTCCCCACCACCAACCCTCACATTTCCCCTTTTTGTAAGGGCCAAACTGACATCATGACTGGAAGAACAGAACTCTGGTTAAACAAGGCATTTACCTCGTAGCTTCAGTGAAGTACAGAAAGCATTTTACATGCAGCCTGCGCAGCTAGTACACAAGATGGCAGTTCTGAGTCTTGGGAAAGGTTTTGGTCCTGTCTTTGAATTTGCTGTGGTCTCTCCATACTCAGCTCTGCAGACAGGAATAAATTTCACTAACAGCTGGATGAAATACAGGACATTTGGCAGTCTGGGTAGAAGATTCTCCTACAATGCAGCAAAATGGCTCATAAAGACTGCAGAAAAGAGCATCCAATTGTCCATCTTTGAACAGATGACCAATGTGCTTAGGTGCTGCACTGCACACAAGGGCTTTGCAGATACTCCTCCTGGCAGCCACTGCAAGGAGGTTTCTCTGCTGAACGGTATTCAGACTCCCTATTATAGGCTTCACAGAATAAAGCAAATCAATGAGAGGTGCTGTCTTTAAGTGAAACTTTTCCCAACAAAATCCACGTGAAAGGATCCAGTCTAATATCGTCTAATTCTTTGTTGGCAGAAGAGAGGCCTCTAGGTACTAAGAGAGCTCTTTTAAAACAACAGAAATGTATATGTATCTATGAAATGCTGATGAATCAAGTCCTGTCATGTCTAAGTAAACATGTAATTTAGATTTAGTGTAATGTTTTCTGAGTCTGCAACTATCAGTTGATTGTGGAAAGCATTTAGTGTTTAATAGCCATATTAAAGCAAGGTACACTTGGCAGAAAATTAAGTATTGAAAAAAGGGAGTCTCCTGATGTATTAACAAGCAATAAGGTGGTGGTTTCTTTCTGACTGTATTTTTGAGTTCTCTTCCTTAAGAAACAAATCAACTATCCTTCAGTGGAGATCTTCCCTCCCTTTACTTTTGTACTAAAGCATTGTATATTGGATTAAAGGCAAGAACAGTAGACTGCTGAAATTATCAAAACAGCATTTCAGCTTAACATAAAAACTGGGGCCTAAATTTGACTTAATTTATCATTTTGTTATCACACAGTTTCAAACTTTCTCATCCCAACAGAAAAAGGATTGCTAAAGGGATATATTATCATTGCCTGTGCTCTTTGCCAGGCTTCACTGTTCTTCCAGCAGCCATGAGCCTTCCTGGCTACACGGATGAGGAGTTTCCTTCAAAATCTCTGCTTTTCCTGTGACAGAAATTGTTCCTTTCTACTGCCACTTTCCAATGCAGCTGTTTCTCTACTGCTTATTCCAGCCTGTATCCCCCATGGTTCTCCACCCACTGTTCCCATTTTGTTGAGGCTACTATCTCCCAGAGCAGCTGGTTTAGTTGGCTAGGACAGGTACGGACAAGATACAGGAGACATGGAAAGATGCAGGCTTCTGCTCTATACGGTGTAGGGCAGTGCATCATAAACGCAAATTCAGCTTCAGATAGCCAGCTTCAGTCAGCTGGTGTTATTGGAGGAGAGAGAGTAGAAGGTGCAGAAGTACATATACAGATAAAACAATCTTCCAACCCTCTCTCATAAATATACTAGCAATGATTTGATGAAATACATAGAAAAGCCACTGGAAGTTAGGTGCAGGGGTGCTCTACAGTCAGAGTGCTAAAACAAGTCTAATACTTGCATAAAGAAAGAAACCTACCATAGGAAGAAATGGGGTAAATGCTAATATACTATTTATATATTTATGAATTATTTATATAATACAATTGTTAACAAGATTCAATGGAACAGAGGATTCTGTGCTAATCTGAAATATAAGTGATTGTACAGTACGTGTTTGTGTCTGATCATTACAGGATACATGACCATTACTCATTCCAACATCCAGGGCAGAAATAACTACTGACCCCATATACTATGGATCTCCTTTTTCCAAAATGCTGTTCATCATTTGTCTGTGTTTGAATTTCCCACCAAGGGAAACAAAGCATATTTACAAATGGTGCATTTTAGCAACCAGCAACAATCAATAAAAATACTATCTAGAAATTATTGAAGCCTTTTACATTCCCATACAGTGGAAAATATTCCAAGTCCTGGATGTAATCGGATTATAGCAATAAGCTGAAACAGAGAGTGCAATATGTATTCTAACAGGATCAAAATAGGGATTTTAACAAAATCAAAGTAGGGAGAACACATTGAGCCACAAAGCTAGAAAAGATAATTCAGAGTCTATTTAAAGAAATTAAGAATCAAGTCGATCACAGACAATTAGCCTAACTAAATCCATGAAATGGGAACAAAAGCAGCATCTTACTCTATGTAATAGTTTAATATTATATGGATAGTTTCTAACCAAAAGCCAAAACCAGAGAAGTGAGAAAGGAAATACCACACATACATTGACTACATCCACATGGACATCTTAACCATCCAATTTGAAAAACTTCTTTCATCTATTTTTGATCCAGAAGTATAAGACCATGTTTCATTTGAAGAATTGATACTGAAACACGACCAGGAGGTGCTGGGAATCTTAACAGTCCTAACACACTGCACAATGACTCAAACATAGAAAGCAGTCAAAATTGGAACAGTGAGCAAAGCCAGCTTGTCTGATGCTCAGCCACCTGTGAACTACATGCTTGTAAACAAACTATTTCATCCACTCTGCCTTAAGAGTAGATCACCTCAGTATTCCTTCCCACCTGCTCTTTTCTTTTCAGGACTGCAATCCAGAGGTATGCATGATCCAGAAGCTTAGCTTTGTTCCAGCAGATTTTAGATACCTGGCAATTTATCAGCCTCTTTCCAGGTTTATGGCACACAACAACTCCTTGATTTTCTTCTGCCTACCAGAGAAGAATGCTAATGACCAGCACTGGTATGTTAATTTGTTTTACACTGGCATATAAAACCACATAGAAGATAGAAACTGTTGTCTTCGTGTATTTCAGGAGCCCTACTCAAGCTGCTTAGGCACTGTCATACTAGAACATTACCAGGAAGCCCCAGAATACAGTAAAAAAATAAGCTAAACACATGTAATGAAGAATGCATTAAAAAAATCAATTTACATAAATATAGTCAAAACATTGTCATGTCTAAGTGCTTGAAATGGTTGGGAAAGCTGACAAGGCAGAACAACCATGGAAATTTTCCCCCTTTTTTGGCAAAAGCAATGTTGATAGGAATTTTATACCTAACTGATTACTCCAGTGTGATACTAAATCCAGGCTGTTAGCACTGAAAAATAGCTTTTCATGTTGATGGGATGAATGTGTGATAAGCTGCATGGAATGGCTGCAAATTCAGCATGACTTGAAAATTGAAAAGTAGTTTGAGATGTACAGTGCATCTGTCTAGATCCAGCCACAACACTCCTGTGAGACACTCAGTGATAGTTAAGGATGAAGACAAACCACAGAAGAAAGATCACCTTCCTACAGGAAAGGATCCAATGTGTCTTTTCATATTTCACTGAACTGTGCAGGAAAAGGATGCAAAAATTTTGTTGACATTTTATATTAAAAGTTTTCCTTTTAAATACCACAAGTTTTCACTAAAACCACAGTGTAATTATGTATTACCACTGAAAATCTTGCAGAAAGTAGGTCTTATTTACTCTTTACTCTTAGTGTTCTTTTTGAAATGTGAAGTTCTATTATTAGGCTAATACCACATTGCAACTTTTACAGTTTCCTCTCAAAGGTGACTATGATCAATCAAGAAGGCAATTAATTGTAAGCATCCTAATCACCTGATTGCAACAGTGCATCTATGCTATTCCTATCGCTAAGTGCTGTCACTTTTATTTGGAATTGGTTTTATAGACAAAATTCTAGGTGTCAGATTAGAATCTAGGAGTTTAAATTTAAAAGCAAAAGATCTGACCAAGAAAAAAAAAAAAAAGTACTTGGGGGAGTCACTTAAACCACTAAGTATGGAGAGACCTTATTGCAGCCTTTCAGTACATAAAAGGGCCAGAAGAAAGATGGGGCAGACTTTTTAGCAGGGCCTGTTGTGACAGGACAAGGGATGATGGATTTAAACTTAAAGAGGGAAATTTAGACTAGACATAAGGAAGAAATCTTTTACACTGAGATGGTGAGACACTGGCTCAGGTTGCCCAGGGAGGTGATAGATGCCTCATCCCTAAAACCATTCCAGGCCAGGTTGTCTGGGGCTCTGAGCAACCTGATCTAACTGAAGATGTCCCTGCTGACTATAGTGGTTTGGACTAGATGACCTTTCAAGGTCTTTTCCAACCCAAATCACTCTATGGTTCTACTTCTGACTCACAAAAAAGGACTTGGAACAGGTGAAACTGGCTTTGCTTCCAGCCTCTGGAGAGTTGGGACAGTTGGTTCCAGTCTGTTATGATCCCACAGCAGTGGACATTTAGGCAGATGAATGGATAAGTGCAGATGTTGTAAGTGGAACAGCATGGAATCCACTGCTATGAGTGACTAAATTTTATCAAGGTTACAACTGGATCCAAGAAAGCTCCGAAAAGTCTAAAAACCTGCCAGTTTTAAACTCATCATGTGTTTAAGTAGATTAAACAATGTCCAGTTTCTACTACATTTCCTTCTCTATATTAAGAGTCCATATGTAACATATCAAATGTATGACTTAGGAAGGTCTTTTCATAGCTGCTGCCATATCGGTATGCTCTATATCCTTTTTACTCAAGTAATTGATTCATTTTTTATCCATTTGCTTTTGGGAGGTGACAATCCATTTTCTGCTAAGCAGTAAGCTATGTTTGTTAACGTGGTTCTGTAAAAAGGTGAATCTGAACTCTTCTCAAACATGCACCTGTCACTACAGACACATACACAGACAAATCAGCTGAAGAAAACAGAATTCATTCCACAATTTGCTCTTCCTCCCTCCTTTCAACTCCATGACCCAAAACCTGCCTTGTTAGTGGTTTTTTTTTTTTCCCCTAGATAATGAGCTAATCATGCAGATTGTCATTTATTCAGATATTTTATATAAGACTAATTATTCAGCCAGGAAACACCATGTAGCAAAATCTTAAGACAGACAAGAATTTAGGTATGGGTTACCAGAGGTTAGAAATTCTAGTTAATTGGAATACATCAGATTTTGCTGATACAACTTCATTTTACAGTAAGTTACCTTTACCATTTTGTGGAAAAGGAGAAGCTTGTTTATCAGCCTTCCCTTCATGCAATAGAAGTAGTAGAAGTTTGCAGAGACACATGAAGAGTGGCTGAGTGATGATCGCTTGGAGTGAAATGGGCTGTGGGGTTCACATGTGAGACTTTTCTCCTGAACACCTGGCAGGAGGTTAACCACAAGCAGCAGAACAATATGACAAAGCTACAATGAAATAATTTTTTCTAGCTAGCCTTGCTTATAAAAAAAAAAAGATATCATTCTTATCTTGTGGGAGTGTCTTTTCCAAACCACCTCCTTCTCTCAGGAAAGATATCAAAGTTCCCTGATGGTCAACACTTTGGTTCCTCCTATTACTTGCAATTTAACTAGAATTTGTCTGGAAAAAACTTTAAACAGCAGGTGGAAACAGTGAGTGCATTATGTTCAGGACTGGACAATATTCTCAATGTAGCTCTTGAGTGCTATGTTAAGAGCAATAACTTTACAGATAAGTTGCTGTATCTTTGTACTGTTTTATCTTTTTCAGATAATACTGCTGCTGTCCAAAACACAGTAAACAGAAATAATTAAATCTATGGGACATCTAAGTGTGATTTACAGATAAGAGCAGAAAATTAACCCAAAATACCTGGCAAAAGGAACAAGTTGGAATTAAACCTCTGGGATAATACATGACAAAGTTCTTTATATCTTCATCATTTTCTGATGAAAATCCAAATCAAGCGAATGAATAGTTCTCAACAGTCAATGGTTCACTGCCATTGATCTCACAAGCATGACAAGTTTTCTGAGGGTTTGTTTATCCTGAAAGCATGAAATCCTGCACTTTCTTCTAGTAAGCTGTAGAATTATTCGTACCAGTACAGATCTCTGCTCCTGCAGTGGACAGTGAGAGAGAAAGTGCAAGCAAAAGAGAAAGAAAGAAAAAACAAAATAAAAGATCAAACTGAAAACTGAAACCTAAAGAGGGCAAGATGCTTCCTGAAGGCTAATCTGTAGACCTTTAGGTGAGTGAGAAAGAGCACCCAGCATCCTGAATTCCAGCTTAGTTCTTCATCCTCTCAGTCACACCATAACTAAAATTAATGATTTGAATGTCTTCAGCTGTGAAAGGGGAGACACAAAAGAATGGGACCTTTCCTGTTATATATTAAAAAGCTACTTGTAAAGCGTATATATCCAAGACCAAACACAACAAATGGAGCTGAGAAATAGGAACACCATCATTTTTAGGACAGCACATGCAACTGCATGAGAGACTTTATCACTCAGTATTTACTGCAAGTAAACTACCAGGCTCTGTTTGTGACTCTGCACTTGACCCCATGGACATTACTCAACTTCTCTGTGTCCATTTCCTCATCTGTAAATTGCAGAGTAAATGCAAGAGGATGTTGCTCAAAAAACCCAAACGAACAAAATAAACCCAAACTAGAAATTGCTCAGTTCTAAAAAAGTATTTTTAACTCCTAAAGCCAAATATGTCCCCAGATTCTTCTTTCACCATTTACATAAATAAGCAAAGGAAGCTGCTTTTGCTTTACATGGAAAATCTCTGGATATTGCTTTCAGCAGAAGAGCCTAAGCAGTGCAGTCACTGCCAGCTGCATCTGCTGACACCGATGGTTGTATCAAGAGCTGAATACAAAAATCTTTTCTCATTTCAATATGCTATAGTTTTCAAAAACTTTTTTCCTCAACAGATTGGAAAATCATTCCCACTCCCTTGCACAAATCATTACAAGTTAAATGTATTTAGTAATAGCTTGTTGGACACAGCTGAAAGAAAAATCACATATGAGGATGAACAAACTATCAATTTATGACAAGCTCTGGCTTTCACTTGATGAGCTATATGCAAAGTAGTCATACGGGAATCCTCCCTACACTGTTCTGGGATTAATGCTACTTCCCTAGAATTTTAAAAATTACTTCACAGCTGTTTGGTATCTTTTACAGTCAGTTTCCCTCTGCTGAGTATGATTCACAGCTGAATACACCAGTAGTTATTAGCCAATTGCACGTAGTTCCTTTTTCCTTGTATATTCTTGCTTGCCTTATATATTCTTGCTGCAATTGGGATGTGACCTGCAGACCGCACTAACACTTAGCTCCTAAATCACAGCCTAATTTTTCAGAAATGCTGAGCTTTACAACTCCAGGGAAAATCTTCCACTACTTTAGTATTAGATTGTCAGCCTCTTACATTACCATGCAGTTACTGCAGATGTACTTTCAACAGAGCAATAGGTAAAGGGTCTGATTTAAAGTGTCCTTTAAATAAATGATGCTAAGCAGGTGTAGGATTCTCCACAGTCTTCAGCTGAGATATAAGCTCATGATTAAATACTTTGCTAAAGAACACAACCAGGCTTACATTTTTATTACTATTATTGTTACAGAACCCTATAAAGAAGAACTATATAGTTACCCCAGAGCACTTTGCATTAGGATAACAGGAACATCAACATTTTCTTTGTAATTCTGTATTCTTTCAGTTATCACAAAGAATTTATCAGTACAAAGCATAATAATTATTTTTTCATTATAGTTTATTTTACAGTAGTCACATTTTTCAAAGTATTTTTATTAAGTCATAACATATATTTCCCACACAACCAAAATGGGTGTTGTAGCAGTATGTTGGTTGGCTTGTAGATGAAATCTCAATTTCTTTATATAAATATATATATATAAAACCATAAAATGAATAAACCTGAACTGGAGCACAAAATTTAGTTGGAGGCATCTATAAAAAATATGTGAATTTACACAATCCCTTAAATGTTAAAATTATTAATAGTGATTTTGATAACATGCATTTTGAAATTACCCACTCTATAGCAAAATTGGAATCCTTCATGAAGGTTTTTTCTATTAAATGTTTTGCTTAGTTCTAGAATTTCTCTTTAGCATTATGACTGAGTGGCAGAATTTCCTGGAGCAATATCTGCCAGAAGACTGTGAAATTGGGTATGAATATACAAAGTAGAGAATACCAAACACAACCTCTAAAGAGTTGATAGAAGATTTTTAAGTCCCAAAGCTGAAGGCTGTCAAATTGTCATGCAGAGTAGTTGTGTTGGCACCTGAACTTTAAAACTAAAAATAATTTGCCTTTTATTACCTGCTGGGAATAATAAAAAAAAAAATAGTTTCACTAATTAGATGTTAAAAACATCTTAGTTTAAATACTTAGCAGTATTGAAATAAGCCTAGTAGGTCACTAAAAAGTGATTTCTGTTTCCACGTTTGGAATTACAAATTACACAACAGAACTTGACTCAACCACTGTAACATTATCCTTTCTTTTTGTCTTCCCTGCTCTCCCCTTTGGACTGCTCCTGTCTGGGACATCTCTGAGACACACTACAGTATGGTGTGCAGAAAATTCTCTAGGTATAAATTATAGACTCAAAGTGGTTTTGGTTGGAAGGGACCTTGAGAAGTTATCTAGTCCACACCTCCTGCAGTGAGCAGGAACATTTTCATTTAGATCAGGTTGCTCAGAGCCCCAGACAGCATGACCTGTCATGGTTCCAGGGATGAGGCATCTACCACCTCCCTGAGCAACCTGGGACAGCGTTTCACCACCCTCATTGTGAAAAATGTCTTCCTTAGATCTAATTTAAATCTTGCTCTTTTAGTTCAAAACCATCATCCCTTTGTCCTGTCATGACAGGTCCTACTAAAAAGTCTGTCCCCATCTTACTTCTGGCCCTTTTATGTACTGAAAGACCACAGTAAGGTCACTCCATACTTATTGGTTTAAGTGACTCCCCCAAGTACTTAAATGACTTTCACAAAGATTTAGTTACTTATGATTAGGGGCCTAGATGGCTTTTGAAAATATAACTCAAAATCTGTTAAAGCACTAAAGTATGTCAAGTCTTTTGAAAACAAAGAGCAGATTCCCAGCAAATGATTAGATGCACACACAACAAAAGCTTTTCTCTGTCCTGCAAACCCCTTTCAGAGTTTTGTCATTATTGTAGCATCTGTTTATTATTTTCATACAGTATATTACTTCTCATTAACCAATTGTAGTATTTTAAAACCTCTCAAGTCTAATTAAAAAGAGATTCTCACTTCCTTTGCATCTCACCTTTGGTAAAGTTCACATTCATTACTCTCTCAAACTTGGAACAATCAGCAGATTCGCTGCTTCATGTTTGGATTCCACTACCTGAGCAATTTACATATGGTAGAAATTGGGCTAACAAGTAACTCCTACAAGAACACACAATTCTTTCTGCTCTTACACTTGCTGAATGAGTTCATTTTCAAGTGCCCTGTGCCTACTATTTTAAACTCCAATTCTTTATCTGTCTTCATACTCTGCACTCAGGCTTTAAAACGTATGTGTGTGGAAACTTGCCATGTGGAACACAGCTTGATATAAACCCTAATGGTGTATGTGTCACACTGCTTATTTTAATGTAAGGTCAAACTCTGCTTTCTTTACTTGCACATAGTTCTGTACAAGTTACCAAGGGGTAGTGTGAAGAAAATCTGTTGGTTTTTTTCAGTTTCTCTGAAATGGGTTCACTTATACAACAAATGTCAAAAGAGGACTGCAGCAAGTGCACATATAACACAGTATTTTGTGAAGAAATCATCTACAAATGAGATGCATGACATGGAGCAACCCAACAGCATACTGGAATTAAAAGGAACATTCTAGGATGATGTAATTAGCACTAAAACACCAGTGTACTGGAGAGAAGGAAGCAAGTGCTGAGACTCAGATGTGATGACCCAGCAATGTTTCTCTGACTCTATTCTCAAACAAAGCAAGCCTTCATGCTTTCTGTTATAATAACTTAGTTAGCATCTCCTGCAAAGTTGCCTTCAGGCAAGTTCTGACCATTGGGAAGTTTGTAGCAGAATACAATAACCACAGAATCACTAAGGCTGGAAGAGGCCTGTAAGATCATCAAGCCCAATATCAGTCTATCACCACCATGCCACTAAACCACCTGTAAGTGATTTTGAATGTTGATACTTACTACATGATTTAAACATGATAACCACAGAACACTTGATTTCAAATGCTGGTCATTATTAGTGGGTATTAAATGAGATGTTTAAAAGGGAAGTAATAACAGTATTTAGAGACAAATTTCTGAACCAAGAGGGATTCAGTTCCAGCAAACACAGAACTGCAATGTTTGCAGGCACACTGGTAGACTGTGAAATCTAGCTAAAGGAACAGCTCAATGCCATATGACACTACTTTTCAATGCCTTCCATACGTTTCTCAGTCTGCTTAAACTTGTTCAGTTTCTTTTCATATTCTCACAACTCTTCAAGTAGCTGTCAACTACTAATGCTTCCCATTGTTTTTTCAAGTCAGCAGCTCACAAGAAAACAGTTGTGTTTACCTTCTTCTGTTTTGGGGTTTTTTTTAATCTGTGTTGATTGTAGAGGAACTGCCTAACATTTCACTCCTGATTGTTTCTTCACAACTACTAATCTGTTGCAGCTTTAAAAAGGTAGCTCCATAATTACTCCAGGATCCTCATAAAGTCAGAGAAGGTAGCTACCACTTTAAATTGTGTTCTCATACCTCCTTCTGCCCTAAAAACCTCACACGGTGTGGTTATTCCTGTAACATAAAAACTGCTTTATATGGGAAGATACTCTGAAGTTAGTTCCAACATTACATTGTACAAAAACGTCCTCAGGGCACAAGTCACTGACAAAGAGGATCAGGTGGCATGAAAGGACAACATGTCTTTTGTAGTGGCAACACAGTCTATGTGGGCACTGAGGCTTAGATCTCCCGAGGAACGTGAGTACCATGCTGTAGTGATTCTCAGACACAGCAGATGCACACAGATGTACAAATTTGTCATAACAAAATATGTGTCAAAGCAAAGCATTCAAATAATCAGGCAGTTTCAGTTCACTGCAGTTTTTACTAAGGCAAAGGACCAAAAGTCAGCTACACTATCATCAGGACAACTGCTAGGATCTGCAAAGAAAAAAGGATGCCAACATCTGAGTTCTACCACGGAACAGCCATGCTTTTGGTCTGTGGCTATTGACCTTCCTGCTGTTGTACACAGGGAAAAAAAAAAATGTTTCTTCCTTTCTGAAATGTAATCACATTCACAATCAAGTGTTTATATGAAAATTACTGTAAGTGTCAATTGGGATTGACAGAAAATAGAAATGACTAAGGTTCAAATTTTATAAACAGGTGAAGTAAAACTGCTGTAGTACCAGTGAAAAGATTGAGACAGGTAACGTAAGAACCTGAGAACGATCTGTCATATATAACAAACTAAATGAATGCTTTCTGTCAAAGCACACATGAAAACCAGTTTCCAGGCAGAGTTGGGGAAATGACATGGACAGGTAAGACTAGGAACAGAACAGGTTGCCCAGGGAAGTGGTGGAGTCACCATCCCTGGAGGTGCTCAAAAAACACATAGGTGTGGCACTTTGTGACATGGTTTAGTGGCATAGGGGTGTTGGGTCAACAAATCGATTGAATCATCTTAAAGGTCTTTTCCAACTTTAGTGATTCTGTGATTCTATCCTCTCCTCATTTTCCTGTGTCCTCTAGAAGAGCTGGCAATAGTCTTCATCTTTGGGTTCTGTAAGGACATAATCACATTCAAAGGCTCTGGACAAGATACTGACTCAACTTTTGTTCTTAGCAAAAAGTATAGGCAAATAACTGCTGATAAAGCTGCATTACATCCGGAGCATAAAAACAGAAACTACCTTCTCTCTACATACATCTTACATGTAAGAAAATTAGAATCAAGTCCTACTTTCAGAAGTAAAACTGTCAACTAGAATTGTACACGTGCTTTTTCAAGGAGTTGTAAAATGATACACTTCTTTTTAGGATCTTATGTACTTCTTCTAGTGTGGAACTCCTCAGCCGTGTTTCTAATTTTAAGAAGTTCCAAAAGTGCAAGACAGCTCAGAAAAAAACCTAATTTCAAAAATAAATTGTGTCTTGAAAGCAAAAGGCCAGATGAAGCTATAATTACTGTATATGCTGACTGTAGCAGCACTGAAGTCTGCATTTTATTGCTTTGACTCTGATCAAGTGCCTGCAATCAATGCGAATTATTACAAAAGAGTTAGGAGATAATTTTGAAAATATGTCAAAAATGCAAGAATTTGAAAGTTAGATGAAGTTGAGGTGGCTGTATTGATTTTGAGAAGGTTTGTAAATCACACAGAAAAATCACCCTCTTTCAGAGAAGATCTGAAATCTTTTGAAGGAAGCTCTCTTATTCTCCACAGTTCTCAGTGCTGCATTTCCATCTTTGAGCAGACTTACTCTTAACTCTTACCCTGCCTATATGATTTGGTTTTCAAAGTGGGAATGAGGTCCTGTGTTGCTGATGCCAGCCACCTTCTTTATGGCCGTGCTCTTCTGGAAGTCTTCTAGACCAGTTTATTAAGAAATATAAACAGACCTTAGTATCTAGGTATCACTGAATATTGTTATTTTATCTCTAAAAAGGAAAGAAGATATTCTCCTAACCCTACATTATGACTACCACAGCAATAGCCAGCCAGTCTGAGACCTAACCAGTGTGTTATTGAGTTTCATTTTCCAAATGCCAATGTTTTATTTTAGTTTCTGCCTACATGAACGAATTCTCTGTACCAGGCCCAAATCTTACGCAAATCTAATTACAAGCATCAGTTTCATTTAGGTTCACACATAACTAAGCTCTAGTAAGTCTTGCCACAGGCCAAATCTGTATTTTGAATTTTCAGTGAGATCCAGAGAGAACCAAATATCATACCTAGCTTTTCTCAGAGCAGGAGTTCTAGCTTTCTTCCCCCTCACATCTTTATGTTATGCTAAAAGAGGAACAACATTGTAAAGACTAGTTGTCATTTTCCATTTCACCCTCAACAATTCTGTCTTCCATGAATTTTCCTAAGCTGTAGGAGTTCTCGGATCAACAATTTCAGCCTATTTTCAGTACCTTTAAGCTGCATGACTGAGAATCAATAATTGAGGTCCAGAAGATCAGTAGTATAATACTTAACTATTTGATGATTACATTGGCTCAGGGAAGAAATGTAACTGTTAGAAACCTTTAAAATATACTGAAGTTATATAGATAGAATAAATATTGTTTTTCAAAAAGGTAAGTATATTGCTAACATATTTTTTGAAATGTGAATGTTCTCCTGTTGAATTCCTTCCTCTTGTCAGTAATCAGATTTTGGTTCGATTGCTATTGAGGGGAATTCAATCATCATTATTAAAAACTATTACAGGTAATTAGAAAATATATTAAATGTAAAGATTAACTCATCTTCAAAAAAATAATATTTTTCCTGTGCTTATAAACTGTGCCTTTATTTCTATTAACGAGGTGCATAATAATGACTCTGGCCATTTGAAAAGCTTAAAGTCTGTAATTTAACAATTATTAGTGTCACATTGCCTAGGGGTACTATTTGTCAAGAGATTTATATGATGGGCAATTATATCCACTCAGCCTTGAAGGATAGATAATATTATCTTCTGATGGAAACAAATTACCCTTTATGTTTGATTTAAAAAAAAAAATTAGAAGTTTATCTTCTCTGGTTTATTATTTATATCTTTCACACAGGAGACTTTTGGAATACTTTTTTTCCTCTATCAGGCACTATCAATTTCACTGTGATAGAGTATGGAAAAATTGCCAGTGTCAATTCATTGGGTTAATTACCCCACCAAAGAGGGGAAAAAAAATAAATTAAAAATTGGGGGATTTCTTTAATTTGTCTCTTTAGTGTATTGTGTTTTGATTAACTTTTATAATGTATAGAATTGAATACATAGTCCTGACTGAAAGACAGAAGAAGCTTAATGAAGGCACAAAAGTTCTTCAAACATTTGCCTGCATTTAATTGTAAACTCATTCATTCTCTATTACTTAAATGAGTCTTCAACAGAATGTCATGCTAAAAAACCCCAAACAAATCAGACATCCAAGTCCTTGATCATTCTTCCCTGATTGCTTTTAAAGGGCTCAAGAAATGTAGAGGTAACACCCATACCCACATATGGAGTTTTCTCTCTCACAAATGTAACAAGAAATGCCTCAGAAAATAAAGACAATAGCAGCCTTGTAGTCTTCTCAGATAAAGCCTGTGGGTGACCTCTCACACCATTACACATTTTGTGAGGTCCAAGTCCTAAAGCAGGTTAAAAAAGATCTTTCAAAACATAAATGTAATGATTTCTACAAGCAGAGGGTCTTTCTTTTGTTTTTTTTGTTTTGTTTTGTTTTTTCCTATTGATTTTTCAACTGAGACTAACCTCAAAGATCCTGATTAGATTGGGTAGGCCCCGATTTGAAAGAGAAACAACTAAAGGAGCTTCAGACCCTGGCAGGACACTGATCAAGAGCCTGGAGGATACAACAAAGTAATGAAGGCATAGTAGTATATTTTTCTTCTTCTGTTTACCTAAAGTGAAGAGTGATTAGTTCTGGAACTGTTCATTAAGACTTCACATTGTATGCTTTAACTACTGCCTGTCCCTGGAGAGCTGAGCTGCAAACTGGCAATCTTGCAATAGATTTTCGTATCTGAGAGGTCTATATGTCTCCTGAAAACATTTCCAGCACAGATAATCAACTTAGAACTTACACGGAAAGGCAAAGCCTACATATACACTCCCTCTCCATGAGAGCAAAGAGATCTACAGCATTACAGACATCATATTTTTTACTGTAAAGAAAATAAAAGTCACAATGTAATGATCCCAAGCACCCTTCTGTGGTTGATGGGGTAATGTATTCTCCAGGGCTCTGGAGGAGCTGCTGAGGGAACTGGGGTTGTTTAGTCTGAGGAAGAGGAGGCTCAAGGGAGACCTCATCTCTCTCTACAAGTACCGGGAAGGAGGCTGGAGAGAGATGGGGCTCTGTCTCTTCTCTTGCGTTACCAGTGAGAGGGTAAGAGGAAATGGCCTCAAGTTGCACCAGGGAAGGATTAGAGTGGACATTAGGAAAAACTTCTTCACTGAAAGAGTTTTTAGGCATCAGCACAGGCTGCCCAGGGAGGTGGTGGAGTCACTGTCCCTGGAGGTATTTAAAAAACATATAGATATGATACTTAGGGACATGGTTTAGTGGCATTCTGGTGATAGGTTGGACATCATGATCTCAGAGGTCTCTTCCAACTTTAATGGTTCTGGGTGATTCTGTGATTATTTACTGTAATCATGAGCTAGATGTAATTAGGAAATGGAATTAATTGTTACATCAAGACTACTGTGACAATGCACATTCACAAGAAAACAGGAAAATTACTAACTACATATTAAGAAGCAGGACTGAAATCTCGCTTCATGCATAAAAAGAAATATTTTCCAGGAAGGATCTGAGATCTGCCATTTGTTGTCTTTTGTCACCAAAGAGAATTAAGAACCAAGGCTGTAAATTCTGGGTTTGGAAGATTTACTCCACATGCTTCACTGACACATTGCTATTATCAAAGTCTGAAATGCTCTTCACTGTTATTATTTGTGTTAAAGCAAACACAGTGGTAAACACTTCATTCTCTTCACAAATTCTCTTTCTGTCAGCTCAACCATTATTGTTTTTTTCTTCTCAGCTTCAGCAAATAGCCTACTAAAAAGCTATCTGCCACTTAATTAAAATACACATTATTAACGTCATGTTTGTATGGGAAATCTTTGGCCAAATAAGCAGCCTTTAGCTTTTGAGGCAATCGCAATTAAGGCTGTCAATACGTACTAGTTGCTGAAATATAAGAAGAAACCAAGACTAAATGAAGCCATTTGAGCTGCTTCAACCACCTTGCATCAAATGGCATTTCACAGAACTTTTGATCTAGAAAACTACCCGTGTATCCATTACAAGAAACTGTCAGTTGTATGATATAATGTACAAATGAAGACACTAGATAATTTAAGGGTAATTTTCTTCAAACGAAATGGGTAAAATCCAGTCTCAGTTTGGATGTATGGGAACATTACCATTAATTTCAATAAAACCATAATTTCTTGTTGTAGAGAAGAAGTAAGCCTAATTTAACTACAGCATAACCAGTGGCTGCTCCAAAAACATCTAGCCAGAGGAAAGCATCCCAAATTCCAAGGCTAATCTTTTGAGAGGTCTGTTGATGCTGCAGGCTCCCCTGATGCCACCCCTCAATTTCATGACTGCTCTCTCTAGTTGGGCCAGCAGAAAGCTCAGCCTTTTTCCCTGGATGCCAAACATCACCTCAGTTCTTATGACCTTCTGCCTCTGAATCACCACAAGGGGCTATGAAAACTTCTATTGAATAAATTTTCTATTTCAGTGAGATTACACCTTCAGTTATACTCTATGTATTATACAGGTTTTTTGGTTTTGTGAGCTTTTTTGTTGTTTGGGGGTTTTTGTTTGTTTGGGTTTTTTTGGCAAAAGAGTGAATTTTCCTCTTACCCTTTAATCACTTTTCATGTTTGGCTATGGGGAAACCCACCCTGTTGTTCTTGCCTTCCAAATAAGTTCAAAGGAGCAGGTATGAAATTGCTCAAAATCCCACATTAATTTGCAACTCTTTTAACTTGTAATTACCAGTACCAAATGAGAAACTTGACTGATAATCCTTTCTTGCTGTTGTTTCCTACCAGAACACTTGACAGCACGCTGTGCCTAACACACATTTGTTCTCTTCACATGGAACAGGAGCCGAGATGGAGCAAAGGCTCAGGAAGGTTCCTTTCAATTTGGAAAGTGGCAAGCAGGGAATTCAGAAGCTGAGAGGTTATGCCACATCTCTGGGAAGGTACAGACAAGTGTGCATGTGCACAGACAGCTAGTGTGGAACAAGTCAAGCAGCAGATTCAAGTGGTGGACTTCTAAACGTGTTGGATTTGGACTCGTGTTAAAGCTCTGAAAACTAGGGATCTTTTCCTTTTAGTTTGGAAATACCTCTGGAACATTATCCATTAGGAAACTTCTCTAATACAAATATACATTATACACAAATATACAAAAGCATCAACATGAGAGTATATACATTATCAATAAACAGGCCAATCAGTGCCACTCTCTTAGGGACTGTGTATCTCACACTAGTTCTGTCATTTATAAGTTCAGCTTTTTCTTCTTTCCTCTAGCAAGACTAGATTAGATGATATATGAAGGTTTGATTCACTCAGTGTTACAAGGAATGAGGTTAGGAATGAAAAATCCTCAATATACAGTTCCCAAACCCCTACAAAGTGGGGTTGCATAAGATGGCAGGTGCATTTAGGCATATATGATGGGAAATGACCAGAGAGACTGGGAGAGGAGAAGAGATGATGTGGTAGTTGGTAAGACTGTTCCTTCAAAAGTCCCAGTAGGTAGCACTGCCTGTAGCACAGATGAGGTTTACCAGCCACATCTGAAGCAGAGGCAACTGTGAAAGGGAGAGGATGCAGACCTGCTCTGTAAGCCCATGAAATGAAAAGTACAATAGCGAGGTAAGAAGAACACAGTCAGATGTGCAGCAATCCTGCTGAAAGCATGTATCTGACAGGTCTATGAAAAAGAACAGTTCTTCAGCCTCCATCTTTATAACTGCAGGTATCTAGCTTCATGTTTTTGAACTTCATAAAAGAGTAAATATTATTAAAAGCACAATTATTATGCAATTTAGACTGAATAAAATGTTAAACCACTGGCAGAAAGGCATTAGAATGTTTTAGAAGTGATCCAGTGTCTCAGTTTTTTTTATAAAAGCTGTTTGAAGCCTGGCATTTACTATTAAGCTCTTCTAATTCTGAATTTCCATACTGACCCAGGAGGAAAGAAGCACTGAAGCATCCACTATTCCCTGGGATGGAAATCTCAATGATTGGCTACTTTGTGAATACACATATATCACAGTAACTGTACTGGGAAGAAATCTAGATTTCCTACCAAAATTTCACATGATTTAATATTTGTATCTCACTATTACTCCACATACTTACTGACATAGGATGGAAGAGACACCTGTCACTCATAGTGACCAGTTAGACCTTTAGTAACCACCATCCCATTACAGGCACATTATATATATATATATATAAAAGGCAATTCTCAATTCTTGAGCAAAATAATATTAGCAGGCTTTTTGTACCCTGAAATACAAAACTCATTGCCATGCAATGTGTTTGAAGTTAATGCAAGATCAGGAGACAGCTGCATCCAACCACACTAAATAGCTAGATTACCAGGATGCTTGCCATAAAGATAATCAAAACTGTTAGCATTTAAACAGTGTTAAAAATAAGGTACAGAATTTTATGTCTGGTGAAATGACTTGTGATTCCATTAGCACTTTTGTTTTGAATATTGACTCAAGCTCTGCCTACGCTGTATTTTCCTTCAGTACTATCTGTGCTGCACACCTGTGGCAACTGCAGGTCCCAGTTTTCCTGACAGAGATATAGCCAGATGCAAAATGGTAATGACACTCCAGATGCCTTCTGTAACAACAGACATGCAGTTTTGAGAAACTGTGAATGCAGTGAAATGTGAGAAAACTTAGGAAAGCCATAGTCTGTTCACAGGAGCAAACAACAGGAGCTTTGATTTCCTGACTTCTGTTCAGGAAGGAGTAAAACATCCACAAAACCCTGCCTTAAGTTCAAAATATATATTTTGACTCCATGTTTTCTTCAAGAACAGACTCTTGCAGCACATTAGATGAAATTTTAGACTCAGTGGACATAATGACATAGCTTCTACTGATTTCAACAGAACCACAGTTTTATTTCAGCGCTGCTCACCTCACCACGGACCCTGTTGTCTATTCCATGAGCTACTTACTAATCATGGACAAGGTTGGTCAGAGGCATGAGGGATATAAGATGAACCTTTCAGAGAGCAAAACTGTGGACCAGGACATTATTTCCATCACAAAAATAATGGATTTCAATCATGTTTTTAAAACACTAAATTAATAAATGTTCAAGCACCATTTGATGATACAAGACCTTATGTTTGAATATATGGGGTAGGATTATGTGATTAGGAAAAGCAAATACCCCAGGACGACTCCAGAAGGATAGAATCAGTGCTACCTTAGTTCTCAGCTGTAACACTGTTAAATGCTCTTTGAAAATATGGACAAGAGAGCTGACCATTTTGTACTGACAAATGAGGTGAACTCTGTGAAAGAGCAGATGATTGCAAACAGCTTCTAAAATTTCCTGCTTTATATCCTTTAATTATGCTTTGTCTTTAGACTCAGGCAGGGGAAAAAAAATCACTTGGTCTTGTGGAAACAAATGTATTTGCAAGGTAAGGAGGGAAAAAATCCCCATGGATGTGCATAATACAAAAATAAATAAATAAATAAATAAATATTAAGGTAACTAAAACCAGAAAATTAATCCTATATTAACTGCAGATGGTTAAGCT
Organism: Galbula dea; assembly: GCA_013399015.1. Classification (NCBI taxonomy): domain Eukaryota; kingdom Metazoa; phylum Chordata; class Aves; order Piciformes; family Galbulidae; genus Galbula; species Galbula dea. The sequence continues at coordinate 2,500,991 of VWZX01000352.1, forward strand.
TACCAATGTAATCCTAAAATGTTACCAGAGAACAATTTCAAGCAGCAAGTAGAAAAAGAACTAATGTCACTAACTGGCTGTGCATAGGCCGATACTGTGAAAACAACAGTAACTTAATCAAGACAATTTCTACACATTTTTGCACTGTAAAATGTGAGAGTTCATTCCACAAAATAAATCTTTCTAAAGCCTATTTTTCACTAACAAAATGTTAGATCAACATAAGTAATCGATATTTATATACGAGAAGCACAAACATTTCCCTCTCTATCCTCTTTTGGAATCACTAAGAACACAACCCCCAAATTACTGAAATTGCCCAGGTAAATAAAGCCATCATAAATCAGAACAAAATGAAAAACTCAAGCACAAACTAAAATTATTATACAAGACCAACTCCAACAAGCTGCCTCTGATTGCTGCAAGAGCCACTTAGGAAATTTCTAGGTAAAATCAGAATTGCTGAGAACGAAAAGGTTCTTTGCCTGCAGCCTGGCACTGACCAATGTGCTGCATTCCCCAGACACAAGTTCAGTAGGAGCATAGAAAGAATCCTTAAAGAGTCACTTCAGAACTTGTTACGGATGTCCAATAGTAAAACACAAGTTACAACTTCAGTGTTTCATTTTTACTGGTAAGAAAAAGTAGAAAAGCTTTCAGGAAAAAGCTAGTATTTCACAGTTGTATTAAATGCTCTCTTCAAAGACATCTTCACAGGAAAGCAAATTCCAAACTGTTTTCATGCCTTGAAAAAACCTACATTAAACATTCTTCACTCTGCCAGAGGAGAATGTAGATAATATATTTCTTGAATATCTGAATGGCAAGACACTCACATTTGCTGATCTATGTACTATTGTCTATGGGAGCAAAATATACTTTTTTTTTTTCCACCCTCTGAAAATATTTACATATTCTCCCAATAATGACTTGGTGCAACAAATGCTTCTTACAGAATAAAATATAATCTTAATATTTTCTGGAAGGAAGACAGGAAAAGTAGAGGCATTCCAATATTTCAGAGCAAGGAATGATTTGTCTGAAGTGACGTTTGAAATGTGAAGGCTGCGTCACCTCTCTGAGCTATAGGTATACTTTATTTTGTGTTGAAGTTCTAAGTTACCAAGTCATAAAACCCATCCTAACACAAAGCTATGAAATCACACTACTTTCAGAATTGCTAGTTTCACAATCCAATGAAAAAGTTAAGCAGAAATATTTTATAATGCTAAGTCCATAGAGACTAAATGTAGGCAAATTAGTCTGTTCACATACACACTATACAAAGTAATAACTACTTCAGTGTCACTGTAACAATGAAAGCCAGAAACATGAAGTATAAAAAAACCCCTTACTGCAGTAAGAAGCATGATGAAAAGAAAGGAAAAGCAGAACTAAATTGTAAACAAACAAACAAAAATATACACACACACAGAACTCCCTATATGCAGAACAGTAATTTCTCAGGGTAGCTCAGTATGCCAGGTGCTGTACGAAGCCCAGTGAAACAGTATCCCTGTTTGCTGAATTATCCTCGTCCCTCACAAGGTACAGGCTTTGTTTTATTTGGTCCGATAATGTTTCTTAAAGTGTTTCCTTGAGAAGCCATAGACTGGCTAGTGAGCAGCTTCAATGGGAATTACTGCAAGTCTTTTGAATTAATATTTGGATTACATTTGAACCTAAATCCACCAGTAACTTTTACACCTTAAGGTTCAAAGACAATTCAATGATAAGTTTTCAAATATCCTTGAATAAACTCCATTTCTTCATATCAAATTTAGCAGTCTGCTTTGAACTCTTCATAAGATATTTTCTATCTTGTGTGATAATTTTATCTGACCTATGCAAATTTAATGTATTCTCATACTTCTGAAAGCATTTTACATCCCTTTCACCCAGTAAACAACTCAACAGGACTAAGGTAGAATGGGATCAAACATATTGTGTGCTTAGAAGCACTTAATTGTAACCTTGTGAGAAATTTGGTATTTATTGCATAAAGAACCTGAAATGTAATCCCTGCTTACAAGTAGAAAAGACTGAGTAAGGTTTGCTCTGTATTATTTGAGATGCATTTTTAAGCCTCCAAAAGCATCTAAAATAGGAGCAACCTGAAAACCCTGTGAATCAAAAAATGGTACTCACGTGGTGACTGACAAGAGAAACTGGGGCTATGAAGGGAGGCTTCAGGCTAAAGGAGGTACGCTCAAGAGAAGAAAACTAAACTCAGATTAAGTTTATACACTGGACACCATTTAAGAGTGAGATAATTTTCCAAACTTCTTCATAAATAGGTGGTTATTCAAAAAAGGACAGAGTTGTCAGTGGAATTCCAAACATTCTAGATCATGTACTATATAAATGACACCTTTTATTATTCAGGATAGGCAGGGCTAAATCTGGATGGTTTTTCTATTTAACTTTCTGATGAGACTGACCTTTAAATTAAATTTGCTGGAATAGATTTCCCATTAATATTAAATGACACAAAAAAGTTTACCTCTGAACTCCAGACTTAGATTTCTTGGACTCATGATTATTTCTGAGCTTCAATTATTTATTTAGCCTACTAATATAACGATACCTAGACCAATATCATGACCAGTCTACCAATTTTAAAACCAACTGAATTTGAATTACTTTAGACATAACTGTACTCTGATACAGACACAAAAAACTTCATTCATTTCTCATCATTAGTTCAAATAATTTCCTGCCTGTTTTATCTGCAAGTTATTGAGTATGTTTCCCAATCCTAAAGAAGGTTCCTTTCCTTGTTTCCAGAGGTAAACAGGTAGATGTGTGAGCAGCTGAACCAATGAAGACTGATTTCCAAATCTCCACGAGAAGATTCTGACATTTAATAAAAGAAAAACTAATTAGCTTTGGGGTTAATAAGTTTGGATGTTAACAGGGTCTTTGCCCTCCACCCAGAAACCTGTATTCAGACTTGCCACTAATGCTTCCAAGATTTTGTCATAGGTTAAAAAAAAAAAAGGCCCATCAGTCAAAACACCAAAGACATATGGTGTAATGTAAAAGCCCTGGTTTTGGGGAAGCAGTGATAAAAGTAATAAAAAAAAAATCTTATTTGTTTTCATAGCAGGAAAATAAAAGTATCTCACCAACTGCATAAATAATATTGAAGACAAAACATATTATTACGTGTTGTCCAGCATAACATTTACAGTCCTTGTCACATATTTCCTCTTGACAAATCCACATATATTGATAGTGTGATGGAGGACAGCACGATACTGCTTCAGAAGGAAGCCCTAACACTGCAACCACTATTGGCTTAGACTCTTCTTCCCACAGGAGTCAGCAGAGGGTATGGAAAGAAAGGATGCTCAATTTCATGTATAAAAATCACTACAGATGAACCAGCCACTTACAAGCATACTGGGGGAGCATTCACATGGCCTATCATTAGAGAAGAACAATGCTGGTGGAAGGACCAGCTGGGTATATTTGAAAGCTATATCACTGGCCGAATGGGAGCAACCTGTCAGCAATGCTTGTATGCTGCTTCTCAAGTACCTGAGAAACTTCCAGCCTCTGTGGCATTTTCATGTGTATTTTGATTACACATGCAAATCAAAATCCAAAACTTTGCAGAAGTTGGGAGTCCGAATTTTGCAAGCAACGTGGCACACAAACTATATACACATAAATAAAAGACTCTATACTGAGTTTTCCTAAGAACATCCATGGGTTCATTCTGTTCTACAGAAATTAAAAATTATGTCTCCCAAACCTGCAATATACTTTTCCGGCTCATTTTACTGGAGAGAGACACAAATTAAAACCCAGCTCATCTTGACATCATCAGTTGCCCATCCTGAGAGCAACTTTTGGTCTAGAAAAACTTTGAGTGGGGAAAAAAAAAAAAAGAAAAATAGCATCCACTTAGTACCTCAAACTGACACCCAAATTCCTCAAAAACAACCAACCAACAAACAACAAGTACAGAATGATGGATAATTATTTCAGTAACACCCTTGTCTCAGTACCAATATATTAGCTTTAAAATGGAAAGTGGTTTTTTAGAGTGTGCTTATACTGTTTTTTAAAAGAATAGGCCACAGTTAATAGTTGCACACAAAAAGCATTCTACTTGGTATTTTCTGTACCTGGCAAAATCCTAGGAGACAGAATTGTTAAAATCCCTGGAAGCTAAATAGCTATGTTTGAATTATCATTGAGTTTAGGTTTTGGTTAAGCAAATGAATTTCATAAAAAACTTAAACCAATTGATTTTCCCCCTTTAGAAATCGGTCAAAGAATGCATTTTTATGGTGGACCTCAGGCACTGAATCACAATTAGAGAATCAAGCAAGCATCAAAACATTCACAGCACCACAAGCTATTTTCTTCTCTGCTTCTGATTCCTAAACAGTTATTACTTTTGACAAAGGATTACAGAGAAATATTCCTCTAGGTTTTTGAAAGTAAGGAGACATTGGTTATTAATGGAATTTTTCACCTTGATAAGAATGTTGTGGCAGAAATTGCCATTCAGGGAGCTTGGGAAGAGATGAGACACAGCCAGACTGCTGGACTTATGGATGTTGTATCAGAGGCTTTAAAGAACAGACAAGTTTGGTTTTTTTAATTCATTACCTATTTCAACTTTTTTAACTTCTGAAGTGTCTGCTGATGAACTTCACCATTGTACAAATAACCCACAGAAACTGTTGACTGAAAAGCTTCTCTGTTGTAAGCTCTTCAGCTTGTACCTTCACAGTGGAATGCATATACATGTGCAGACTATTAAACTTTTTCTTGGTTTTTAGCACTCTGGAGATCAAATAATTCAACTGAAATTTTGCAGATTCTGTGCCAAATTATTTAATTTTTTGTTATTTCAATTTCTAAATCTGTCTGAAAACAGTAAGAACTCAAGGATATGCATACATGTTTTAAGTATTTGGTAATGTACTTTTTTGCCTTACTATTCTTACCAAAGTTTAGCAGTAACAGGAAAGCCAAAACAAAACCAGTGAGAGACTTCTCAGTTCAGCTGACTGCCAAACTACTCCCACTACCTATTTCCCAAAATAGCATTAAATTCTGTTGATTCACTTAGACAATGCAACAATGATTTTGATAGAGGAGGCATAAACCAACATTAAGTATTTGAAGAAAACATCAGGTTCTTTTACAAGAATAAACACTTCAAGATTTGATGGTAAAGTTTGTTCACAGTAAGTGTAGCTATTGGATCATTTACATGACTGATACTGACAAATGCAACCAACTGCACTTGAGATGAATGTATCACAGTCTCATTCTAAACAGGTTAATGGACCTGTTCTTTGAAAGTTAGTTAACAACATTGCCAAAAAAACCCAAAAAAAATCACTCTCTAAATTCACAGTATTGCTTTCCAGCTGTTGCTGGTAAACAGCTTAGGAAAACTGTTTTACTTTCTTTAAGTGGATATTTTCAAGTATAAAGAAAATATTACAAAATAAAAAGCATTAAGTTCCTTACAGCCCTTACAAGGGCTTGGCTTGTTGGGGTTTTTGTGTGTTTGGGTTTTTTTTTAATTTGTTTTTAATGTGGAGAAATTTCATCTGCTTAACATAACAGGCACCTTCACATTCCTATTAGAAAGAAGCCTTTGATTTGATTCACGTGGTTTCAAACCAGTATGCTTTCCCATATAAGACAATGTTGGGATGAGTTTTCCTCTGCCACATCCCTATCTGCAGTATGGGCTTCTACTATGCTGAGCTGCGCGTCAGGAGCTCTGTATCCCAGATCAAAACAGCCTATGCAAGGAAATGGGAAATAATTTCTTAGGATTTTGGAAGCTGCTTGTAGATGCACAAGGCTGTCAGATGTCTCTTCATAATGAATATGATTATGATTGTGTCTTTCTTTTTCCATCACTTCATGACAGAAAGAAACTGAATTATCTCAAATAAGAAGACCTTAAAATATTGAGTCTGTCATTTATAGGTATATAGATTTATGCAGTCATACTGTAATACTGAAGCCCTTATTTTACTCTTGCAATGTGCTTTGATTCATCATACAACATTTCAGAAAGAAGTGAAACAACTGTTTAATCCAGTAGTTGTTCATATAAAACTAAAATACAGGAACATTTAATGTGAACAGGAATGTTTGTGATTGAGCACCACTTGACTAAATCAAGAAAAAAATTTTTATTTTCTTAATCTGTTTTGGCAGGGAGTGGAAACTTTCCAGGTTTGGAAAGTCATTATAGATATATATGGTCCAAAAATGCTATCCAAACTAACTATTTACATTGAGGTGATGTTTTTTGTTAGACCAATATGTTCAGACAAAGCAGAGAGTTTTTGGCACACAAGTCCTTTTTCAAATATGAAACAAAAGGAGAAAACTGTAAAGCAAATTGTAATTAAGATATTAAGAACAATTGCTTTGGATTTCATTATATATGTATTAGAGTATCCAGGAGAAAATGAAGGTGCACTTGGGGAGTCAAAGAACCTCAGTAGGGGGAGAGGTGAGGGGTGTTGCCTTCCATGTGAAAGAGCTTCATGTAATATATAACTTGTAGAACACTGTGACATTAATGGTGTGTCTGGGGGTGGAACAGGACTTGCAGGTTAGAAGGGACAGTATCTCCAGCGAGTCCACAGGTTTTGGTATTTACTAAGTTACAAATTTGAGTTTCCAGACTTATTTTTCAGAAGTGTTTTGTAGGTCATTTTTTAATTAAGTGAGAGCCAACTTGAATTTTGCTTTGAAGTTTCCTGCTTCTGTTTCAGACCTAAAGAACTGCTTATATGCCTGAGAACTTATCTGTTTTTTTCCACTATACTTAGTCTAATTAAGAGAAGATTTGCAGGTGGGGGTAACGTTTAATTAGCAACTTCATGGATTTGCTGATGGCAAGTGCAAGAGTGGATCACTCTACTGCTATCAAACCAACAGGGAATTAAACTAAGCACGTCATTTCCTCACTTAAAAGATGCAGTAACACTTTTTCCCTCTAACAAGACCACGATTGCAAAATGTAGCCCTCCAAGAACGGAATGTTCTTGTTGAGGTCTAAGAGAATGGTTATCTCATGCTGTAGTGGTTGCTGAACAACACACTGTGATTAAAAATCTCTTTCTAGGTTTCTCTGGTATGCAAGCGTCACAAAGGAAAAGATGAGACAGAACAGACACCTGGAAGAGTTAAATCAAAGATGAACTAATTGAAGAATAATATGTTGTTAGTGAAACTGAATAGGCCATAAAAAAGTGATGCTGTTGAAAGAAACAAAGGGAGAATAAAGGTTGAGTTGATTTGCATATTGTTGAAAAGGGTAGGTCTCCATAGTCAGTGCTTGCTCCCTACAGAAGTTATATAGGAATGCCAATCAAAGGAAATATTTTCAGTCTCCTGGGATTTAAAAATTTCCATTGAAGTATCTATCTGCTCTCCCATTTAAAAGCAAACTCTCTCAAAGGGCGAACTAAGCAGATGGAACTTTGTGAGTGATGCAAGGAATAACTGAATTGTTTATTGAAGCACTTGTATGTACAAAGATGTTTAAAGATTTATGCAGAATATAAAGTGATGGAGAGACCATTGAGCTCACCTGAGAAATTCTGCCATAAAGAGAACCTTCTCCACCTACCTCCCAAGGGAAAAGGAAGAACAAATAAAACTGATATATCAAAGATCAGAAATTTCATAATTTCATTTTAAACTTCCTACAGAATTTCTGAAACTTACAGTGCTAACTTGCAACTGTTGGTTTTACTACAAAGCAGGGAGAGAAACATACAGATGCTTGAATCAGTTATGAAATTGCAAATGAACAGTGATATGAAACCTCATTAATAATTTGAAGGTAGTTGTACAGAAGAGACAATATATCAAGGCTTTACATGCTACTTTTTGTGGGGGAAGCAGCCACACCTGTCAAACAACAAAAACATAAACAAGTATATGACCAAGGGCAGAGAGTGCAGTCAGGCAGATAAAACACACTCAACAAAACTTCTGCAAAATGAGCAAAATAGGTTTATACAAATACAGACATAACAGAGAAGACCAACAAACGAACTCACATTTCAGTGATGACTCTCAAAGTGTGGTCTGTTAAATGCACTTGACTCCTTGCAGACCAGCATGCACGCAGACCCTTTTGTCCCTCTTTCTAGGGCATGACTGCCTTATAATCTGGAGCTCAGCAAGTCGAGTGTTCATTGTAGCAATTTGGAAGAGTTGTTACAAACTTAATCTCAGAGTCATGGGCTCTGAAGACTTATTAAAACCAGCCATTTTTAGTTTTTGGAACAGTGAAAAACAGCTTCCCTTAGCCACACAAAGCGTGCTGCAGGATGGCTTCTGAACTATCCATCAGTATTCCTTCATCTCCTTCTGCCCTGTGTGCTGGGTTTGTATTTATCTAAAAAATGATGATTAGATGATCTACCACTAGGTCTTCCTATTTTCAGATATTTTTAATCTCTAGCTGCCACATTTTATGGCGGTATTCTTAAAAAAAAAAATGCCCTTGCTGCCATTTCTTCTGCTAGTTGCTAGCATCTGAAGTGCATGTACACCAATGCACGAAGCATGGGCAACAAACAAGAAGAGATAGATAGACTAGATATGAAGGGGGAGGGGGGATAAAAATTTAACAAGACTTTCATATGACAGGCTGCAGGAGGAGATACCACAGTTAGTGGGAAGGGGGGCTAGTAAAGGCCTTCAAACTGTTGCCCTGCAACATGCAGCACAGTCAAAGGCTCACAGAGTCAAGCCAGGGGTTTCTGAGATAGCAGCAGTCAATGGAAAAACAGGGAAACACCTTAAAAGAATGAAGGGATGTTCTCTTGGAAAAGTGGTGTGGTGAACTGCCCAGCTGAAGTCCCTCTACACGAATGCACGCAGCATGGGTAACAAACAGGAGGAGCTGGATGCTACTGTGCTGCTTGAAGGATATGACATGAGCAAGCAATGCGTGCTGGCAGACCAGAAGGCAAATAGCGCTCTGGGCTGCATCAAGAGAAGCATGACCTGCAGATCAAGAGAGGTGATTCTGCCACTGTACTCTGCTCTGGTGAGACCTCATCTGGAGTACTGTGTTCAGCTCTGGAGCCCTCAACACAGGAAGGACATGGACCTGCTGGAGCAGGTCCAAAGGAAGGCTACAAAAATGATCAGGGGGCTGGAACACCTCCCCTATGAGGATAGACTGAGAGAGCTGGGATTGTTCAGCCTCGAGAAGAGAAGGCTTTGAGGGGACCTAATAGTCACCTTCTAGTACCTGAATGGGTCATATAAAAAGGCTGGGGAGGGCCTGTTTACAAAGGCCTGTACTGATAAGACAAGGGGTAATGGATTTAAATTAGGGAAGAGTAGGTTTACATTAGATATTAGGAAAAAGTTCCTTACCATGAGGGTAGTGGAACACTGGAACAGGTTGCCCAGGGAGGTGGTTGAGGCCTTGTCCCTGGAGGTGTTCAAGGTGAGGATGGACGGGGTGCTTGGCAACCTGATTTAGTTGGAGATGTGCCTACTCACTGTAGGGGGCTTGGACTAGGTGACCTCTAAGGTCCCTTCCAACCCTGATAATTCTATGATTCTATGATAGTTTCTTCCATTAAACTTATAAAAAATGCTTGATTAACATGCAATTTGTGTATTATAGGGTCCACAATAGCTCATACCCAAACAAAACCTCTGGATTCCAATATGCTACAATTTCTCTAACATTCAGATTCAGACATTGTGGTATGGATGCATCATTTCTTTCAATATTTATAGAGGTCCTGTAGGTTCTTGTTCACTTAACAATAAACACATTGTAGGAAGCTCCTGAAATGGTCAAAGAGATTTCTGTTGCAGACACCAGTAATTCCAGAATAAGAGCTGATACTTTTGACCTAGAATTGTGTAGAACATTACTCAGTAAGAAAAGTAGGAAAAATAATCCAATTGTAATTCTTGTCATATATTTATCATATAAAAAAATTAAACACCTTTTTCAAGGTTAACCAAACCATAGAAAACTCCTCCATTCTGGCAAAACAAAGATGATGAAACTAAAGACACAAGATACAAAATACTAAGAAGGTGATTGGATGAAGGCAGAGCAAGCAATAGCAATGTGACTTAATTTAGTCTAATCTCTGGAGATTCTCTACCATTTTTCTTTCCTCCTTTGAGAATATTTGTTTAATATTTTCTATTACAGTTCAAGTACAGTTTCTAAAGGAGGCAAACACCATTCAGCAAAAAGATGCCTTAGATAAAACTCCCCAAACTGAAATATAAATACACTGTTGTGGAAGTGACCTTAAGATGGTATGCAGCAGAAACATGATTTCCCAGTCTGTTTTGCTGCAAACACTGAAAGAAACAAGAAAAAGTATTCTGACCCTATCTGTAGATGAGCACTGACAAAAACACGCAACAAGTCCCAGCTGCTGCTTGGCCATGCACAGAGATAAGAGGAGCCAGACGTAAAGTTCCTAACCTGCATACACTAAAAGAATCCAAAGCCAGATTAGCTACTGATCTGTGCCCTTCTGGAGAAGGAGCTGGAGGCGTGCAGGGACTACTAAAGACTTAAGAATGGGCAAGAGGAGCTCACTCTCTGTTCTTTGCACAGTGACTCATGTGCTTGATCTCTGGTGCCAATACTCATTTGTGGTCCCCTTCTCTCCCCACAGTCTAGATTTGAAATGATTTTCCCACCCTCCTTGCTGGCTTCCCCACATTTCAACAAAACACTTTGATCTGACCTGCACCTTAGGCAACTTTTTCCTAGTCTGCATGTCAGGTATTTCTTTCTGGAGGAATCAGAGTTAAACTCAAGCTACCTAGGAAGTGACCTTACTTGCCTATTTTACGTAGTTAACTTTTACCAGGATTTCTAAAACATATCAAATAAGTGTTGACACATAGAAAAATAATTTCTCACAGGGTTCTTCTCAGGCACATCTGTCTTGCTATTTATTTTAGTCAGTATTGCTCCTTACCTTCCTAGCACAGAAAATTCCATTCCTTGCTCACAAGGGTCTCTGGTGCATGTTTTTAACAGATGTCTTCCCATAATTGTCATCTTCATGAAGCCCCAGTGAGATGATAATCATCCCCACAGCTTTCAGTTTGCTCTAAGAAGTTCCCCTTACTTAAAACCTCTGCTTTGCCTCACAAAAATCAAACCCTTTCTAAAAACAGAGGCCTTCTGTCAGTCCTATGCCCCTGATTTCAAAAGTCATCCTTCTAATGAGCCTATAAATATATTAGCCAATATTTATTTTGAAAAGAACAGTGTCCTTGATCCACCCCTCTCTACTACAAGGCCTTTTTACAAACTACTGAAAAAGTCTAGTGACAAAAATCTAAGAAAGAAGAAAAAAAGCCATAGCCTCCAGTACAATAGATATTGTAATATTTGGATATTAGTTTATGGATGCCAGGATTAAAATCCTAACACCAAAAATATATCCCCCTGTGCTATATCCCAGGGTGGGAAAGAGCATAAGAAGTGGTCATCTAGTGGTTAAGATTTGGCACTCTTGCCACTGGGGCCTGGGTTCAATTCCTGGTTAGGGAAGAATCCTGCTCTGGCAGAGGGGATGGACTAGATAATCTTTCAAGGTCCCTTCCAACCCCTGACATTCTGTGATTCTGTGAAATGGAAAACTTTGTAATGCTGAGAGTATCTCTGAGCTACATTAAGACATATATGCTCACCCATCTCCAGAACTTAGGCTCCTACCTAGAAACTGCAAGAAACCAGTGATGGCACTTTCTTTATCATAGCCTAATAACTGGAGTATTCATAACAGAAGCAGAGACCTTAATCCAAATTCTTCCTCGTAGCCCAAGTGGATTCAAATCCTTGTCTGTTACCTTCCTAAGAACAACCTACCCATTAGACTACAAGAGTTTCTAAGGCTGTAGGTAACCACACGCTGTTTACTTACAACTCCTGTTAAGGCTGTAGCACTGAATCTAATAGAATGCTTATAGTTTCAAAAAAGAACAAAAAGACTCTCCCAGGACTAGGTAGGAAGAGGTGACCCCATGTTGTGGTCCCTCCTCTTCTAAGTTATCAATGTATAACCCATTAACAATCCGGGGAACAGGAACTGGAACATCAGACTCCGTCACATATTTCTCCCATATGACAGGATACCCCAAGGGAGTTCAAACACTAAATTGTTCAGATTGGGTCTGGTGTGGGTGCATGCACAAAACATCACCTCAGGAGCTTCCAGAACAAACCAAAGGTGTCAAGTACATTTAGGCAATACACTGTGCCTTGGGCATATCTGAATGTGCACTGTTAAACTGCCATGTTGAATGCAAGTGCTGAGTACTTCTTTCTTGTAGGATTGAACTTTCTATTTCAGTGTTTCCACTGCTTCCTATTTCCAAGCTGTTTCTCAAGTATCAGGTCCTAATTACACTCTCCTCTCTCTGTGTGCCCAAGCTGTGTGACTGGTTAGCACTGGAGAAGTAGATTAGACAGACACTCTACCAATAGTTGCTGCTTTTCTTTTAATTACCTCACTATGAAAGAGGATTCATTTTGCTGCCGGTCTTTGCTAAGTGTTTACCCATCTGATCATTGCCTTGAAACCACCTGAAAAAACTCATACACAGGAAAATCTTCAAGGAGCAGGAAACCTTTTTCAAGGCATTCTACCTTTTTTTTTTTTCTTTCTTTTTTTTAACACTAGCAATGTAAATGTTTAAGCACATCTTTCTCCTTTCCCATTCTCTTTATTTTCCAACATAAACAGGAGAGATGCTCATTTTTACATCTAGCCCAGGATATCAACTGTGCTTGACTAATGACACCGAAGCTAAACAATAACATTCAGGAAAAAACAACATATTCTACATTAGCATACCTATATGCCTATATTTTAATTTCATGGAGCTGTAGTGATGTGTATTTCTTGCAGAAGATTCATTATGTAAAATTCAAGGTGTCTGGAAGCAGTTTAAACATGCACACGTACACAAAATATGAAATCACTGAGGACTCTGCACAACAGAGGTAGATTGTATTAATTCAGCCTGCAAAAATATGCTTACAGAGCTATAAAGTAAAAGCAGTCTCACTAAAGTCATCTGGAAAAAGCACAAATACATTTAATCACATATTTAGGTGTTTACTAGACTAAGGACTGCTCTCCCTGTTGAGAATGAAAATGACCCCAGTGTGAAGAGTGTTTTAAGTCAAACTTCAGTGTACTAAATACATACAGCATTTTTGACTATTAATCCTTACTGTAGTAAATACTTAGCGTAAGATGTGATGCTGTACAACATGGTGGAATACATCCAGTCATTGATGTTGCTGGAAAGATGTTTCAGACACATTCAGGCTAATCTTTTTTGTATGTAAGATCACGTACTCTGAAGGAGGAAAGCAGCCCATCCATTAACTGTTGGCTGAGACCTTAAACCAGCATAGAACTTCAAACAGGACTTAGCCAATTACTAATGTCAGCTCTATCACCTTAATAAATGACATGAGACACTAAATATCAAAGATTTCTTCAAGCTGGACACTTCAAAGAAAGTAATTACCTTCTGACTGTTCTTACCAAACAAAGAGTCTATTTAATATTACTTGATTGTCTCATCCAAATTTCTTACAGATGTGCAACCACCAGCAAATCCACAAAGGGACTAATTGCCTGGGTTCTGGTCTAAATTCTCAACCCTTGGATTAATTCCTTCAGGCTGCAAAGGTAGATTACAGTGAGGATAACCTCTATAAAATCCTGGCATATATGTAGGGGGAAGCTTAGCATAAATACACATCTGCAAACTTGCTTTCATTATTTCTGCTGCTGAAATATACATCAGCATTGCCAACTTTACAGACTGTAGGACTAAATACTTCAAGTGACTCAGGAGTACAAGTCCCATCAGCAAAGGTGACATTTAGACCTTGAGACAATGTGCCTTATCTGAAAAGAGACTGAGAAAATTGAATCCATTTTGTAAGTAGGACTTTGACTGTATCTACATGAATAGATAGACAGAGAGCTGAGTGAGCTCTGCTTCTGTTTGGTCTGTGGTGAATGACAAAACAGTACCTATTTCCTACTTTGGCTCTAGCTGGACCAGCCCAGCACCTAGTGATGCAGCAGTGCAGATATAACCAAATGAAGGGCCAGGAAGGGCCTTTGTATTGCTTCCTCACAAGCACTGCTCAAAAGACTGATCTGCCTATAGTATAAAAAAATTAATCCCTGCTATCTTTATTGCTCTTCTCTTTGGTTTAATCATGTCTGAGAATTGTAACAAAATCTTTTCAAAGAAACTGATGTACTCATGTGTGCCTTCATTGTGGAAACTACCAATGTAATATTTTAGCACCTTTAACCCCTGCATTACCATAGACTTTTTTACTAGTCCTGTCTGACAATATGTCCCTCCAGAGTCCACTCTAACCACCTTTGTCAAGAAGAAAATAAAGACCTTCCTTATCTAAAAAGAAGTGGAATGCCTACAGCTGAAGAATCAAGACCCAGTTATTAAGCATTACCCCTCCTTCACTGACAGATGATTGCCACACACCACCATTAGTAGGTTCAATTAGCAAACACACTGTATACTGTATTATCTACCTTTAACTGCGTTGGCTTTTTACTACTTAGAGGGCAAAACACTGGCACTGGAGAGCCTTCTTTTACTTATCCTGCAGGGACTATTTTATTTTAAAAGTGGTGAAGAGTTCAGGATGCTATTTCAGACAAGTTGACAGTGAAGATTTCACTCCTAAGCTTCCCCATTTTTTATCAAGAGACTTGTTAGAAGTACAGAGAAGAGATGTTAGATTTTTGGTTTAGATATTTAGCTTGTTCTATCAAAGGAACCCCTTTTCTAGGGATGCCTTTGTTACTGCCTTTCTCTCCTGTTCCTGACATTACTGCATGTTCTCTACCAAGGGACATAAGTATCTGAAGCGATTTATCTCCTTCTCTCCCTCCCAAAAAATGTTTGTGAAAAACCTAAGAAAATATTAAAAAAAAAAAAAAAATCCGTGGTTTTCTTTTAAATACTGTCCAAGCTAAAGAGCTAATTATTTTAAATGAGTCAAAAAGGAAGCAAGCTGACTAAACAAATGCCAGCCATCTAGTGCTTAATAAACCCAGGTCAGCCTGTTCTCTGGATTAGCTGTATCATACCATTGGCTCATGTAGTCAGAACAGCAATGCTTAACTGAAATTCTACATCTTAGAATCATTCTTTACTCCTGGAGCCCTTTACCTCATGTTTATTTTGTTGCTGGTAAAATGTTTCATAAAAGGTCTTCTATAAAATTTCATTTTTAATATTAATTTAGTCTGAAATATCTTACATCAGATACTTTCTATTTTTTTCTGGTGAAAGATAAGTATTGTTTTTGGTTGCTTTCATATAGTAGAAATTCCTATCCCTGATCAAGAGATTCATTGCAAAAGTCTGTGCTACACATGAGCTCTGACTGGAGCTCCTACAAAGTTCTCGACCCTCTGCACATGCCCTTGTACAATTCTGATGCAAATATAAGCTCTTAACTAGACTTGTGTTGTGCCTTTGAAAACAGAATCATTTCACATCAGACAGATGATATCTGTACATCTGTGCCGACTATGGGTCACTGAGTTCTCTGAATGTTTTGAGACACCTAAAGCCACACACTTATTTACTAGGTTTCACAGGCACGCTATAGAAGCTGTGTAAGCTGTGTCTTCCTGAACTGAATGGTTACAAACTCACTCTCCATGAAAATTTGCTCTCTAAAATCATGACTTCACAAACTAATTAATCATCTTCTGTCTTCTAACCAACATCTAATTATTTTTGCTGCACAGTTTTATGAATGAGGTTTAGCAGTTTATTCCATTGCTTCAGCTCTTTCATTTACAGAACTATCTGTAAATAATAAAACCCTGTATATGCAAAGGTTGCTAGAAAGGTTATATACTAGCATAAAACAAGTTTTAAAATAAAACATTCATTAAAAACAACAAACAAACAAAAACAAACAAAAAAAACCCATCCAAACAGAAAATACCCAGATTAAATTCCTTTAACCAATCCAGAATGGCATTGCAAGAAAATCTCATATCCATATCTATTTATGCTTTCCTTCGCCTACATCACCATGAATAAATTAGCAACCTAACCAGCTCCACCCTTGGCGTCTTTTTTGAGATTCAAAAGATTTATAAAATCAAAGACACCACTTGAACTGTAGCTCAACAGATTTCCCTCATGCTGCAGTAAAGAGCCATGTCCTTATAGAGAACTATGACATTGCTTTCTGCATCATAAAAATCCATCATCAGAACCTATCTATTTCTGTCTGATCTTCACCTCAAGGCTGAATACCATACTCAACTATGGAATGGAACAAGGCTGGTGAGGGGTCTTATGAGGAGCAGCTGAGGGAACTGGGGTTGTTTAATCTGAGGAAGAGGATGCTCAGGGAAGACCTCATCTCTCTCTACAGCTGCCTGAAAGGAGGTTGGAGTGAGATGAGGGTTGATCTCTTTTCCCAGGTTATCAAGGAGAGGACAAGAGGAAATTGTCTCAAGTTGCACCAGGAGAGACTTAGATTGGTCATTAGGGAAAATTTCTTCTCTGAAAGAGTTGTTAAGCATTGGCCCAGGCTGCCCAGGGAAGTGGTGGAGTCACCATCCCTGGAGATGTTTAAAAATAGTATAGATGTGGTACTTAGTGACACAGTTTAGTGGCATAAGGGTGATAGGTTGACAGCTGGTCTTGATCTTAGAGGTCTAACCTTAATGGTTCCGTGAATATAACCACAGCTAACTGAATCATGTGATTTGACAGCAATTGCTTGTATATTTTACAAGGTAGAAAATCTGCCATTGCATAACACAGCAAAAAACCTCAACTGCAGTTTTGATATTAAAAAAAAACAGACCAAAATACTTATAATAATTCTGTAAAACTCTTTGGAAGATGCATTTAAAAAAGTCATTAATATTTACAAAAGATACTCATGAAAGCTATTATAAGCAGAATTTTATTCTAGAATGCACTCTGTGTCACACCCTACTGAACCACCTTGGAACTCCACTGAAAACTTAATCTTGCACACAGAATAATACCACCTACTTTGCAATCCCCTAAATACAAATGAACAAAGTGAACTTGTGAGATGACTGTGTCACTTCCAGTTCTAATCCAGGGAAACCATATATCTCGTTCTGAGCGGGGGAAAAAGTGTAACTCTGGTTGAAATGGTGTAGTCACACCATGCACGAAGAAACTGAGTTAAAACCAGACTGAACGTGGCTCAGGACTAGACTCACACATAGCATAGTGACTTCAGGTAGTAGCAGTGTCGTTTCAGTAATCTCAAAATCAGCATTACATTACTGCAATGGATATTTCTATAGGAATGTCATTATTTTTATTGATTCCAACAGAAGCTTGCCTCCTGTCTGGAAACTTCACTTAGCAATTTAAGCTCTCAGATACATTCAGTTTTGTAACAATCTACCAGCAGCAACGTTTTGCCATCTCAGGGTTCAAGACAGCACGGCCTGGGAAGCTCAGAGAGATTTAGGGCTACTTGAAGTAGCTTAAAATTAAACACAGTTTGATTTTTCTCAAAATAAAGCCTTAAAATCTCTAATTTGCTGAGTTTAAAATAAACATTTTTTTTACTACAGTATTTTTAATACTGCACTACACCTTGCAATAGGCATATTTCTGTTCCAGCCTCTTTAAGGAGTATTTTAGCATTTCATAATTCATATTATGCATTGAAAAGATAGGCAAGTCTAATCTTGCCTAATAGATATCTTTAGAAGGACCATAAAAGATTTCTAAGTAGTCATCAATCACAACTGCGTACTCTCATAGAAAACTGTCCAATTTAAAGACTCTTATCTTGCAACCATTTGAACAGAGGAAATTTCACTCATGGGACTAAACTCAAAGGACAAAAGATGGTATATAAGCAGTGTTATTGCATCTTCAAGGGTCCACAGACTCTTCACTCATTCAAGTACTTGAATGTACCTCTGGCTGTGCCCTGGCATCACAGTTTGAAACTAAGCAGCCCACTGACTGTACCTACTGAGTCATTCCATGCAGTCACAGAATGTTAGGGGTTGGAAGAGACCTCTGGAGGTCATCTAAGTCCAACCTCCCTGTCAGAGCAGGTTGAACAAGATGGCATCCAGGCAGGTTTTGAATGTCTCCAGAGATAGACTCCACCACCTCTCTGGGCAGCCTGTTTCTGTGCTCCACCATCTTCAGAGTAAAGAAGTTTCAGATCTGAGAAACCGGACTTATATTTATAAATAAATCAAGCTATAACAAATGTGAGTACTTCTATAGAATAATAATAATCTCAAGTCCCTAGTCAGAGTCAGCCACTGGATCCATCATGACCATGAATGCAGTGTACAGTTACTCCATGTTTCCATGCAGTGTGCTCAGGGACATACAAGTATCGTTTCCTCTGACATTTGGAAAATTTTCACCCCATTCTGCTCTTTCTCCTCTTTGTATTATTGGTTAGACTCTCCTTTTCTTTTCTTGTCTTCTATGTCAGAAAAAAGATGAAATTATTTGTCTTGTCACAATAAAAGAACAGCTCACACTGTTTTCCTTTCAGTTCTGGTTCTCTATTACTTAACTGCAGCCCTGGTTAGTTCTTTGTATTATGGTTTCCATCTTGGGAATTAATAAATTAAACAGAACAAAAATTAAATTAGACTTGTCAGGCTTGCAATAGCTAATGATTTAGGTGCTTCTTCACATCAAATTGAGAGGGAATGTTTCAGTATCCTAGGGGAAAGCAAATGAGATGAATACCTTGAAAGAGATGAAAATCTGTTAGGAAGACAGAAAAAATAGGGAGCAATTCTGGAAAAAGATCTGAAGAGCAGCAATTTTATTTTTTTTATAAAAGCCTCCTTGAGAAAGAAGAAATCATTTGATCTATGCAAAGATCCCTTCTGGAACTTGGCCTGTTGAAAAGTATCAAAATATCACACATTTTATGACAAGCTGATATCACTTTCATTTGAACTCCAAGCAAGATAAAGAAAGAATCATTTTCATTGTTGGTATACTAAAAGTGAAATTATCAGAGTTAAAAACATGGACTCAACTGGTTTTGTGTGCTTTTAGTTTGTATGTCACATTTCTTCAAACATAACTGGGTCAGGGCAGTTCCCTGGAAAGCCATGGAGACTGTCCTGAGTGAGATCAACCCATAGTCATCCACGTAGTTTTGGCACAGAAATGAGAGGAGACAGTCACAGCAGGGTCAGAAAGTCTGCAAGTATCATTCAAGCCTTACAAGTGATGGAAATATCTTACTAAAGACCAGGGGGGGTGAAACAGAGTTTGCCACAAATCAGAAAGTCACCAAATTCACAAAACTGAAACCTGGATGAAGGATTTGTCTGGAAAGACACAGAAGTTTTGAGATCAGTCCACATTCTCTGTGCGTTCTGTGCTGATGATTTTCTACCGTCTCTATTAAAACACACACTTAAAGTTTAAAAGCCTTTCTGTCTTTTGGGGGAGGACAATATAAGGAAAATGTCCAGGAACAACCACCTCATACTCCTGACTGATACAGCATGACCTCATGCCATGTCAAGACACAGTTAGAAAAGAACGGTGGATCACCAAGTCCGATTTTGCTCCCAATAAAACAGCAGAGTAGAATGACTTATTTTACTAGAAGCAAGCTTCTAGTCCACAGCTTATGATGAGGAGTATGCCCTGAATAACTTATAACAAATATTTCTAACAAATAATTTCCTTTATTCTGCATTCATTAACAAATTGCAGCTTTCTTTAAAAAAAAAAAAAATCTGTAATTTGAATCTGATCATTGTCTACTTCATTTTCATTTATTCCCTACTTTTTTACAGCCATACTAGTGTTTCAATAGTGTTTCTTACTGTCATCTGCTCATATCTTTTCTGATAGTTCATATAAGTGGTATTTCTGGGTGGGCTAAAGAGCAGTCTCCCAAGAAACTTTGCAGGACTACTGAGCAGGATGTCTGTCCACAACTCAACAGTCTCAAGTCACAACCTGGCACATTAGCTTAAAGTGCTGATACAGTTGATTTTCCACTAGAATATCAGGCCTGTGAGTGACTTCTGAGGCACATGATTTAGTTTTAAAATCTTTATTAGGGAGGTAGTTACCTCCAAGAAGTAGTGGGTGGTTAACATCATTCTAGGTGAACTGGGGTAGTTACTCCAGCAAGATTTAGCAGAGGGGTGCTGTCATAACTCTGAAGCATGATAAGAAAGCATATATGACATGTTCATGCAACAGTACTGACATCCTCAAAGAAAAAGCATATTCAGGCACAAGACTAAGGGAAATGAGGAGCAGAAAGTGTAACTTAACAGGAAGTGTTTAGTTTGCCAAGCCTGTTTTCTCCTCATCTTGAATTTTAAGTTGTCATGTAGTTCAAGTAAATTGGAGCAACTCAACATAAAACCAAAACTATTTTATTTATATATATTACCAATACAACAAAAAACCATGTCTTTGTGATATGAATGAAAAAGTCTAGTTAAATTGCTAATGCCAGACAATACTTGCTGTCAAACTAAGTGGTACTAATATTACTGCTTTCCTCCCTGAAATACAGCACAAATGCCTCGAGAACAAAATCCTAATTAAAGAAATAATAAAGTCTTTCTGTACAATATACTAAAGGATCTTGCACCTGATGGCAGTATTAGATGGATAAGAACATACAAAATGATACACTGTATTCAGTGGAAAGTTCTGAGGAAAGAAAAAAAAAGTCAACTCAACTACATAAAATTGTATCTTGTCCCTGTATCGCTTTTACCTACTAAGTTAAAATTAAAGGACTACTCTATCACCTTCTTATCATGAACTATTCCAGATTTTAAAGCCTTTTCTGATTATTCCCACAAGGAGGCCTGTGTTCATTACATGCAAACCAATCTCTTCTGAACTGACCTGTGTTGTCTTATGTTTATAACTAACTGGAGAAAATACATGTTTTCTGACGGTCACACAAAACTAACCCACTATCAGAAATGATGGCACAGCAATCCAGAAGGATTTACTACTACAGTTCACTGTAGGTGAGGGTATAATCATAGCTCTTCTGTCTTCACCAGAGCTATGCAAACCATTAGGTGATTGGTTATTCTTTTTCCCCTGTTTGCTGTGGATTCTAAAAAACACACAGAGCAATGCTGCTCTTCAGATCAGACATTTGAGTTCAAGTGTATTAAAATCTAAGTGAAGGCAGCTACAAGCCAAACTATTTATTTGGCTTTGTGACTGGCCTGCTAGATAACAATCAAGATTTTTCATGGTAAATGTGACAAGTCAATGAGAAAAGTTAAATAAAGATATCTCTGTTAACAAGCAAAATTGGAATAATACATTATAAAGCAGACTCAGCTTTTCAGACTTTTCATTATGGAACCTAAGAGGTCATTTGATTAAAGCTGAACAGAAATATCTATACATTGTTGTTTAAAAAGCTCACCAAAGTTTAATACATTTAATAATAGCAGTTACGATTGGCTTCTACAGCCAGACCTAATAAAAGACTTGCACCATCAAGACACCAGAGCTTCAGATGTCCTTTTATTTTAAAATAAAATAAAAATAATTGCTATTAGTATTAAGAATAGCCAGATAAGAGTATTTATATAATTCATACAATTAGATCACCTGCCCAGAGATAACTCAGCATGGGGAGGCTTTAAGCAAAAAGAATAGGCAGCATGTTCAGTAGCAACTAAATGGTACTTTTAATTCTGGCCTCTGCTTTTCACACTACTTCTATTTCACGTCTCACCCTTAAGCGTATCGACTAGGTGAGAAAAAAAACAACAACATCAGAAAATCTTTTTAAACCCTTCTTTTTTTCTCCAGGCCAGTCACAGACATTAGTAGCTGAAATCCCTTTGCAATAACTGTCTAAACATTGAACTTGATTTTATTTCTTCGTTAATCAAAATGGTCATTTGAGAAATAGCAATCATCCTGAGCACTCTCCAAAGACTACAGAAGAATTATCCCAAATTTAATGAGAGCTGATTAAGTCTACAGAGCATCTTCATTTTAATTTATGAAATTGGTATTTCATTTGTTGACCATTTGTACATGTTTTTTAAAAAAGAACTCACTGTAGTTATCTGGAGTTAATTGATGCATTCATTAAAACTGTATGCCCATAGGTAAAACTGTGTGCACATAAGCATCAATGAAAAAGCCATACTTAAAACTCTCCTGCTCTTTAAAAACATTACATGTAAAATTATTTATTACAGTTCTGCAAGGCTGAAAATAAGTTCCTAAATGAACTTTTCGGTTTCCATAACACTATTTAGTCCAAATACTTAGACATTAATGGCCTTATGATTTTGCCAATTTATAACTACTAAAGAACTTTGGGGGGTGGGGGGTGGAGACGGGACAGGAAATCTTTTCCAACTGACTCAATGTTCTATTCTTTGCAATCTCAAAGGGAAAACATAAACCACAACTCAGATTTTAAAGAATAAAGTTACATACTTTTTATTTGTAAAGAACTGATCTACACAGTTCTAGCAATTTTCCTGCCAAATTTACTGGGGTGACTATGCTACAGTCAAAGTACCTGTAAATGAACATGTAATGCAAAACTCCATCTTTCTCATTTGGTAAAACAGAGGATTATTTTATATATGGATATAATGCCTTAGCTGTCATCATACTTTATGTTTCTACTTAAATGATTTTATTTTTAATAAAGTGTGAGTGAAATAATGGCCACACAAAACAATAAAAAAAAAAACCCTCTTGAAAAAATTCAGGTGCCTGAACTTCAGCTAACATTTTCATATCTGCTAATGTATTGTATGATAAGAGAATTTTTCTATCACTACCAAGTCACAGCATCCTTAAAAGCCCTCTGAAATAGGAAGGCATTACTATCTGCATGTTAACCAGCAGAAGAAAGTGTGCAAACACTGATGTGAAACATTTCTATCATTCCTTTCCTCTTTGACAGCCAAATGCCCCAAGGCCATTGGTATAACCCAGTCACGCCCCGGGGTTTTCACCACATTTATAGTTCTCCCCATAACAAATGAGATTCTCTCAAACACCTTCTTTTCACATACTGAAATTATGTTCCATTTACTCCCATAATACAGACTGTGAAATGATCCTCAGAAACCAACCCCTGAGGTTATATATACAGTGCCTTCTTTTACCTATAGCATCAATAAGAGCAAGCAAAATCATGTTGATAGCAAGGTCCTCCAGCACCCAATATACAATATAGCATCACCTCTGATCAGCACTTGCTGTCTGCAGTGAATACCTTCATCCACTTGCAAAACAATGTATCATATCATGTGTTTCTAGGTGCTGAAATATACTACAGACTTTCCAAATTCAACAAGATTTTGAGATCAAACAA
The DNA here is from genome assembly GCA_013399015.1 of Galbula dea. Lineage (NCBI taxonomy): Eukaryota > Metazoa > Chordata > Aves > Piciformes > Galbulidae > Galbula > Galbula dea. The sequence goes on from VWZX01000352.1 coordinate 2,524,434, forward strand.
AAAGATGAGAAATTATTTTTCAAACCAGCCACTGCATATGGCTTAGGACAATGTAAGGCCAATTGGATTCAAGGAAGACTAAATAGTGAGACAGAATACCTGGAGGCATTGCATGGCAAGCCATTTTAGCAATTATTATGGTGATGATTTAAAGAGATGTAAACATAGTTTGCACAAACAGGTAATCCTAATACTCCCAGTGTTCACTCCTGCATTGTTTATTGGAGCCCTATCTGCACTTCCTTCTAGTAGTTCTCTCTCTTTCTGTCTGGGATAAATTCTAAGTCAAAACCAGGAATTTCCCACTGACAAGTGGGAGTATGTTGCTTTTGACAAGGAAAAAAGGTGGAATAGGATTTATGAAGATGTAATACCATTTGAAACAACTCACATCTATCTCACTTAAAGGAGAGCCCAAAGGAAATTTAATAAAGAACACCCCTTAAGTCAATCTGACATTTGCTGTCCTGTATATGAAAAAGCATTCCTTGTAGATATTGGAGTTTATAGCTATATGAGAACCCATAATCAAAATTAATATGAAGAAAAAGAGCTTATTTCAGAACAACTACACCATACTGAACAGGTTGGTAATGGTGGTTCATCAAAACAGACTACCTCTTTCATTAACTCTACAAAAGACATAGGACAGAAAGTAGTTATTATTTAGCTCTAAATCCCAAAGCATAAACAGGGTGCAACTCCTATCCATAGTGTCAGGACTTCACTCTAAGCTAGTAACACTGCTCAGGTTCCTCAGGAATCTTTTCTTCTAATTGCCTGAGGTCTAAGACTGTTGTGCTAATGTTGGCTTTCAATAAAGACACACTTAAGCCACAGAAGTAGATGCTGAATACAGAACTATTCCCAACTGCTAAGTATCTTCAGGGGGGTTGGAATTTTGTTTCAATAGATTTTAGAGAAAGGGACCAAACATAAAACAGGAATTCAGAGATTTAGATCCTGAGTTCCTAACAAGTCCTTATCATTATGAATGTTGAAAGGTTTTCAGAGACAATCAAGGGCAACATCATCATATCTTTTACAAAGGATAAGATCTTCTCTTTGAATCTATGCCACTTAATTCAATTGATTGTTAACTTCTGTTCAAATTCTAGTTTAGATGAGAATTATTCTCAGATGACATTCTCAGAAATGCAAGCTTAGACATATCTGATAAATTAATTCCCTTTAGATGTTACAAACTCTTTTCTTGCAGGCCTCAGCTCTATTAATTCCCAGTGTTTTCCTTTACCATCTGACATTTAACGCTAGAACTCTGCTAGCTTTGTTGACACAAATTGAGACCTGTGAACTGGTACAGAGCTTACTGACTGTGCAGGATACATAGAGCAATGGAAAAATGAAGGAAAAACAGAACAGGCATTCCAGAACTTCTGACAGAAAAAGAGGACTGAGACAGAAAAGGAATAATAGAGACCAAGTAGCAGAAAAGTTGTTGAAACTATCCATAAACAATAAAATTAAGGAAGATGTTAATGAAAGCCTGAAATGTAGCTGTGTAATTCACAGCTAGTGTGCTGCTTCGATACAGTGAGTTGTGTGCACACTTGTGTCCAAGCAACTTCCTTGTCAGAAAGCAGTCCATGACTTATAGAAAAGTGAAGTAGACAAGATAAGAATAGAGAACACACTTTATAAGTAAACCAAGAGAAGTCATTAGTGACTTAAGAGAGGGCAATTTCTGTTTGCTGAGGAGTGAGGATGCAGTATTAAAAGATCCACTGACAATACAAATTTTAAGTACACGGAGGAGAAGAGATGGCAGTGCACAGCCATCCAGACACCCATCCTTCCCCCAAAACACGATCACCCATAATGCCTGCTCTGAGTTAAGACTCCTCAACTTTTCTTCCTAATAGTGGTGGAAATCTACATAAACATAAATTCATTTTACTGAGAACAAGCTGCCTTTCACTCATATAAGTAGAGCTTATTTATCTATCTGATATGGGGAAATGCAAATGCATATATATCCAGTGACAACTAGTACTTTTAATAAATTATATCACATCAGAAATTTCTAATTTTGACACCAGATTTTAGATGGCCTTCTCTACAGCAAAGCCTCACTGTGGTCCTGAGCCTTCAGGAAACACAATGCTTTCTCCTTCCATTCAGAGCAGTGAAAGCTGAGGATGCTCCATGTCTCCAGGGAATCACCTGAATACTTCACAGGACTCTGCTAAATCCACTCATTGCTGGTACTGAGGAATTATTGTCTACAATACAATGTGTAAGATAAAGCCTTATTGATGAGCTGTGGTTATAGAGATGTTACTAACCCTCTCAAAGCAAGCCAGTCTCTGAGCCTTTGAGGACAAGAGAGGAAGTCAGAACAAAGAACATGAAAATAATTTTGACCATTAATATTTAATATTTTACTTTTTTCTCCCTCCTTTACCCTGTTTTCCTGCTAAAACAGCTTGGATGAAAATGGCTTTCATTGTTCTTCAGGGAAACAGTGTTTGGTTATATTACATCTGTTCTTTAAACCTATGATCCCTGGAAGCCACAGAAGCAGATAAATCTCTTTGTCAAGACGACATACTCAGAGTTCCAGGGACAAAACTGATCTGTGCCTCTTGGGTTAATAGCATTAATAATTGCCATTTTGATAAGTCTAAATATAAAAAGCATGTTTAAACAAAAGAGTCAACCCTTCAAAAATGACTATCTATGATGAATTTTCAAGAGCAATGAAAATTGTCACTCTGCCAGCTTGATAAATTGTAGCCCCAACTGGCAGAGCCTTTTGCCTTGCAGTAAGCACAAAATGACAGATCTTTGCTGAATACAAACTATATGCTTGCACCTTTCACAGCTGGTTTAGATTGTAAACGCAGCAAAAAATAAGAGGCTTTAATAAAAACTGAAGGTTATGTGCAAAAAAATGATTTTGCATCTAACAGCTTCTCTCAGTTTAAAGACGTTTATTTCATATTGGAAAGAATGTAGTCTTGAAAGAAGCCCTTCAGCTGTCTCTGGGATCATGCTCTAAAAATACATGTACAACCACACTGTGGCGATTTCTTCACTGAAATGATTCAATAGTGCAAGTGCAATCATTTCAGAGAGAAAAATTGTATGTTTAGTATCATCTCATTATTCACCAGAGCACACACTCCTCTCATGTGGAGAAGATTTAAATCCATGTATGGAACTGCATATCACGATATAAATACAGCATCTACTCTAATTCCATTGTCTAACTGCCAATCTCTTTCTCTGGTGACTCATTCTAATATTCCAAGTCACAGAGCATCTTTAACACACTTCTTAAAAAGAAATTGCTTTGCCAGAGGTATGGTTAATTCTTGTCAATAGATGGAATTCCTTCTAAAAAAATTACACTTGCCTGAAGCCACTTTTACATAATCTATACATTATGCAAACACTGGGAACTTGTTTGATATCTAATGGCTCTGTGTTGCTACAGATGGATGCTTTATGCCTTCAAAAGGAAATTTCCACCTACTTGATACAAGCAGGCATTCTTAGTCCAAGCAAAACTTGCTAATAAGTATGCACGAATGTCAAGATATGACACATGCAAGCTATTTTAGGGCGTTTGAAGATTCTTAGCTCCTTAGCCACAGATGACTCACCAATGCCTAACTGGCATTCAGTTTGATGAGCAAAAATCATATAAAGTTCCTCCAACTTCCTTGGAATAATCTACCTGCAATAGATATTGCAGTGGGCAAGAGAGGTTTTAGGCTTCTCACTTGGTTTGTCATGTCTAGAAGATCCGAGGATTTTTTTCTTTTTAAAAAGCTACTTCTAACCTGCTTATTTTATGTTCTAATAAAATACAGCTTTAAAGACCAGGAGGCTTCTGGTATATTTTGACATGTTCACTTCAAAGAAAACTCTAAGTTCCACCTCAAGGCTCTGGATGTCTGGGTAGCTCTATTGTACTGCTATGGGCAAATATGCAGACCATCTTGAAAGCAAAGGGTACACTTGAGTGCACATATTAAACTGCAAGTTCCAGCTGTGGTAACAACTGGTATTCTGTAATTCCCTGATCTCCAAATCCTTGAACAGGCATCTTTGATTATGTTCTTTTAATGTAGTCCATGCTGTTTGGACCTCTCCTGCTTGTTGACTCCTCTCTGTACTCTTTCCCACTCCATTTAAAAACCCTACAAGTCATCAAACACAACAACAAACCAAACCAAACAAAACCCCCAAACCTGCAGAAAAATCATTAAACAAAAGCAGAAATCAAGTATGGAAAAAGCCACTCAAAACAGTTACTGTCTTTGAAAATTATAAGAAGCTAAACATCAGGGTCATATACCTTGGCAAGTTAAATGGCTCAGGATATCTCAGTGATGGGTCCCTCTGTTTGCTACACCTGTGATTGTATAGCTACATGTATCTCTCAGTACAGTGATTAATATGGGATGAATTTTGTCAGTAATACTTTATTTTCTTTGTTTTCTCACATCATAAAATGTCTTTTGGCCTCAACTTAATGATAGATGTCAGAGGACCTAACTGGCTTGTATTACACAGCAGAGAAAGGCTGCAACAAGCTATCATCAGAACTGCTGGGCTCTGGAATGTACTTGAAATCTTGTATTTGGATAACTAGATGATAATGCTTAATAGAACTCAATATTTTAGTAGTCATATACATCACATACAAGCACACACACAGAGTACAAAAGGAAAGACAGAAAGGGAAACAAGAAACACCAGAAGATGGGAAAAAAAAACATTAGCTAAACACAAATGATGATCCATAATTTCTTGTAAATTCACAACTCTTAAAAACTGCCCAGCAATTACATGAACTTCATCTAACTAAAGGAGTAGTTTTGAAGAACAAAAATGCACCCTCTGACAGCTGAAGGTCTTCAGCCTTTCAAATTTCAAAAAATAGAAGAATGGCATTTCAGTTTCATGGCTTTTCACTAGCCAGGTGGCATTAGAAGGATGTAACAAGACAATGCCAAAGAGCAAGAACAAAACAAGAAACTTTCAACAATTTAGTAGCGAGGATTAGGTGCAGACCACAGCACCAGCTATCTTTCCTGGAACTTCTCTGCAACACATTGATGAGGTTGATTAACTATTGCATTTTTTGTTTGGTTAGGGGGTTTTTGTTGTTTTTGTTTGTTTGTGGATTTGGTTTTGTGTAGTTGGGTTTTGTTGGTTTTGGTTTTGTTTCTTAATGTTAAGACTGTCAAGTGCTGCACAAGTGTCCACTGCAGCCTTCAGCAGGATCCAGGTGCAAATGTAATTTTATTTACCACATGATCAGCCACCTCCTGAAAAAGACATGGCAGTCCCACAGCTTGAGCCAATTGTTGTCATGTATATTCACTAATGCATTGGATTCAAGAAACTAGTCACCTCCTACTGCATGGGGAAGAATGGTCAGGAGATGTGTGACTATATCCTCTAAATAACAGCTTAACCTCAGACCTTTAGAAATACAACAGAACTGTCACAGCTATCCCAAAGGGACAGTTAATTACAGTGGATTGGTTAACTGGGGTGGCACATAAAATGCTGTGGACAGTTTTTATTATTTGTCTAGGCAAAAATGGGCACAAATTACCACAGCCAGAGGGGCTAGAAAGATGGACAGAGAATGGAAGTGCCTGTCCCAGAATACTCAGATAACCTTTTTTAGCTTGTAAAATCAAGTAGAGACAGGATTGACTGCTCTCCTAGAGCACTCTTATCTGAAGTAAAGACCAGAATAGAAGATGTATTTAAGTTAAAGAGCAATCTTAGCACAAAAAAAAATGGGTACAGAAAAAAAAAAAAAAGAAGAAGAAAAAAAAGGCAGTTTCTAAGTCCCACATTCAGGAATTTGAAGTAGCCCTCCAAAGGAGAGGTGAGCGAGGGAAAGACACCTAACTAATTTTAGAAGGAAAGATATATGATGCTGCTGTCTGAAATAATGGGAGACTGTGGCTTGACCCAGAAAAATCTTTTCACTTCATACATCTATAGTACTGCCAATAAAAGCAAAAAGAACATGCAGTCAACAGAGAAAGAGAAAAATGGGGAAGTGTCTAGATTCTTGACTGAATTGAAAGCATATATTGTATATGTTGTTACGGGGAAAAACAAAAAATATGATGATTCCTATTTGCTGTTCCACCAGGGTAAAGATAAGGAGCTTTCTTTTTTTCCATTCTGTGAAATGGATTTTATACTATCTGGCCTAAGGCTTTTCTCTCCCTGACCTTTCAATATTATAACAGGAATTCTTACTCTGAAAAATCAGATAACTGCAAGGTTGCCACAAAGAAAATATGTTCCTAAGTGGGGGTCATTTTCCTGAGCAGAGAAAGCAACAGTGAACACCAGAAATGGTCTGCTATGGTGATGCTTATATTCTAACTAATTGGAATATTTGTTGGCTTGGTACCAGCCATGACTGGAGTGCTGAATGCTATTTAGTTGTAATAACAGATTGGTTGATGAAGATACCTGAACTACACATTCCAGATTCTCTCTGTGCAGGTAAATGCATGGACAATGTGGCTTCCTAAGGCAGAATACGGTGAGTTGGGAAAGTGCTTTAGAAGCACTTAGGTCTGATATAACAAAACAGTTCATGGTCTGCCCATTGCAGATGATGTGAATTAAACCAATAGACTATTTTTGAAATCTCCATCTAGCAGAAATCAAACAGTAATTCTAATTCTTCTGCAAATAACACAATGTGTTCTAATGAAGATAGCTTTTCCAGTCATGCACTGATTAAAAACCCTGCATGAAGTACACAAGTAGTTCTCCATAGTAGACTAATCTTAGCTAAATTGTTATATTTACCAAAAAGAAGAGGTTTTCTCCCACATTACCAGAGCTTATCTTTCTTGCATTGCTTGACCCAGCAGAGGTGTTCCCTTAAATCATAGCTTTCTCAAATAAAGAATAAAACTTTGAACACAGACTAGAACTGTTCTACAGGGAACACAAGCAATATTTCTGCATAACATGTCTGCAGAAGTCAGGGAAAATATGTTTATGGTATCAGATAAAAGGTATGTGACAGAATCTGGGAAAGTTAAATGCCAGAAGAACACAACAGAAACACTATTTAAACTTTTACAACAGCCTACTCTAGTTGTTGGTATTTTCCTTAAAGTATCTCAAGCTTTGCCAAGGGTTTTCTTTGTATAATTTAAGGCAGAATCTTCTAGACAGCAGTACGTATGCACTGAAAGAAAATAATTACAAGAAATTATGTAAACAAAAAGTTTATTATCATCACTTAACTGGTATTAATGTCCTCTCTTCTTCACTCATTTACCATTTCTCTCATTTCTCCATTAAATGTAAAAAGAAGCAGAGATGATTTCATGTTTTATTCCAGGCCACAGATACTAAAATGCCAAATCATAAAGGGCTGAAAAATACATATTTGAGACCTCATTAATCATACACCTCTACTGATACCCATGTTTCCTGATCAGTTCAACATTTCCTGTCATTAATTTGTACAATTTTAATGTCTCGAGCAAAATGCTTTACAATACCTAGTCGAGCATCTTGTATGGGTCTACATAAACTGCACCTACACTGTTAATTCAGACAGTAAAATCAGTGCCATAAAACCAGCAGAAATCCATAAGCTCAAAATGATAAGCTTGCTTATGTTGCCACTGTTGAGTTATTTATTTAATCAAGTCTGAGTTGCTCCATTATTTTCTTTAATGCCAGCACAAGTCTGGCATTCCTGCTATTATGAAGTCTGTCTACCTTTAATCTTTGTAAAATATTGTTGCAACATTTCTTCCATATTTCTGGCTTCCAGAATCTGCTACCTTACTAAAAAGCAGATACTTTCTAAGCTAAATATTTCATATAAAGGAGAAAACTATTTTAGGCTCTTGGTAGAGCACTCGCTGTGGTCCTGACATTCTTTCCCATCTGGATTGTCTCCAAAGAAGAATAAACTACAGAACATGATGTTCTTATGGTGAATAACCCTGTGTAACAGGAAAAGAAAAAGTACTTCCAAAAGCCATATTAAAGATTATTTTTCCAGAGCTCTGCACCAGACTGAATCATTGAAGTTTGTGTTAGTTTTGACTCCTTGGTGAAACATTTCTGTGGACATTTAAATGTTCTGTTAATGACAGTGTCCTGGATCTTTTAGAAACGCTTCTGTGTCAATAGCTTAGCTAGACCTTACAAAGAACTGAAGAGTGCAGGGCTGAAGAAGCCAGGAGGCTTTTTATTTGAATTTTTAAAACATTGCTGGCTTTACTATCTAATATTTAATCATGGGTAGGGGGAAGTAAAACTATAAAGCTGATTATCTTCAGTGGACAGTAGAGAAGCATAAAAACAATACATTACTGCAGATAATAATCTTTTGTTAATGACCATACCTCACTGCAGATGATCAGAATATATTATTTAGAGACTACAGCTGGAGATGGGGCTTTAAAACAGTCTAGATTTTAAGTTAAGGTTGAGAAAGGTGACAAACACTGACATAATCGCTCTCTATCAAATTACTCTTCCTCTTACTGTATGGAGTCAATCCACTAAGACTCTGACAGATCAGAAAGTTTAATCAAAGATCACATCTGGTATTACAATGCTGGAACAGGAGGAGTAACTTATTTATAAAAATACTAATTTCAAAAGTAAAACAGATGTAATTTAGAAAAAAATGTAGGTTTGCATATACTTCCAGTAAACACAGAACCAACAAGAAAGCACAGTGCTGGTTCAGAATTAAGCTGAAAAACTGGAGAATAAAAGATGCCAGTCTTGAGCCTGTAGTGTTTAAATGAGGAAAGTGGTCTGGACAGAATCACAGGGAAAAATGTATAACAAATGTTCCTGGCTGGACTGTACTGCCAATGGCACATATGACAGAGGAATTTCACTGAGAGCTCCTTTCATGGAAATTTCTGGAGTTTTAATTTAATTTTTGAAATCAAACCCTGAAGAATTATGATTAGGAACTTAATTGATTTTTTTTTAATTTTTGAAAAAACAAAATCAAAAATGGCTCATGTTCTGAGATTTTCACTCAGTGACTTCATCTGGCTTGAAAATATTTTAGTACTGCTGTCATGACATTTTTCCTGAGTATCAAAGTCGCAGCAATTTCATCTTTAGGCAAACAAACTCTCCACTGAAAACAGTAAGAATATTCTCTCTTTGAAAACATGCACATCACAACTGTGTCCAAAGTTCCTTATAAACCACACTCACTATATTTGGAGTTGGGATTCAGACTTAAATTTGCTTGAGGAAAGGAACTCTGGTTTTGTTGTTTTGGTTTTTTTATAATATAAATTCACTACCTTCCTTTCAGTAAATAACATTTTCAAACTAAAACCACATTGCAGATAATAGCGTACTGTCTATTTAATAAAGAGGGCAGAAGACTTTACAGGTTTCTGATCAGTTACAAGACAACAACTATATTAATTTACTAACACAATGGATGCTGTGCACATAGTAGACCCACCATGCTTTAAATTAGAATGTTCTGCACCACAGGAATAGACTAAATTTACAATAATACTGGAAGAGTAGAGATAGTAAGCTGCAGAAAAAGAGAAGTCCAAAATATTTTCAGTTCAGTCTAAAAGTTATCTAAGTTTTAAAAAATTATACAAAGTAAATGACTAAGAAATTTACAAAGTATTAATTTCAGTAATTGTATCATAATGTAATTACAACCAGCACATGGTCTACCCTGTAATGAATTCCAGTATTCTAAATTTATAAAAACATACTATGTGGAACACTTAGATGTTGACAAAATACACTGTATGTACACAGGATTGTCAGTGCAGAGAGAATGAAGGGAAAGATAATTGTTCTAGATATAGATCCTGTGGAGAATTAAGTAATTAAATCACAAAACTGCACCAGCTTGCAATTTGGAGGTGCCTGTTTTCTGTTTTAATCCACAAAACTGAAGACTGAAAACAATCCCACAAAACTGGGGCCAAAAAGACTTTAGTAGAAGGCTTAATCCATTGCCTCACTTTATCACCAAAGCATTAACAGGTCTTCTAGGGACTCAAATGAAAAAGAGATTGTCTACATTAGAAGCATAGCAATAATTTTCAGTATGGGATTTGCTATGGTACCTCTTATCTTTGTCAACTTCTTGTAACATGAAAAAGCAGCAGGGATACAACCAAACCAGCCTTCTGCCTCCCCCCAAAAAGAAAGCAGCAGCTCATGCTTTCTAAAAGCTTTGTGGGTCTTTTTGTAGGATTTAATTTATGTAAAGATTTTTCACATTTCAATTTCATAATCTCACTAGGTTTCAAGACAGTTCACATCCTTCTTCAAGTTTCAAGTGCTTCCTATAATAATGAGAACCATATTTTTAGTGAAGTACTAATACTTGTGATTGCAAAAGTTTTGAATTAATAAATTAAAAAGGTTAGAAATTAACCAGTCTTGGAAAACAGCCTGTGAATAACAAAAGTCAACTTCAGTTGGAGAGGGACTTTTGTATGTGTGCATCATCTGTTCTGGCTTTAAAATGCTGTCATTTAAAAATATGAACCATCATAATCATGGAAATGTGAAAGCATTTCCTTCCTGACATCTTTTTTCCCCCCATTAAGAGGTGTAGCAAGCATACCTTGTTACTGAAAGAATGCTTGCAAATGTTGAATTGCTGGAGAAGAATTGTCTATTCACCTATTTAAAAATGACCCTGAAGGTTTAGTTTGGGGTACAAAAACACTTAAAACAGCAAATGAACTCTACAAAGCAGACAGGTGACAGAAAAGAAGAACCTTGGCAGCTGTTAGGCTATACACTTGTGCTGTAGTTTTCTGGACTGAATCCCTAGAGTTCTTCAAACAAAAGTAACAGGATAATCAGCTTTCATGATCATTTAATATTTTGCTTTTCCCTGCTGCTCCTATTCCTCCTGCCATCTCCTACCAGCAAGAAGACATGGACTCATAATTTAGCAGTTTTAAACATGGGGTGGGAAATAAAATAGGATGCTTTTGACCACTGAAATAGCCCTGAATATCTGCCTGTTTCTTTCATTTGATTTTGAAGCTGAGCATATTGTGGAAATGATGTGTGTCAGCCACCTTTTCATACAGCATCTTGTCTGCACCAATCCATGGAAGGTTATTGGCAGGTGAACAAGCTGTACAAACAGTGAGATTTGATGGGTCTGAGAGAACAGACTAACAGCAGAGAGGGGAGACAAAGAGAGATACCTTGTGCAGGTGTGAACCATGCTAACTTGCAGCCATAGCAACTCAAGGAGCATATCCTTGGCAAAGGGGATTTCCTCAATGTAATTAAGACTAATTTGTGTGAACCATTGTTTAGATATATATACAGCATATTGTACAGCTTGGTCATAAGGAGTCAAAATAGTTTCAACGGAAAGATGCAAAGATGCATATTTTGCATAATTTCATTGCATTCTGAAAAATAAAATATTGCAGCTATAAAATTGCAACTTGGTGCAGTCTGAATGATGCCTTTTAACTGTCCTTGTTGACCTTCCCATGCTTTCTCTTGTTGCAACACATTGCTAGAACAAGTGATGAGTTCAGTTCAATCCCATGCCTATGGTGCAGGGTTTGATCTTCTGCTCTTAACACAACTCCCAGTCTTCAGCTGTGAGGATTACTGATATCAACTGCTTCATATAAAATTTTTTAGTTTCTCTTCAGCTCAGTAGTCTATATATTTTTAAAGCCTATAAATAAGGAAATGGGGCAGTGGACCAGCAATCACTGTAGTGATGAATGAGGTTTGCATTTACACCACAACACTGACACATGACTGAAGGAGCAATAATTGCTGTAAAATTTACCACTCATTCTTAGCACAAGCTGCACATGGGCTGCAGCTTCATCGTGGAGAGTGAGAAGGCCCTCAGATCAAGGGAAACAACAGAATTTAGTAGTGCAAAAATTATGCAAATATATAAAACCAGTTATTTCAGGTAAGAAAAGACTATTTTGATCTGTTTGCCACAGGCTTCTTGGTTAGAAAAATGGATATAAGCCTCGGATTTGTATTCCTCCTAAAAGGCAATACTTTCTAAGCAAAATAGGCATTTCTGATACTCAATCTTAGCTCAGTTCTTTACAATGGTAAGACAATTAAGTGACTAGCATCCTGCTGCATCTCAGAAAAATAAGTATAGGCACTAGTGCTGGATACATCTTGTGTAGCATCTCATTTCTTTGCAAATAAATAAAATACAAGAGGAACAGGAAGGAGCAAATAGGAAAAGAGCAACAACCAGAAAAAACAACCCACAGACAGAAAGGAAATATTATTTCAGTGGATCCTATGCTCTTGGGTAGCCCAATAAGCTGTTGGTGGCTTGCTGGGGATGCATTTAGTTCTCTCCTCTGAAGGCCACTTGCACACTGTCACCAATTAGTGTTGCAGTCTGGAGCTCAGCAAGCTGCTAAGTGTCTTTTGAGCTACCATTCTGTAACCTTTCCAAAACTGACCTTTTCATTATCATTTCACATCACTCTCTGTGTGTGTGTATGAGAGAAAAATAGACTTCTTAACTTCATGCTTATTTCCACTGGCTTTTAAGCTTCTTGTCAAAACATACTGACTTATTGTACATTAAGTGAGAAAGAATTAATCTTCCAAGTGCATTTAAACCAAAACATTTCATTGTCTTTTCCAGGGTGAACATAACACTGCACCATGTTCCTCACCACATTGTGCATGATAGTCATTTGCTAATAGCTGCATGTTGAGGACCTCATAAAATCACAGAATATTCTGAGTTGGAAGGGACTCATAAGAATCATTGAGTCCAATTCCTGGCTATGTTCAGGACAACCCCAAAGTCACACCATGTGCCTAAGAGCCATCATCCTGATGCTTTTTGCATTCCATGAGAGTTCCCTAGGAAACCTGTTCCAATGCTCCAGCACTCTCTGGGTGAAGAACCTTTTCTTAATATCAAACTTACACCTCCCCCTGCACAGCTTCATGCCATTCCCCTGGGTCCTGTGTCTCTGATGACCAGAGAGAAGAGATCAGCACCTGCTCCTCCTTCATCTCTGAAACTGCAATGAACTCTCCCCTCAGTCTCCTCTTCTCCAGGCTGAATAGACCAAGTGATTTCAGCCATCCCTCATACATCTCCCTCTCTAGATGCTTCACCATCTTTGTGGCCCTCCTTGGATGCCCTCTAACCAAAAAAGTTGGATGCTTTCTAAGGGAATTTCAGCAAGCCCCCTTCTCAAGCAGAGCTGGTTGGAAATTCCAGGTGCCTTCATGGGGAATTTTTCTCTCCGTAGCTGTTGGCATTTTAAGGCATAGCTGCTGTTGGGCTATATAACTGTTAGGTTATATACAGAGTGTGTTAGGTTTCTTAAAATACATCAGAACCATCTTGTAAGTATTCCTGTGAGACAAGTGTTGGTAAAGCAGCATACTAAACTAAAAGTTTAATTTCACTTTCTCAGTCTTCCAGAACAAATGCCTTTGCAAAGGTTGTGGAATTGAAGCTAAAACAGTGTCTCCCCCTATATGGTTCTGTAAAAAGTGGAGTCTAATGGATCAAGATAAATTGAGACTACTCATTGGTTTCTGGTAGTTTTAGACTGCCAGATGATTGGAACTTTTCCATTCCTGTTGCTGCAGATGACTTTGGAAGTAAAAGACAACTATCTGTGAAAATTTGAATGTTGCAATGTTAATCCTAAACTGTAAAAATGTTGCATTAGTACCTCCAGAATCTTGGTAATTTCACTAAGGTATGGCATAGCACCCACAAGCCACTACACGATACAACTTCCATTTTCTTTCTACAAAACATTTTGAGAAAAACCACTATGAAGCATTAAACTTCAATATCCAAGCTTTGAGGGGAATATATACAAGCAAATCATGTACAAAGAAGAGCACAAAACCCTCACAGCAAGTGCTAGTTTTCACACATACAACAGTTGTAGACAAGTAACCTTTTTAACCCACACTTCAGATATGATTTGGATGACCTTTTGTTTTATGTGTTGAATATATATGTATGTAGTGTCATATCTATCAGGCACACAAAACTTTTGGGTGCAATCACAAATACTAAAATAAATACTCAAATTAAAAAAAAAAAATAAAAAAACACCAAAAAGCCCACAACAGAAAAACCCCAACAATTTAGAAGGCTTGTACTAAAAACTGCTTAACAGTGATGTAAATTGAAGAAAAGATAAAAATGATAGTTCCACCTAAACACATTGATATCAGCACACACAAATCACTACCCAGACCAAGACCTGGATACATAGATCAGTTTGACACTTTAGATTTCAGTGGCAAACATAGCCCAAACAAGTAAACTCTGTACAAGTGAAGGACGTGGGAGAAGGAGCAGATAAGGGATTTTATGTAAAAAGATTATATGGGTACATAGGTAGTCCTCATGAGAATAATTTCTTTGGAGGAAAATACTTTGAAATACAGAATGTTTCTCATAGTACAAGATCCTTTTACTGCCAGTCATTTTTAATAGCTCTTGCCTTCTTAAAAGAGGTGCAGAAGAATTAATTAAAAATCATTTCAGCTTCCACCTTCCCCATCTTGGTGAAGTCACAATCCTTTCACAGCAGTGAGTTTCTAGAGGTCATTGATTTCAAAAGAGAGAGTGAGCAATCAGTGCATGTCTCCTATCTCACCTTAACATCTTTCCATTTTTGAGGTTCACAGAGACCTCATGGTCCTAAGTATGCTCTAGCGACAAACCTGTCAAGCCTTAAGAAAGTCCCCTGTCATAAAGTTGACTTGTTGCTGATGTGGTTTTCCCCTCCCTCACTTCTTCTCCCTCACCTTCCTTCCCCTCCTCTCTCAGATGATCTTATTTCTCACAGATGAGCCTAAACAAAATACAAGTAGCTTGAAGTGTCCTGATTCATTCTGAGGTTTTGTATTTGGTTTAGTTCACAAAAACAGTTCAGCAATTCTTAAAGAATGGCTATTTTCTTTGTATATGTCCACCAGGCAATCGTTACAGCCACATGCAAAACAGAAGAGCTTTATTTTACACAGCAGGACAAACAAAGCCTGGTATTACCACCTCCTTTTAGACCTGCCCCCAGACAAGTCACAGCCAGAAATGGACATGTTTCCAGGCTGTCATTTTCTATCTGACCCAGTAGACTCCTTCAATGAGAAAGACTCTAAATATTTGTCTTTAAACTTTTGAAAAGACAAAAGCTTAAACACATTAAAGCACTAACACATTTTGTAGTATCACTATTTGCCTTAGTAATTTCCTTTATGACAGCTTTGAAGCTGGGGAAGAGGGAAATTGCAGAGAATTCTGATAGAAATTTAGGAATCAGAAGTGATAGTAAAAGGTTTTGATGGCATTTATGATTTATTTATTTACTGGGGAATCATCATGTGGTAACAAGTGTTGGAATTAAAAAACCACAAAACAAACAAAACCAACACAATAACAAACACACACACACACCCCCAAACACAAAAACAACAAACCCCCCCAAAAACCAGCATGATTGTAAAAACAAGAATCAGGTTTTTTGACCCATAATGAAAAAGTAGATTCCCTTTTTCCAGGATCATCTCATTCCTCTTAGTCAGCTCTTTACATGTTTCAAGTTGCTCTGTCTCTTCCCTTTTCCCTTCTCCTCTACCCTCAGCCAGCAGCATGAACTCCCACATTTTATTCCTAGCAGCCCATACCATTTCTTTGTTGAATGCCAGGTGCCATCTAGATTCTTCTATATTTGACAGATTCTCTTTAATTCAGTTTGTTTGCTTTGGTAGCTTTTTGGAGTTGGGCAATAAGTTTAACAGCAGGGTGAAATATTAGGATTTTAGCAGTCACTGTTCTATTGTAGTAAGTTTTGCTTTAGTCCTCTGCATCTTGCTTAAGGCTGTGCAATTTTAATCTGGGTATGTATTAGTACCCTTCAAGCATAAAGATACCTGGAATGTTAAGCAGCAGGCTAAGGAAGTGAGAAACTGAGTTGTTTGATATGCACCTCAAGTAAGAAGCAGGGACCATCTGGGGGACAAGCTACAGACAGAGTGTCTTCTACTCTTTATCATTACCTATGAGTCCAGATGCTGAAGTTCTTGAGTCTAATTCTACTCTGGCACTGGCAATTTCATTCTATACTGTGCTTCAGGCTATTAAAGCCTCAAAACAACATACTGGTACTATGCACCTGGAATATCTAAATGGGACCAGCCAGTTGTTTTTCTTGAATATAGGAGTTACATTGTTTATATGACACTATGTATCTCCTGATCTACTTCTGGGCAAGCACATCACTGCTTCATCTTTTGCTCAACAGAAGCAAACCTCACAAGTTAAATCCTTAGATGTACAGAGTTACTGAAGAAGTTTCTGTGGAATTCATCATTTGAGACAGAATTTCATTCTCCCAGAAGACAGCATAAATAGATATCATGGGAAACTTTATAATGTCTAGTTGTAGGAATGACTTTGAGGGATTATTGCAAAGCAAGCAGTACTGGATATTGGGTAAAAGTAAGCTAGCGTAGGTTAGCTGCATTTTTATGTAGCTGAAAATCCACTAACAATAATTTGGTGGGACATCTCCTTCTAACAAAAATTAGAATAAACTTCATTTTATTAGAATTAGAATATTATGTATTATAAANGAATTAGGATATTATGTATTATAAAATTAAATAACTAAGATTATAGATACTGGGTTAAAAAATGGGGAGGCTTATTGTGAAAATGACAAATGACACTTGGACATATTGTATATTCCAACAGATTTCATTGCATAGGCATACTGCAGAAGAGTGGGTTTCTGAGTTAATGGGAGGTACACTCTGGATCTCATGGTCAGGATCAACCCAAATACAGACTCTAAGTTAAGACTGAACTACTCACTAAAGTCCAGGCGATAAATGCAGTTTTTCTGAAGGAGAAAATAGCTATTTGTTTAAGGTTTTCCCTTTTGGAAGGCATTATGTGAAATTCCAGTTTCTATATTTGGAAGTCAGACAGACCCAGAAGTTTTCAATAAGCATCTAAAGAAGCTTTCTGATTTCAGTGATGTGGCTATTAATAAATGAAATATGGTGTACTCCATAAGAAATTCAGAAGAATTACAATCATGAGAACACAGGCAATTTGCAGAATTAATAAACTAGATCTGGACCAAATTTTAACGACAAAGACTCAATACAAGAGATGGTCCTCAGTTTGTTCTGCTAGCATCACCTACTGTCAAAACCAAGTGTATAATTTTGTCTAATCCTAAATACATTGAGCTTTTTTACTACAAAGAAGTTTATCCTTAGAAAGTGTTCCGTTTTGTCCTGGTTCCAGCTTAGAGCATACAGCCTCGCTGGGATAGAAGTAGTAAAAAAAAAATCCAAACAACAACAAATAAACCACAAACAAAACTGAACTAGCTTTTCTTACCAGAATCATAAAATAGAACTAAGATAGAAGAATTGTTAGTTCCTGTCCTGGTCTACTTACTGCCTATGTAGAATTGTTCCCTATGGCACATTATGTAGTATTTCATCCAGAGTTATTTTGAATGTTCAACTCAATTCCACCCATGAAGCTGCAGCTGACGAATAATCTCTTTTGGTTTATTTTTATCACATTCTCAAGTATGCATTAAAATTAGCATAATTGATAGTGTAATTAAAGGTGTCAGCAGAGCTCTGAACACAGGATTTGCTAGTTTACATGTGCTTCATGCTGGTTGCATCCTAGAGTAGGATTTTTTCCTGAATTAGGTTATTTTAAAGACATTTTTAGTTCCTGAATGATTGTCCAGCAGGTTGCAAGATGTTTTTATAACTTTTAGAGTTAAATTCATAGTCTTCTGCATAATACAAATCAAAAATGAGAAGCACACAATTCAGCCTGCTCTCAATCCACCTGTCCATTGGCATATGTAAAATTGATTCCAGTCATGAAGGTAGAGTTTCCCTGTGCTTCTCTGGTAAAAATCCATCTGCACTAGCAAAATAGGATCACAACCACCTCAACAAGCTCAGCGATTTCCAATTTCCTATACAGCTGTCAAAGCTTAAGCACCTGCCATTAAGAAAACATTTCCCTTTAGGCTGTGGCATTAGCAGAAACCTCTCAGAGACAAGACATGGGCTGACTATAGCTCTAAAACAGAGTGACAAGTCTTCCACTTCCTTTTCACATGTGCCCTGTGTCGTTAAGATTCTAGGGACCAGAACTGACATTTAGTTTGAGCTGTTAAAATGACCAGCAGGAATAAAGTTAATGAAGAACACTCCTACATGCCATAGGAATGAGTTTGTATTCTTTCATTTATGTCCTGATGGACCTGAAGTGACAATCACCCTGCTTCAAAGATGACAGTACTTACAATAACTAATTCCTCAGAGCTTAATGTTTCTTATATTAACAATCTAATTAAGGTTAATGCTCATTTTACAGTCAAATTTTGTACCATGCAAAGTCCATGGTTGAACACAATTTCATATGAGATGTTCTTACGCTCTCATCCATTCAGTAAGAAATATACTTGTCCTGTCCACCTGCACTATCAATAAGAAAGAGTTGTTGCCCTCAAATTAATGTGCCCTCAAATTAATGTGTTTTAGTAGTGTACTTCCTCAAATGTATTTTTCTCTCAGATACTGCACTGAATACTACATAGTTATACAATGGATGGTCTGTTCCAAATTTAAGAACAAGCCAGCGTAACTTCTCACAGTTGTTAGTGAATTTAGTTGTAGAAGTTGTTTTCCTTTATCCCCAGATCAAGTAGAAAGCAGATAGTAAGATGTCAGAATAAAGTACAAGCCAAATCAAAGGTGGAGCTGGGAATAACTGAAAGGGTGAAGTGCGTCTGTCCCCACTTTGAAAGGTTATCAGTTATGAAATAAACTCAGAACTATCCCTCATCTGATATGCAGCAGAGCTATAGGATCTCTATATGCTTGGAAGATAACTGCACTAAGAGAAGATTTTAATCAAAGGTGAAGTACAAGAATAGTGCAATAGCAAAGAAGAGATCTTGATTTCCATACTTACAAATATTTTAGACACTTACAATAGCTCTTAATGTTAATGGAAGACTTCCATGTATTTAAACTGTCTGTTCAAAGAAAGGTGTTCTGTAAGTCCAAAACTCTTGACTTCTATGAGGCAGAAGGGAAAGTTTTCTGTCTGTACAGATCTTTATCAGGCATAAATTTATGGATCTACATTCAAAAGTCTTGAAGAAATTACTGGTATTTCAGCATAATTTCTATAAATCTTAAAAATATATTTTTAAATATGATGCCTGATATTGGCTGCTGGTATGTAAACCAAGCAAAAAAAAATTGTTTGTGCCTGTAATTTGGCAGAATTCCATTACCAATTTTCATTTAATTCTTTCATTTTCTCCTCTGCTGCATTTCATCTACCTTCTAGATCTCCTCTCACAGCTTCCTTTTTCTGTGTCCATTACAAAAGGTATTTTACCTGGTTTATACTTCAAAACACCTTTGTTTCAAAGACAGAAGATAAAAGGATAAAAAAAAATCAGAAGCAAGCCCTGATAACAAGGCAGACTTTGAAGCTTTGATATGCTTTCTAACAGATTTTTAATTTAAACCTCACATTAAACCAGAGTAATTACCAGACCCAGTGGCAACGCAGAAAGGCACATGGCCAAAGTGCATATCTACAGGATACCTCCATGGTATTCCTTACTTCCCTGCTTCTTTAAGAACACTTCAGCTCTACAATGGTTCTGCCAACTACTGCCTGTAAAATACTGCTTGAACACGTAATCTGTCTGTACAAAACTGAGTTGGTCAAGCAGTACAAAGTATATCAAGAAATACACTATGGAAAAATATGTTGGAGCTCCATTTCACTGTAGTATAACAGGTATTTCTTACATATGTGGCAGATTTCTATTGAAATTCTTAAAGATCAGGAAACTTAGCACAAAAATACTCTCACTGACATACCTTTATATAAGAGTAAAGCCACTTTAAAAACCCCTGTCCTCATCTAAGTTAGAGGTATAGAGTTTAAATGTGATTTGCTGTCAGCAGTTATTAGAAAAACGTCACATCTCACTTGTAAAAATAATTAAGAGCATAGGTCATGGAGGTCATGAGTTTTTAAGACAACTCAAAAGTAATTATAAATTCACTTTATTTACCTTGGATTACTTTAGGATTAAAACACTAATTAATTCACATATAAAGTAGTATTTTCAGATGAGTCATGATACTTTGGGTGGTAAAGTTGTTCAACCAACCAAAACCTGCAAAACATCACACCAGAAGAGAAAGTCCCCAAGGACTCACACAAAGTCCACAACACTTACAAGATGCTGATTTGGGACCTCTACAATGGTCCCTTAGCCTCAGTATGCCCAATGACTACATGTTTAAATTGACTCTGAATAAGGGAAGTTGAATTGCAGCTCAATTGATTAGGAATTAATAAATCATAATTCCCAGATAACCTGTAAGGAGAGTCTTAGCTCTTTGGAAAACTGAGTCCTAAGACGCTAGACCTAATTTCAGCATGAATGGGTACTTATCAGGTTAGTTCATCTTAATTCACTGTATTTCTGAGCCAGGAAGATAAGCATGTAAAAGTCCTACTTCATTTTATAATATCAATCCTACTTATTTCTTGCTACATTTTAAAACCTTGAATGCATTTTGCAATAGACATTCTCAAAAATGTGTATCACTAACACAATCAAATGAGATTTAGCCCTACAAATGAAGCAGTGCCAAAAAATTTGAGCGAACAAGTGTGTAGGAGAGTAAATAAAGTTTATTCCACGTTAAATGAAAACGGAAAGCCTGAAATGAGCTTTATTGAGTCAAAGTGAAGTATACTTACTTCATCTCAAATTTCCTTAGAGTTACATGTATGGTCAAAACTCTTAATTCATATGTGCAATTATAGTTGGCAAATATTAGTACAAGCCAATATTCTGCACAACTATCTTTCCATCTGCAATTCTGGATGAAAATAGGAAAAATACCTGACAATAATATGTACAAGTTGGAGTTTACTGCACCAAATAATGAGAATGACAAAATGGAAGCTCTGAAGATCTGATTGAGTGACAACCACTGACAAAACTTTGGAAAAAGAGAAGCATGTGGAAGCAAGGAGACAGGACAAAGCAAAAGTATTCCTAATCACTTCCACTATGTATAAACCAATGCAGTGCGTAAAAATAACCAATACTGTCAGCTCACACTTCTAAATATGACTTCTCAAAGAAGTTTGTAATGTGTGTTTCTGACAACCATGAATCAAAGAGATCTGCTATTTGGCATGAAAAACTAGAAACAAAATTGTACACAGCCAGCATAAATATACCAAAAGTAGCAAGAGTTTGAAGGCAATATGTCAAGTTGTCCACACAGTACTCTAGACCGAATATTTCATCAAGACGTGTCACATAGACAACAGGAAAATCATTTAAAGGAGTATAGCCTTTCTAGTGAATGCTTCAAGGTAATTACAAACCCATTACCCATTGCTGTGGAATACCTAGTGGTCTAGCACACCTTCAATGCACGGATTTGTTAACTTATATTTTAACCTCCATAATAGGTCAATGCCCTACACATACATTTCACTCTCCTTACAGATAAATGAGGAATGACCCTATTAACTGTTTCCTTGAGCAGCTATGTGATGGCACAGAGTTCGCTTCACAGAGCATGTTGCAAATGCAGTAATGATATGGCCTGACAAGCAGCTTGGCTTCATGTTATTTAATGCTCAGAGGGCCACTAAGAGTGCAGTGAAATTTGTGCTCATAAGATAAACTAGGCAGCGTTGGCAATTGTTTCATTCAGCAGTTAGAATTCTCAGAGGAGGTTACCTAAATCGTCTATAAGCCAATGGCTCAGCACTACAGGCAAAGGAGAAAAAGACAGAAGCAGGGAGGGAGGACACATGGGCTGGGGCAGCAACTCAGAACAGTCTTGAGTCTGACAAGTTAGATATGAAATCTAACATATTTGAGGGGTGTATCCTGGAGAGCTTCTAAGGCAGAACCGTCTCAAAAACCAATTTTCACTACAGGTCTATCAAACTATTCTAAGCTTAGCCTAATGAGGATCACAGACCTAGCTCATCAGACAGCACTGCAGGAATCAAAGTTGGCAATATTTCTTATTCAAAATGCCATTACCATGCTTCAGTCAGGCTTTGGGCTCAAGCACATACAGCATATCTTCCTTGCCAAGAAAAAGTGTCTGACTATTGCTTTACAATGGCCATTTTTCCACCACATGACTACAGTCACAATTACACATACATACCCTAGGCACATATCAGTTAAATAGCTTGAGGTTGTTAGTACAGAAGGCTGAAAGGAATGAGGCTAGCCTGTAACAGCACCTGCAAAAAGCTTCACAGCCTTGTCAGGAATAAAAGACATTAAACACCTGGCTGAAAAGTACAGAGCCATTTCTTGCTTCATTTGGTTGTTTTACCTTTTCTTTTGCCATTCTGCAGAAAGATGTGTAGTTTTAGGAGGTTTTTTTAAGAACAGCTATGATGATCCCAAAACAACAACAAGAGTATGGCTAGTGTGTCTGGAATGTTTGCCATAAATGAAGCAACAGCTGTAGAATATCCCAGGATTGGTTCTACTAGGTGTTGTTTTTTTTTTTGACAACTGCTGCTTAGAGAAGTCAGAAAGAGCAGAAAATACAGATAATAGAGGAGTGAAGAACTGTTGCTTCTTAGTGCCTAAAAAGTAATCCCTTGACAAAGAGCAGAGCATTACCATAAAAACAGTTATGTCATCCATGTATCTCTAGCATTTAGCTTTAAGCAGCATGATATGTTTTCATGGTATTCTTAACATTTCTCCAAGACAAAGTATTTTCAGGAGCATTGACCTGTAACAAATAAAAACAGCTTCCTGCATTCCAACAGGTTTCAACCATATTGCAAGTAATTTATAGATAATACAAAGTAATAAAGAGGACTGTCAGAAGCTAGACTGCAATGTCTGTGTTGCATGTTTGCAGTCCAGTGTTTACTAAGAAGAATGGATTCATTTTAGGCCATACTGCTTTTGAATTTAATATTTCTATTATGACTAAATTATCACGGAATTTTAATGCATAGGCTGTGTTAAGTATATTTTCATTTATGCATCAAAGAGTACAAGCACAGAAAATGGTACATTTAGCCACTCTTATGGCATTAAGAACATAATCTCCCTGTGAGATTATTAAATTGTTTTATTTTGTTATTTGACATAGTACTTTGGTTTATACACTGCGTTATACCATTTGCTGGCAGAAGTTGAACCTGACATTGTTTTAACTATTCTAGGCTTTTACTGCTGTTGTGGTCACTGCTCTGTCTATTGTCCAAACTATGAAAATGACAATGCGACTTCAAGTCAAATTATGCTTTTTCTCAAAGCTGCTTAAGTGTTTTTCTAAAATTATCCTACTTTAAAAGCAGTGCTTCTGTAGTGTAATTCCAAAATCATTTTAAAACATTAACTAATGAACCATTCTACATTTCATCAAGCTATGCATTTTGCCTATTTTTACACATTTTGAACCGGACCTTCCTCACTTGGCCAGTCAGTCCTGTTGCTATGCAGACCCACATACCAAGACCAGACTGAAATGGACTCGTGCACTTATTTCATACTCTAAGGGTTTCACACAACTCTTCTCCCTTTCTTGCACAGAGACCTCTCTGTTTAGCAGTTAACCACGATGGACCCTGTTTTGACCTGTCCACAGAAGTAGGTCATGTCTAACATCTCTGGCCTTCTTCCGAGAAGCGAGGCAGACAAGGGTCCAGAAGGACCTTCAGGTCATGCAAATTTGAGGTTAACTAGACGAGAAACCTAACCACAGAAAAAGTCAACTTGCTCAGCCTTTGAAAGACAGGGAAGAAAAGGTAGCAGTGTCTCACCCTTGCCAGCACCACCTCTTCCTCCACAGACATCGTCTAGACCCCAAGTCAGGACAATGCTGGGAATGGAGTGGCTCTTTGAAGTGCTCCCCCCAGAAGCTTTAAACACCTGCAAGTGTTTGGTCATGTGAGAGTTTGAAATGATCTGCCATACAGGAGCGTGATTGCACTGCCTTGGGTTTTCTCACCCATAGAAAGAAGCTAAAATACTAGGCAGTGTATTGGTTTTGACCTTGGCAGCATTTGAAATAGTCTCCTGACACTAACGGCGAGTTCTGGTCTATTGTGTCCAGCAATAATGAGCGCTACCTTAAAAGAGCACATATCGATTTCGCTGCCAGTTGTCAGCACTTACTTATTCATTTCACAGCACCACAGTAAGATCAACAGTGCTATAACCATGCCACCCTGATCATTGAAATATGCACTGTGATATAATACAGTGACACAGTTTGCATTTAAGCAATGGCCTAGGAAAAAAAAAAAAGAAAAGAAAATCCTGATAGCGCAGAAACAATTTCATTTCATAATTGATGGCAGTACCAAGTAGGAAAAGAATAATTGGTTTTTCTCCAGTTTTATGTGAAAAGCATTATAAGCTTAAAATACTACTCATGTTGTTAAATTTCTGAATACATTTAAATTAAAAGTATAATAATCTACCTTTTTTAAAAAATGAAATATCAGCAAGATCATTAGAAACTTTAATTTTTACTGTATTATTTTCTCTATAGAGCATGCATCAATCATTTATTCTCTATGGGTTTGGTAATAATAGACTAATTATTATGAAAATCAAGAAGTATAAGGAATCATGAACACATTTTAAAATATTAAAAAGTAATAAAAAAAGCCAACAACCACAAAACTAACCATGAAAGAGTGGGTATCTAACTTCAGCACTTCTATTCTCCCTAATGTCACTAATCACTGTTCAAATTATGCATAGGAATACCAAAAACTATTGATTTTTATAAAGACACAAAAATCAGGATTATTTTCATGTGTTTAACTGGAAGGTGGTAAATTGTCCTTTTTTATACCAAACCATTAACAGCATTTCCTAACCAGTGAATATTGCTGTCCATATGAAGTCTTGCCAAAAAGTGGAAAAAAAAGCTTGAAAGAACTGAAAGTGTATGGTGGCAACTCCCTTTAGAAGATTTGTGTTTTCATGAAGTTCTTCAAACATCTTCTGAATCCACATGAACTTTTGCATCTCACACACAAAGTAGAACAAAGAACCAGAATTTTTGAATGCTGGTGGAAAAGGACTTCCTTGTTCTTGTTTAAATTTCATTGCTTGATGTTTTCATTTATAAATGCCATCATCCTGCAAGGAGTTCTTATAGTCAAAGAGCAGACAGGAGTACATGATTCTATGATCCTTGTGTATCCCTTCCAACTTCTGTGACTCTGTGACTCACTTACAATCATTATGGTTGGAAAAGGCCACTGAGATCATTGAGTCCAACTGCCCACCCAACACTGCCGTGCCCACCACTAAACCATGTCCCCAAGTGCCACATCTACATATTTTTTGAACACTTCCAGGGATGATGGTTCTACCACCTCCCTGGGCAGCCTGGGCCAATGCCTGCTAATCTCTTGACGAATGCCTTTGATGCTTAAACTGAACCTCCCCTGTCAAAACTTGAAGCCATCTCCTCATGTGCTATCGCTCCTTACCTGGGAGATTAGACCAATCCCCACCTCACTACCACCTCCTTCTAGGCAGTTACTCTGTTACTCATAATTTCCCAGAAAAGTCTCTCATCTCCCATAGTTGTCCCACTGATCTTTGCCCTTTTTACATCCATTTAAGCATTACAGAGGTTTTTGTTTCTTTGTTGTTTGGTTTGTTTTTTTTATTTGTGGGTTTTTTTGGTTTTGTTTTATTTGGTTGGTTTTGTTTTGGTTTTGGGGTTTTGTTTTTTGTTTTTAATATACATGAGGATAAGAGTGAGAAAATGGACAACTAAAATATACAGGACGTGAGAAAATATTTGACTACTGCTATCAATGTCCAGCCTTCCACACTCCCCCCATGCCTCCCTGGCTATCAGAAATCACATTGCCATTGAAGATTGACTTAGTTAAGCATCAGTAGATTTTTCAGACAAAAAGCTTACAAGGATTTGTCAGTCAATCCACAAGTAAAGACCAGAAGACTACCTAACATCACAGAGGGAGAGAGTTATTTAAAAAGAGAATCCTTTAAGTCCATGACCCAGGCATCACTTTTTGCTGTATGCAAATACAAAACCTATGCCTATTGTCCCAGCCTGGGTGACAGTCTACCAGCAAGGATGTAATGCCACAAGCAGGCAGGATAGAAGCTCTTGCACCACATTATACTGCTTTGTGAATCCTAAGTACAGCCAAAGAGTGTTTTGTATCAAATCATTACCGTCTTTAAATGAACATTTGAAACTGGAAACAAAACAAGGGCAAAACTAGAGAACTAGAAGCAAAGTGTTTATGCTGCCCAATCTCAAGGGTTTACCTTCCCACATCTCACACAGACAGCAGTGAAAGTCCAAAGAGACTAAGTCAGAGAATCTGGCTCTGAACTGTGACTGGCACAGGGGATGCACAAAGAGCAGCTCAGCAGAGACAGGGATGATGAAGCCATTATCAGACCCAAAGTGACATCTGAGTGGTAGATTCAGACAGGCAAGAGTGACAGCTCCTCGGGAGAAGCAAGTGGACTGGCTGGAATTAACAAGAGACAGATCAGATCAACAGTGGTGCCTTTTGACACACCGGTCTTTTGTAGGTAGAGCATGTAAAGACCTCTCTCAAATGCATCCCTCTCCTGTGCAAACGTTGAGAGATTAACATCTCTAGAACTGCCAAAAGCAGGGAGTAGGAGAAAATGAAGAGTCATGAAGTTATCACAGATTCATTAACCAACTGATTGGCGCTTTCCTATTGCTGCTGACAGGAAAAAGGACAGGAAGACAGATTAACATTTATCTTAAACACTTCATAGGAGCAGTTCAGGGAAAGTACATCTCATCTCTGAAAGGTGTCTAGCATTAACATAGGTTGAAGACAGCAGGTACTAACTGTGGAATGAGCAACTCAAGTACAAACTTGCTAAGAAAACTTGACATTTGCTGCAGGCTATTGTTATTTCCATTCTTAGTATAAATACAAATGCACAACCTCTGAAAATCTAAGTATGAAGAAACAATATCTAAAACTACAGGTAAGTGTTAAAAAAAGCACTTTTTTTAAATTTTAAAAACAGAAAGGTAAATGGTGGTGAAGCAGTGTAAGACTAGGAGATTGTCTTACTTTATATCATCTACTTACTGACAAAAATCACAATCATTAACAGAAACTAATTGTACCAGCATTTTACACCAAAACTCAGACTACAAATTTCTGAGATAAAGATCAGTCAGTAACAAACAGTTACAGAGGCTAAACTCTGTATTCTAAAATAGTAGAGTATTGCTACAAAGACACAGAATTTACCAGTAAATAATTCATACAGTTCTCTGGACAACAACCTTCACAGACTCGCTTCAGGATGGAAGCATTCCTATTTTTGTCTTTTTACCTTCATAACGCTTGACTTGTCTACACAGAATAGCCTACAAATCTTCCTAATAGCACAAACAATGAGATTTTGCAACTAGCACAGAAACTGGGACCTTGTTAAAAATCTCAACTACAGAGATAGTACAGTTACATCGCTATCTACTGGTAGGTTTCTTCTCTCTGGGTTACAGAAATCCACACAGGCATGCTAAGAAAAGTGGTTATTGATGAGATCTAGGTTCCTTGCTGCGATTTTCCCCAAACAGAAAGTGACATTTAAAAAACCAAACCAAACAAACAAGTACTATCAGTAATTATACTTGTATAGCAAGATTATTCAGAGCCTTCAATTAACTGCAGGGTTGCCTCTTATTGGATGCTGCGTGGAAATGCACACAAAGAAACAGCTCTTTTTCAGCAGCTTAAAACCTAAGCAGACAGTTGACACAAGAAACAGGAAGATGGAAAGAGGCTACTGTAGACAATTAAATATACACAGAAACATGTGGAAGTAGTAAACACATATGGAGAATGCTTACTAGAATTAACAAACGAGGAAAAGAGCTCTATAAGAAACAAAGAGAAGTAAAGCTGAGAATCACTGCTCTCCTCTCTGCCACTACCAACATGCAATTCTGCTTCATTTTATCTCCAAGGTAAATGAGTCAGCATGACAGGAACAGATGCCACAAGTGCTAGCATAGCAGGAACACTTCCTGCAACAAAGGAGAGGAGTAAACAAAGGGATTCATCAGCAAACAGTACAATACCAGCTTCTGCAGCATGCATTACCTCTCTTTCTCCCCACACGGCAACCCCAGAGACTTTGCTTTAATGGGAGAGACGGTCACAGAAAACCTTAAACTCCGAGGCTACAGCTCACTCTTCTCACAACCCTCAGAGCACCCAAGTCTAATACAGCAGTAAGAGAAGCACTTCAAGTTACTAAAAAAGTACTCTGATGTACAGAGTTGCTGAACAGAGTTCACTTTTCATCTGTTCGATACTTCCAGTAACAAATGATGTGCCTCAAGAAGGTCAAGGCAAGTTCTCATTGAAAAGCCCAAGGAACACCTTGATTGCTGTCATGACATTTGTTCTCTTTTTCTGCATTCATCTCCATTCTGCATTGTGTCCCCATTAAAAAGTTCACATACCTTAACAAAAAATGCAAGAAATTGGCTCTACTGAATTAATTTTTTATGTCTCTGAAAAGATTAAATGTAATTATAAGGTATATTGGCATTTGGCAGCAATTATAGTAATCTCTTGCTTTATCTCTTCGCCTGCAGTTCTGTAGCATGACTGTTTGGCACCAGCAGCTTGTGGAGCCTAGTGTGAGACCAACACATTTTCCAAGAGTTAATCTGTGACTCTGACCAATGTCTTCCAACAGGAGTCAGTTCTAGCACCAGTAAGCCTATCCCCAAAGCTGATGCAAAGTCAGTCTGGCCCAGCTTTACACCTCAGGATGCCCTCAAAAATACTGCCAACCCTTGTCTTTGGATTTATTTTTTTTTCCCCATGCTCAGCATGGCTTATAAAACTGTAACATTTTAACACAATATGTATTCTTCACACCTGCAGCAAAAATAATTACTTCAAAAAGCACGGGTTAAGACCCATCTCTCTCTGAAGTAAGACACTATCCTAAATCAATGCAAGCAGTACTCTGTGAGATAAATTTATATGAAAGTTTGTCAGCTGTGTGATTCAAGCTATAGACTCTTAATAGAGAGGAACTGAAACCCTTTGAGAGGCACAGACAGATTTTGAATGGTGTGAGGAGAGGTGACAGATATAAAGACTCATTTCTATTCCTTCAGTCTTCTATCATCATGCATTTTCTGATAGTGAATGTGCTAGAAGTCTGTATCTCCTAATCAATCCGCTACAGTGCTTATTTTTTTCTACATGATACAGTCGTTTTCTACATTATGCTATAAAAAAGTAGGATTTTCAAGCTTCAAGGAAGAATACAGGAATTTCAAGTTTTATCATCTTACAGTATTTCTCCCCAAACTCAAGGCTCCTTACTTTCTGCCTCTTCGTAAGTATTCAAGTTGCCAACAAAATCAAATCTGTCTTGGCAATAATTACATTTTGAGAACACATTTGGGGGCTTTAGGGGTTCTTTCTGTTATTGTATTAGCCTTTGATTCTGCTGCAGAGACACGTTATCGTTACATTCTGAAGCAAATGAACTAGGTTACTTTCCACTAAAACAGGAATTGTCATCTTGTCACTGGAATTGACAAGTTTAGAAAGTCTGCATAGAAAATTTTTCCTGCTCTGGCTTTCATCTGCAGAACAACATGTGCAGTCAAGAACAAATTCATTCTAGAAAAAGACTATTTCTTGTAAAATATTATTTCACTGTCACATTCAATCACACACTCTAAAAGAAAATATATTTTTTCCTCACACCATTGCCTGCCTAAATGCTGTCCCTTAACTAGGTACAACCAAAAATCAAAGATAAACAAGACTTAATACTGAGAGTGAAGAAAATATAATGCGGTGAAAGCTCAAGCTGTGTGTAAGTCTGTACATGGGCATGGTGGTTCTAAGAATTCCCTCCCAGCAATAATACTCTGTGACAATAAAACTACAATTACCATCTGACAGTATTTGAGGAACTTCAGTTATTATCCGTTCTCAGAGCTACTCCAGTACCCTAAGGCATTGCAGAATAAAAGGATCAATTTCTACTGCTGCCTCCTGGATATTTGCAGGCAGGGGGATCAGAGAGTCTGCCACAAGTATTCTACAAGTGAAAGAATAAAAGAGGTTCTCCCAAGGTTACTGAGCTTATATTGACATGGATCCAAAAGCAAAGCCTTGGGAGAGAATGAGATAATATCACAGTATAACACAAGAGCTAAGCGAAGTCAGATTTCTTTTTTGGGGCTTACTAATCTGTCAGGAGTCCCATGCAGCTTTTCTCACTCCAGTGACACAACACTCCTGTAAAAGATGGTATATCAGCTATGAAAGGGTTCTCCTAAGCTGGGAGAGTCTCCTGGCGAGATGGATACTTCCAACCCAGAATACCCTTAGATGCAACATTGGAGGCAGAAAGAGCCTTTGGAGACAAGAAAGATCTTCATGCTGGGTTTAATGATAGCCTTAATCACATGAGTATGAGATTTCAAACTTCCTTTGATGTAATGACAGCACTAGATACTTCTCAGGAGCAGGCTACCATACAGTCCAAGTTATATAATATTTAGCTCTACTGCAAACTTTGCAGTAGAAATTAAAATTTATGTAGCTTTAGTCTGCAGCAGTTCTTTTCAAAGAACTGTAATTCTTTTTAAATGAATATTTAAGAGGGGTAATCTTCCATGGTTTTGTTGGTCTTGTTTTTCTTGCTCTTTCCTTGTTTTTCCTCATCAACCTTTTTGTCTTTGTGCTTCTGCTGTCTTCATCCTAGTTTCAGATTTGCACTTATCGCAATTTTCACTCTCACTTTTCTTCCCAACCAGCTCCCCCCGATATACTGAATGGACTGTTCAGACAAAGCAATTCCTCCTCTTTCGTGCCTACTTATTTCACACAACAGTGAAGAGATGCTGTTTTCCAATACCAATTCAGCTCAGCAAGGGGAAGTGACTAACACCAAGAAATTGCTGCAAGTTCTTTGTGAGAAAAAAAAAAAACCAAACAAAAATAACCCAACAACCACCAAGCCACCCAACATCTACAAAACTAAAATTTGGATCAGCAGGATGGGAAAGACAGCAATTTTATGGGAGTCCATGAACACTAAGTCAAATTCTCAAGTAAAGTATTGTTTACATAACAGGAGTTCAAGCCTGTCTTTCCTCTATTTGTGATTAGCATGTGGCCCACTTGGATCTAAGCACAGGATTTGGTAAAATCAGATTAAAAGTGTATTGGCACCCAATATTTTAGCTGAACAAATACCAGGAAGATATTTACAGGGTGTGTCCTTATGGACATATCAGCGAGCATGAGCTGCATTCCCAACACCATTACAACACTGCAACTCTTTCCAGTCCAACAACACTGCTCTAGCAGTTTATGATTTATGCTGATTTCTCCCATCTTCATTACATTCCAAGTAAATGGACGTTGAACCACAGATGAACCTAGCAGTATCTGAATTTTTGACCTGATTTCAATATTAGCTTTTCCCTTTAAATGCTTAGAACTGGAAATGATTTCTCATGAGACTACCTCCCTTCAGTCACTGGCAGGTAGGTTAAAGTTTCTCCTTAAGGGAATTTCTCCAGATCAAAGGCTGGGTAGGTTTTCTTGACCACCATTAAAATAGGCTCCAGAATATCACACTTCTGTGAGCCAGATACATTTATTCTCATCTTAAATACATTTATATCATCCTTTAGCTTACAGCTCATCTTTTGATAAATCTATCCGGTTGGAGTAAACATGACTAAATCTTTTAGTCTGTCTCTTACATGAGTTCTCATTTTCCTGAACATCTTAGCTACCTTTTTTTCCACCTGTTCCAGCTGGAATTCACCTGACTTAAAAGTGGGCAGAGAACTATTAAAAATAGCCTAGATTATAGTTTCTGCAGGAAACTAGTGCATGTATTTGTTATTTCTTTTGCTAATGCAAATTTCTCATCCAGCACAGCCTTAAGATTGTATGTGCCCTTTTCATTGACATATTGCATTGGTGGCTTGCAGTCATCCTGTGACTTTCCCCTCCTCTGTCATTTCCAATTAACAACCTCCTAGCTTATAACAGAAACGTATTGTTTTTGTGCATGATCTTGCACTTTGTCCTATTGAATTTCATTCAGCTACTATTACAGTAGTCCTCAAGGTCATTTTACTCTTCCTGTATGGTATTCTAAATTCTCTGTATGACAGAGACCATAAACTTTGTGAGCATCAGAAAAATTGCTTTTACTAATTTCTTTTTTCAACAGAATTGTTGAAAATTGTAAACAAGATATACCAGGAGCAGTTCCTGAGAGTCCTATGTGTAACACCACTACAGACCTCTTGGTACAATCTGAGTTTGTCTCCAGTAGGTTACAGTAATGGATATCATTACTGAGATGACTTTGAAGTAGTTGAAACAACGTTCAAGACCGTGTTTGTCTCTCTCTGACAAACTACTGGAGTTTCCACAGACATATGGGCATTTTACCTACCCAATGTATCAGATGCTTTATGTATCTTTCACTTTTCTGACAATCTACTACTCAGTATTGTCTAAACCTAAGTAATCATACTTAAAACCCTACAGCAGTGTGACAGTGAACTGCAGAGCTGACGTGTCATAGCCACACACCACACGTAGAGTCAACTCTGGCTTGAAGATGTATGGTTTGACTGCAACTTATCTACCAGATGTGGAACACCTTCTTCACTCATCATGAAGTTACCCCAATGAAAACTATAACTCTAAAGACAAGTTTACCATTATCAGTTTATGGCACTCTAAGCCCCCTCTTAACTAAATTTAGAGCAAAATGCATGGTTTTCCTAGATCCAGGACACGGGGAAGCTGAAACGTAAATTTGAGTGAGGAACGAAATAGTGCTAGCTTTATGAAAATGAAGTGAAATATTGGCCTATCCCTGCTGATGATTTTTTCTGTGTTACAAAGAAATCTATTTAACGGATTCTTTTTTCCCCTCTTGTTTTTGAGTTTTCCAACTCAAAGGCATGAACGAAGACCCGTGTTGAGAATAAGTGTTTGCATAGTATTTTACAGGACAGTTTGGAAATATTTAGAAAATGATGGAACTGATACACATCAAGACTTGAGAAACACTAACCACACAACCAGCAGCAAGACTGAAGAGTGGAGAAGGGTCCTTTTGCTCCATTACTGGGAGATTAAAAACACAGAATCTACATTTCACATTTGCTCTTGGGTTTAAGCAGCCATAAAAGTGTTTTGAAATTCAGAAGCTCAGTTCTATCCTGAGGAAAAGGTTAGTGAAACAGTCATTCTGCTGTTACAAGAATAATGAATGTGGAAGCAAATATAGCTAGTGTGCCATATAGAGAAAATGTAGCACCCTGTGAGAATCATGTCTTCTTGTCCCTTCTGTCTCTCAGCATTTTCTTCCTCTAGAAACACACATGGAGGACACACCACCTTTTTGCATGGACTCAATTGTCCTCAATTTGCTGGACTCTATTTTTATATACTGTGTTTCTGCTTAAAATGTAAATGTAGCTTCAGAACATTTCAAAGTAATTACACAAACACCATGAACTTCAAGTAAGAGTGTAATTAACTGATAGCAAAGCGGAAGAACTGGACCTCTTCCAAGATCCTCCCAGCGGCTTCACCTGAGTCTAATAACAAAACTCTTACAGTGTCACAACAAGATCCAAACATACTAGTTCTAAGGAAAAATGTGAACACAGATTCTGAAAATCTAAATAAACTTAAAAGTAAACAGATATTTTCGTAATTTTTCCTCTAGTTGTGTTATATTCTTCATACACATATTTGGCAGAATTGCCTTCATACAGTTTGAGATCTAAGAGACTTTGCTTTATTTCTCTGCATAATACTATATATTATTATAAACTCATATACCATATATTATATATAATATGTATATAATGTATTATATATATTATAAACTATATATTATTATAAACTTATATTATTATAACTAAATATTGCAGCTCTCTGTCAAATTCTCTAATACAGTTTCAGAGAGGAAAGACACACATGAAGAAAGACTATTCAGACTTTCTGCAGAAAGAGAAACAAACTGGGAGTGCCCATCCTGTTGTAAATGTCTTTAGAGTCACAGCAGTAAAAGTTGTTTAATGTCTTAGGCTAGTCAATCTAGTTCCTGTCAGCTTGTTCTGCCAGACATTTGTTTGTGAAGAAAAAAAAGAAGGAATAAAATTAAACACAGTTCCAAATGACAGGGACTTGGTGTTCTTTACTCCATAACCACCAAAACAATAATTTGCAACTAACGTCTATCATTGCCCATGCCATAAAAGCTGTTCATTCTTTTTTGCCTGAGGGCATCATGGCACCTGCTTTTTGCTCTTTTTTTGCCCCACTTTCATTAAACACAACAGAAAACTTTGTGATATGCATCACTGTACACCAAGGGTGGAAGTACACAAACTATAGGCAAGAACTATGCTTTTCTTATTTCAGACATGTATTGAATCATAGAATCATTAAAGTTGGAAAAAACCTCTAGGATCATCAAGTCCAACTGTTCTCCCAACAAGACCATGCCACCAAACCCATTAAGCCAAACCCAACACTGAGTTTGCTTTGACCCTTTCATTGCTAAATTAAAAATTAAACTCTGAAGGTAACTACTGTAATTTCTTGGATATATTATTTTAGTTAAGGACTCTTATGGAATGAAGTGTACAAAACAAAAAAAGGGAATATGCTCAGAATTTCAGAGCTGCTTCTACCCATGCCTTTCAAACTGCTTCTTTGGCCAGGTTTACAACATTCAAACATGGCTTCTCTTCCTCTCTCAAGTTTAGCTGAGCTCCATTCACTCTTCTTTACCTCCACACCTAAACAAGTGCCCCTTAGAAAGCCAGGTTTCATCAGTAGCCCCACAACTAGCCAAAGTGCCAGACTTCCATATGTACTCAAATTGCTTAGAAGCAAATTTCTATGTGGAGCAGAATTGTGGATAAACAGCTGAAGATCAGAGAGGACACTGACTTGTTTGCAAAACAATCTGGAAAGTCTCCTGTGGCATTATCATTGATGCAGATGCCCCAGTCCCTTTTTCATGAATTGGGAAATTTCAGCAGCATACAAAATTGAGGCGGTAGTGATGCAGCCACTAACGATAAGTAGAAATTGAGCAAACAGATTGTCAGAGACTTCCATGGTGATGTTGGCTTAAACACAAGTAAGGAATTCCATCCTTTGCAGAACATTCATTTCATAAGGAAACACACTGCCTAACCTGCCAATATTGCAAACCCAACTGGACTCCAAGTAACCACCCTTCCCCAAACCAGCAGTTTGCAACCAGGAGCTACTTCTGCAAGCTAAGGTAAGTTGCATCTGATCTACATCACCCACAGTACACTCCCGTATATTGAGAGAGACAATGTTGCTGAAGGACAAGGCATGCAAAGAAGATGTCATTCTCACATTGCTACCTTTTAATTGCTCCCCTCCCTCCTTACACTGGTCTCTGTACAGTACCAAGTTAAAAATGGCAGTCCCTTTATAAAGTCTCTAAGTTCTAAACACAAAGGGCATTTTAAGAGCTATTTTTGGGAACAAGTACAAGTATTTTTCAAATAGTGTCCTAAAAGCCCTTAGAGAGGGTTCAGTCTCATATGAATCAAGACAAATACTACCACTGACAGGATGCTTTGGGATGTTCTGGCACTACATCCAGTGCCAGAAACAAACCACAACAGTGGTGTACTCTGTCTAGGGATAGGATGGGGTGAGTTAGGAATACCTCCTGTTGAGGTTGCCTTATAAGTAGATTTTTAGGAAACTACTAAATATTTGGGCAATATTCCTGCTTAACAAGGAGAAAAGCTCAATTGCAGCTCTTCTTATGTATGGCTACAGAAGCACCCAATTGTGAATGGGGTCAGAACCCCAACACAGATAATTCAGCTCCCAGCACTTGACCTTTGGTTTCTGCTGCAGTAAAAATCACACTACTTGGGTTTCACGCCAGTGCAACATGTAATTCCTTCACCATTCTGCCTGAATTATGCTCACTTATGAAAAAAAGCTGATCCTAGATATTAGTTTTACATTAATATATCAAAGAAAATAAATTTCAAATATTTTAGTATTTAAAGGGCACAATTCATTTGAAAGTCATGTTCTGATAACCTTATTTATATATTATGAGTACTGTCTATTCTCTCTAATTTCTAAAAGGTCTTATAAATAAAGCATTAATAAAGCCAAATGAGTTTTGTCTTATATAAACTGTTTTTCTGATTTAGTATCTTACACTAATATTCTTTTTTTTTTCCTGGCCAGAGAAAACAAGCCTGCCATTCATTGCTGCAGACTTAACAATCTCATCATGTTATGCAGTGGTTGGATGTTCAATCTGGCAGGTGTTTCATGTAAATAAAGGTACCAGCCACTGTGTAACAGAGGAATGCCTCATGTTCAACTAAACATTAATATCAATAGCTTAATGGACACATTTTATACAAGGAACATTTATTTCACTTAAATAGCTATCATTTTAAGAAAGAATATCACAAAATAAAGAAGTTTACTATAAGAACAGCTTTTTTACCTTTACTACTCTTCAACAATGTTTATCTCCTCCAGGAGATTTGCATCAGTCAGACACTGAAGTAAGGAATAAGCACAGAAGGAAAACACAACCAACAGCATGTACACTTCACAAAGTCATTCTTTTCTCAGAATTTGTTGCTTACATTTACTCCTTTACTAGTGACTTCAACTTGCTGTACACATCTCACTAGGTAGGGTGCTGGACAGAACCATCCTCCTTCTTTCAACCCCATGTACTGTCAACAATAAGTTGGCTTATCCAAAGAGGTACTTCAGGAAGACACTTCTTGTACTGAACTAATGCACTATAATATCATAAAAATGTCTCTCCCATCTCCCCGCCTCCCTTGCATCTCTCCAATAAGGAAGCTTAATCCTGACAAATTTTACCAGCCCTGGAAAAAGCCATCAACCTTGGCACTGTTCAGTTGCTTAAAATAAATATCAAAATAAGAGCTGGTGAACTTTACAGAGGGTCATGAATGTTTTCATAAAACACACAGTAAAAGCTAACAAGTTTGGTGTTTTCAGGTTTTTTTTAAGCCCCATATGGTACAAATACTTGTTTGGTATTTCCTCTTTATTTGGAAAAAATACTTTCATTTTCTGAACTAGGTAAGATTCAGACTAAAGACTCATGTAAACCAGTGTCTGGGGGGGGTTATTCTAAATTACTCAGATTACACATTTAACTTTTGATTCCCACCCTCCTCCCCCCCACCGCTAACATTGTATGTGGAGCTTATCAGATACTGACCTAAATCCATCTCCCTTCATTTCACTGCAGCGTGGCAGATTTTGTGATGGTTCTAATCAGCCTTAGTAGAGCTGCCCACCTCAAATCCATTAAAGAAAAGGCAACACATGCATACTTGTACCCTAAGCTATTGGTTGTTTCTGGATCAAGCAAGCAAAACCCATAGAGATAAAAGAGCTGTCATACTTAAAAAAAAAATAAATAAAATATAATAAAAAGTATCTAGCTTGTTCCTATCTCTTTTTCTGGCCACTGAAAACTGAAACAATGGAATAGAAATACAACATTAAACAAACCTGGAGCTTTAAATAAACTTATTAAAACAGTTGTTGCTCAGTCTCCACTTCATTTCCTGGGTCTTGCATCATTCAGTTTTGTTTCCAGTTATGAACCTTGAACAAGACTGAGGATAATGGGAAGGTCAAAACTTCCAAAGATGTTTCTTTTTCCATTTCTGCTTGTCCTAAGAAGGACTTATATCAGAAGAACTTCCTTGTGCCAAACACTGCTGCCAGAACTGATTGAGTCAGGTCAGGGATGAGTTTCTATCTCAAGTTATCATTCCATTTAGAAACAAAAGAAGTCACATGGGTCTCTTTTTTAAAAAATTATTGTTTAAATAGTAGTATTGGACAAAGTATCTCAAAAAAAGCAACAACAAAATCTCATGTGGAAAAAAAGCAACAAAATCCCCAAATTTTTCTCAAGAAAAACTTTACAGGTATTACAAATCCAGCTGCAACATCACAGCCTTCCCACATAGCATCAAAAGGCACTAACCAGGAAGAAATTATTTGATGAGTCCTTTGCTAAAAGAACATTGAACAGATAAAGAAGTTGTTACTTTGAACACTCGGAGCAAATATCCACCTCAGAATTTGCTGCTGCGGTTACTTTAGTTAACAGTCAGTTTGTTAGAACATTAATGGTCCAGCAACCCACAAAACAGCAGTTAATCACCAGTAATGATTGGTTTCTTGTGGATTATTGCCTAAATAAATCTCAAAAGTTGTGTGCTGTTAAGTAACTTACTATTTTCTTAAAGTTGGCAGTGGATTCTAATGGTAGTCATGTTAGTCAGCCTCACCATTAATCCTGATCCCCTGAGTTCAGCCATTAATTCTAATCCCTTGTGTATGCAGAAGGCAAAGTACAAAAAATCCCTCATAGTCTTCAATTGTTCAAGTGTTCATTTGGAAAAATGTCACTAAATATTTTGACAGTGGAAAAAGGAAAATTTCGTTTCATGTTCTCATTTCATGCTCCCAGTAGAGAGAACACGTGCCTAAGTGCGGACATGTCATTTCAGTATAGTTGCAGCCCTTGCACCTCAAAATCACACACTGAGGTTGTTTGGAAATCCTCACGTATAAATTTGCAGACTCATCACACATTACTGGGACTGTGTGTTTAGTGTTTTGCTTCACAGAACCAAGGAGCTTATTAAAACTAACTGAAGTTAGATCAAAAGATAATGGCCACTCTGGAGACCCATAATAATACAGAATTAAAGCAACACCTAGAATTTCATACATTGCATTTTGAAAGTCCTTATACTAGCAACTCTCCAGTCAGGTTAATTTCTTGATGCAATAAAGTGTCAAAAAGAGCCAAGAATCATCAATTACTTGCACTTTTGGAGAAATACTTTTTCTTTCATATGTCTACAGATAAGACCCTTGCAACAAATTTGAGGCTTCCTCATTTTATTTTCAATGGCTCTAGGAATCCCAGTTCTCCACCACATGGATGCTGAAAGGAGCATCACTGAACAGGGCTGGGGACTCAGCCCTGAGTTGGTGTCAAAGCCACCAACATTGCAACATGGCAAACAGGGATGTCACCTGGTGATTCCTGTTTTAAGTAGATTAGTTTATATTTCTATTTAAATAAAATTAACACGACTGATTGCACCATTTCTACTGAGAAATCATCAGGTTTATGGGACAGTACATCTGTTCCGTACTTTTAGATATGTATACATCAGATCTGCTAGCACTGACTCCTGAGGTCCTGAAGGGTCTCATTAAAGGGACAAGGATTTCCCAATAGGACATGTTTATCTATCCCACGAACCTCACTAAGATCTCTGCAGTAAAGGTAGGGTAAGGACGAAGCATAAGTGGATTTCTGCTACTTCTTTTATAAGTGAAAACCAAACTTTACTACTGAAGAAAACAGTGTTTGTTCAGCAGGCTTTTGGTAGGGTGATCAACAGAGAAATGACAAATCTCTTTTTACTAAGAAAATTATTAAAGTCAAATTTGTAAGTGAGAAGGTGAACTAGAGTCACAAAAACCCAAATCTATATAAAGGACTTCTAACATGAATGAGGATAATCTGGAAAAACTCAGAACTGCAGTATGTTCCCAGATAGCAGCTACCAACACCTGTATTTACATATGGGTAAACTCAGGCATAAAAAGGTAGCAACTTATGAGCAGTACCAAGGTGAGAAACCTGTAGAACACAATGCACAATTCTATGATGATTACTTTCACTCAGAGACACCTGCAAAGCATGACAATCAGTTACTAAATAATAAACCCTTAAGTGAAATCCATAATTTAAGACCCAAAGCAATTTTGGATTTGGTTGTTTGGGTTTGGGGTGGGTTTTTTTGGGTTTGGTTTTGTTTTGTTTTATTGTGTGGGGTTTTTGTTTTGTTATTTTGTATTTTGAGAATGTCTGAAGATTTTATGTATTACTAGGGTGAGCATTTGGACTAGAGGTTAAAAAAAAATAAAAACCACACCAAAAAGCCAAAATACAAACTCACCCCCATAACCAGCTTCCTTATACCTCTCTGAAACATCAATTTTGTAGGAGTTTCTAGTGAAATGCATTAAAGAGATCAGCTTATTGCCCTTACCATCTCCTTTTCTTTTTAAGGTAATAATTCATTTCAGTTTTACATCAAATGTACACTGCTGAAAAAAAAGAGAAGGGTATGGGTATCATTTTTGTCATCTCATATATCAAGAGGAAAAAAAACAGGAGTCAAGACATCACTTTCCCATTCCAGTTTTCTTCCTATCTTAGCTGCTAATGGAATTGGTACTTTCTTATGTGAATTCTGTGAAACATTGAATTTCTTGGCAGAGGTGGAACAGAAGGTAAAAATCTTCTCACCTGCTGCCAGGTCCTCTAACTCACCCTGGTCACTAACTAGATCCCACCTCTATTTCACAGCAATAACTTTCAAAGCTGTTTCTTTCTTACTTCCTTATTACTATCAGATATAATTCTAAGAATTGCTTTTTTTTCCCATTATGCTCAAAAAAAAAAAATACTATGGATTTAGACATCTTTGGTAGTTTGTCCTGCAGATAAGTCACAAGATACCTTTAAACAATATATATGGAGCTATTTCTGCATAGAGCAACTGCATACAAGAGGTTGTGCGGGTACAGTTATCAGAGAGCTCTCCCATTATCAGTGTTTATTTTTTTGTTACAGCAGCGGTACCTAAGCTCTGACTGCTTTGAACACTATTTTCAGGTTTCCTTGCAAGCAGCTAAATCTTTAGACATGCTATACTTGCTCACACTTTAAAAATATATCTATATTTTTACCCTTAAGGATTCACTATCACTCATCTGATTTACAGAAGAAAATGTTAAAGGCAGAAAAAGTTTGCCACAGACTCCATTACTGCTCAGAAGACAGCAAATTCAATTGATCAGACAAGGGAACTTTCAAAGTCTCACCAGGCATCACTGTGACCCTGTCAGGATTGACTCCTAAGCTCTGAATTTATTTCTTCCTTGCATGCATATGCTACTCTTGCTTTTAATAAACCTAAGTCACATTACTGTCACAACACAGAAAGGTTGAACAGATGTCACCTAACTACTCATGTGGATTAAGACAAATACGAAGTACTAGGAAGAAAACACTGCACAACAGGACTGTGAAGCCCAATTACAGATTTTTCCTCCTCCAAACTTTCCCCTCTGTCCTTTTGCAGTACTAAGGCAGAGGAAATGAGCATATGTGACCTAGGGCTCTATCCCACTCCATCCCTTAACCACTGCAAGAGATGCCTGCATTCCTGCAG
Organism: Galbula dea; assembly: GCA_013399015.1. Lineage (NCBI taxonomy): Eukaryota > Metazoa > Chordata > Aves > Piciformes > Galbulidae > Galbula > Galbula dea. The sequence continues at coordinate 2,565,978 of VWZX01000352.1, forward strand.
GCTCTCAGTAGGTAATACTGTAAAGCAACTGTTGTAACCTACTCACTCCAATTATTACACTGATTATTTGTTAGCAGGAATGCTCATCTCCCACCTAAGACATGGCTGCCTCAGGAAAGTTTAGAAAAGTCTTGATAAAAAAAACACAGAAGCAACTATGAAAATCCATTAGATTAGTGTCAGAATAACTTTGAATACACTAAAGCAATATCTGCTTACTTTCCAGCACAAAAATAATGTATGGTAATAAGTTTTGCAAAGTAATACAGCCATGTTGCTAAAAATGCAGAGCAGCTGCTTCAGTTATTATAAAATGGCTAATTTTTACTCATTTGTGACATGGTTTTATGGATGGGTAACAGCTGCAGTTTCACGCAGCTGCATCCTGATGCTAAATGCACACCTCTAAGCAGTCAGTCAGACAAAAGTCGAGATTGCTTTACTTTACAGCACTAAGTACCAGTGTCTTTCCAAGAAATACCCTGAAGGTCATTGACAACTAAAGCTCCCCAAGGTCTCTCTCACTCGGGGAGTGGTGACTAGCAGACACAAGGTTTCCAGAACTCAGCCACCATATAGTAACATAGCAAGTAGTAACTGAGCTGCACAAATTAAAGAGGATGTTGAAAGGGCTTCCTACCTGGTACAAGTTGATACTCCCCCTCACAGCCTGGAACCCTAGATGCTGGCTCTTCTCCTTAATTGCTGAGGTAACACAAATTTCTCTAGTAAAAAGTGAGAAAATAAAAATAAAATATAAAAGGAAAAAAAAAACACAAACCACAAAACCAGAAAGAAAGGTCTATTGCCTTCTGCCTCCTTCTTAAAAAGGTTACTTCAAATGCCTCTCTCGCTCCCTATTTATTTTCTCTCCCTCCCAGAAGAGCAGTTTAGAGGGAGAGTAACAGAGTGTTTATCCTGGCTCTGAGGATGCACGCTTGTGCGATAACTGCCTGCTCCCTGCAGTATAGCCGGCATGATGTGATGTGCATACTAAAGCAGTTTGCATTAGGCAAGGCTTAGCAGAACCAGCTTCCCAGTCTCCACCTTCTCTATCACAGAACAAGCTTGCTTCTTCGAAAACAGTTGGGCTGTAATGACAAGAGGATAAGGCTTTGCTGGCAGTATAAATACGTTTTCTTTGAAGGTAGTATTTAAGGGTAAAGTTGTACTTGTGTATCACCCCACCTCTGAAAATACAGAAGCATCAATAAGTGAAAATACAACACCAGTCATACAAACATGCCAAAATTTCCTGTCACAGGACAGAAGATACTAAAAGCAAAAGCTAATGAGACATCTCCAGTTAGGAGACATTTATCTGCTGTCATCTATCAAACAAGCAAAGGAGTAAATAAATAAGCAAAGCCCTGGAGAACAAGAAGGCTTAAATGTCCACAGCCTCAAAGAAAAATGTGTGATATTTATACACTACAGTCATGGCTCAACAATGGCTATATTAGGAAAAAGAATTAGCTCTAAAGTACTACATTTATCATAAATCTGAATAAATATTAGAGAAGGGCTCAAGCTGTAAAGCCCTGATTTGGATTTTGAACACTCCACAGCTCAGAAGTGCCTGAATCTGAGGATTTGTCTCTGGCCTATCTGTCTGTATTAGCTGCTCATGCACATACTTACAGAAGCACACAAAACAAATAAGACTGTACATGATTATGTGAAAAATCCTATTGCTTGCCCAGGCAAGAGCACACTAATGAGTGCTAATATAAGAGCTGCTTATACTTTTTTGTTCTTTTTAAAAATTGTGATTTAGTTCTTAATTACCAACATTTTTATTTTTAAACTGCTCGTTTATTGACTACATGGGAGGAGATCAAGACATATCAGAGCTTTTGGGCCCAATTTTTCCCTTACAGATAGCGTGGTAGCTGAATGCTTGTATGAGTTTGCAGTTCCGATTATGTATGTAAATTAACTTTATTATTTGGCATGTTCAGAACATTCTTTCCTGCATTTTGTTTGTTTTCTTAGGTTTGCTTCTCTCTTTTGGGGTAAAGGCAAGGTTCTGTCAATAGCACTCTCTTTCCAGAGGCAAGTAATGTTGCTGTCTACTTTTTAATAGCTTTTTAATAACATAAACCCAGTTAATAATGAGAGTAGATGTAAAAACATTGAACACCTTCTTGCATGAATCACTATCAAAAACACCACAGAGAATTATGTCTAAAGACCCTTTAAAGCATAGAGAAATTCCTTTTTGGCCTCAAGTTGCACCAGGGTAGGTATAGATCAGACATCAGGAAAAATTTCTTTACAGAAAGTGTTATTAAGCACTGGCACAGACTGCCCAGGGAAGTGGTGAAGTCACTGTCCCTGAAGGTGTTCAAAAATGTAGAGATGTGGTATTTAGGGACACGGTTTAGTGGCATGCTGGTGGTAGGCTGATGGTTGGACTTGATGATCTTAGAGGTCTCTTCCAGCCTTAACGATTCTAGGCTGTTTACCCCCCGGTATATTGAGGAAAGTATCTCTGCTTTCAATGGCTGATTTAAGGGAGCCTACCTTAACATTTTTTTTTATTATTATTTATTTATGAGGAAGGCTCTGAAATGCTAAGGTACTCGTGGCCTTTCTCTTTGGTTCAGTTTCAGGATGGGGGACAGGGGGGTTGTTTTTATATTGAGCACAAATGACCAGGGCTGTGTTCCAGCTGATAGCTGATACACTTTAAGCAATTAGCATACTATCCTCTCTATTGGAAATAATTTGCAGTGCTTTGAAAGATTACATTTGCCTTTTTATAGCTCAGTCACTCAGGGAACCATAATCATCTTATTATCAACATGTGCACCTAAAGCCTTCCCACTGGATGAATTTTCACCTTGCAGAAGTTAGTGTGAGGGTTTCTCATATTCATGGATGTGCTTTTCATACTAGAAAATTTTATTTACTTTTATTCTTATGGGTCTCTATTTTGTGTATGGTAATCTAATACTTCTTTATACTGACAACACCTCAATGTGCAGCAGATTTCATCAGCACAAAATCTGTGTAAGGATCATTCCTGAAAATATACTTTAAGTGGTCCCAACACTGATTCTTGATAAACTCCACTAGTAAATTTTGCCCAGTCTGTCAATTCCTTATATTGTGCAAATGTTCTTCAAGCCTGGAACAAGCATTTAGATATTTTTTAGATTCAGAAAAGCCTATTACAAAATATCTCTGTTCAATAGTCTGTTCTACAATGTCATATAGAATAATGACTAACTTTCTACCTGGGCATCCACACAATGAACACCCTTTTCATTTGGATGTCTTGACTGAAGATTCTCCCACAAATTTTTGAAACTTCTTGTTAGAGTAAAATAAAAAGCCCCACACATAAATTAGTGCCAGTACTGGAGGACAGCCTACAGGCCTGTTTTATAATTCTCTATCAAAAACCTGAAGGATTTAGTTAAAGCAGTCATACCATCTATGCATCAGAAATTATGCACAAATATGTGACACATTTGTAGGTACACAATAAGACATCTGTATTATTCACAATAACAACTACTAAGGACTTAAAACTGTAGAAGATAAAAGATGACAAAAGAAAAAAGGTTTTACTAGATTTTTTTCTCTTTTGTTCTGTGTAGCTTTGATATCTATTAAAAGAAGATGGTTTAGCACTCTACCAATTATTGAGCTTGAGATCTCTATTCCAAGTATTAGTCTGAGTTGATTAAAATATAATATTAGTATCCCCAGTGACAATAACTCAGGAACTGGTGAAATTAGTTACAACACTTAACCGTTCTTTTGGACATTTTTGTAATAAATTTAGCATATTACTTTGAAGACATCCATTAAGATATCTATACCAAACATATATATGGGTGTATATATTTATTTAATTGCCATAAGATTTTCTGTAGAGCACTCCTCTACTCACAGCCAGCTAAAGAAGGCCTGAAAATAACGTGTTTTATCTGTAATTGCTGCCAGGAGTTACTCAAAAGGCTAGCAACAGGAAAAAAGTGAAACTGCCTGTAGCCAATTTTAATACAACCTGTTATTCTTTCTATCCCATGACAGACATGAGTTCTGAGTGAAACAGAAGTAACATTTGGCTGCCTAAAAAAAAAAATTCTTTACAGACAACTCTGCCAACAGACATTAGCCATTAACATTGACAATGTCTGATGTTCATTGTGCAAACATTCTCCTTGTGTTTCAAGTCGGAGCCAACAGATATTTTATGGCTTACATAAAGTTTAGTGGCAACAGCAGAGGCATATTTTTATGGACAGTAGTGTAAAAGTCCTCCTGTTCCTGAAAAGGCTATTGGGAAACAGCTGGCAGTCACAACCTATGGAGAAGTTCAGATCTTGAAATCGAGGATAAAATAGACCTGTCACGCTCACACTTTCCACCATGGACACAAAGCATTATGCACTGGTCAATTTTCTAAGTGTTAATTATGTCCTCCAACAAAACTTTAGCCTGCACTTTTGAAGTTGACTAATAAATCTATTATATAATCCATTCCTCCTGAAATAAAGTGGAGGGGATTCTGTTTGATTGTTTGGGAGTTTTTAGGGGGGACGGAGGAAGGGAAGAGAAAGGAACCACCCTAAAAATCCTGATTCCTTTGAAACACAAAGGTCTTCTGCTCATCCACACTACCTAAAACTGAAAGCTACACAGCATACAGGTCAACAGAAACACAAAGTTCTTCAAAACACTTTTTCTGCCTTACTAGCAAAAAAGGAAGAGAAAGCACATATTCCAAATGAAAATAAAGTCATCTAAACTAACAGATTCATAACAGCTTAAATCAAAATGTTAGTTCTAAAATAAAAAAATGATGCATTATTCATAGCAATGATAGTGTTACTATCTTACATAGTTAGGCTTTAATCTTTGCCTACCAAAATTTGTTGTGTGTTTCCAATATCCTGGTGCTTCTTTCCTTATTGTTGTTGGTGGATGTCACAGGCAAAAAAAAAAAAAAAGGCTCTGTGCCTCTTGGTGTATAACTTTCAGAGGCCTTGTTGCAGGATGCTAATGTCACCATTCCACAGCCACAAATTTTATTGACAATTTCAATCCCTAATGACCAGAAAAGCTTGACATGTCATTATAAATCAAATACTGGAAGTGGGACAAAGACATGAATCTGACCTCACCCTTCACTTGCTCAGGAGTATGAGACGTTTTCCACAAAGACACAAAATTCTGGCCCACCAAGATAAGTTTAAGACTAGTTCTAGTTCAAGTCAATAACTTCCCTTGACAGAGTTCTCTCTGTCTCTCTCTAGAAGAGGAGGCAGCAGGGCCTTCAAAAGTACACTAGGTAAGCATGCTTAGCAACTGGCATATGATCAGCCCAAAGATTAAAGTGATTGCTGTACATGAATTGAAAAAGATTGGAAAAATGCTGCTTTTTTCCTTTCATATCGAGTTTGGTTTTTGCAATAGGCAAATAATTATGCATCTTCATTAAATACTGTCTGTATTTGAAAAGTGTTCCTCTTCATTACCTGACAGAGCTTAAGCGTTAAAAGGCTGAAGGCCAAAAAAGTGCTTCATGTGATTAGCCCTGATTTTCTGTTCTATATAAAGAACACAATTAAAATGAAATTATTATTCACTGTAACCAATATAATCCAGTCCAACTGTCAGAAACAGTGTTTTCTCAAGCTCTGTTCCAAGAGAATAATTCAGTCTCCTCCTCTGGATATGCATTTTCCCAGGGATACAGAAGAGCAGGGTGCCCAACATCCATAACCTTTGGGTGCAAGCCACTGGTAGATAAATAGAAAACTTTGGGCAGAGTACTAGCTTCTTTGCTCATAAAGTTAGTTAAACAGTGCTGTTTAGCATTCAAATATTCAAAATAGAAATAATCATACTGTGGATGAGAATTGGAGTAATTGAATAGTTCTGCAAACTACTTAGGAGAACAATACAAAAGATCTAAACCATCAGAACAAGATAGTACTTTTTTTCTTCCCAGGAAAGCTAATCTATATTTAATAACAGAGCACCAGGAGAGGGGCACTCATAACAGGATGAGAAATATTATGGTGTTTCTCTTGTTAAGCAGTGAAATATAGCTATTAAATCGTTAAAACCTCTGTAGTGCTTAAATATGACAGAAGAAAATTGGTCCCAATGAGATAAGATCTTATTTCAGTCTTTTAGAATGGGGAATGTGGACAGCAAGATTAGGAACTACAGCATTTTTCAGTGAAATTTCAGGGCATAACCACAACTGTAGTGAATCAATTTTGATTTCCCAGAGAGATTTATGCAGAGATGTATAATGCAGCACATTAATCCCCTCCTGTGTCCCCAAAGGGGAAACACTGCTTATTAAACAACTTCCAAAAAAAAGTATTTTCAAATATGTATTTGTTCTCCAAAACCAAAATGAACTATTTGGATAACAACAGCATATTTACTGAAATAAATATAACAACGCGCCCACATATGTAATGGTGCAGCTAAGTATATTATCACTCAACGGGTTTGCAGAAGTCAATCAGTTTGCCTCCTTGGGGCTTTGGGCACGAAGGCACAGATGTGGCCAGAACACCAAGAATGTTGCTTTAGAGACTTCCTCTTTGAGCCATGAACAGCTGGGCAAAATTTGAAGCAGATCTACAACTGTTCAGTGATGCTCTGGGACCAGTGAGGCAAAACCAGTCCCCCGATTCAAGGCAAAGGGGGAGGAGAAGAAGAATGTTTTCAAATATTTCAGAAGCACAGAGTTTTTCCTAGTTGTTTGTCTTAAATTATTTATGTTTATACCCGTTTGCATCCTGCAAATTGCAGTATCTTCCCAATATAAAAAAAAAACAACCATACCAAATAACCTGAATCCTGCAAGTGTTTTATAGCCTTCTGTACAACTCAGTGGGGAAAAGAGATGATAGAACGCTTGTAACCTATGAAGCACGCAGACAGTGTGCCAGCTTCCCTCTTGTGCATCTGCTCAGCCAAACTATAGCCAAGAGATATTAGCAGACTTTTTTTGAAGACAGTAGCAACAGCAGTGAAGTACCAGAATCACTGCAAAATGGTCACAAACCTAACTTTTGTCAGTGGATTAATAGTGTTTCTAACATTACAGTTTTAATTACCTGCAGGCTGTTTACACGTATCAGAAACACTCCCCAGTCTTATCACTTCTGTATTTTTCTCAAAAATATATTTATTGAAGCACTCACAGTTCCTTACAAGTTGCCAGAATTCTACAACTTTACACTCAATTTGGATTTCCTGTCTTCAGCCATTGAAAATGTCAAATACCATTTCCACTCTAATTTTACAGACCCTGACAGCCTTCAGCAGCTTAGTGTCAGCTAATTCCTTTAATAACCTTATTTCTCAGTATCATCTGTTATAGTTTATGACTTCCTTTTTAAATCAAGTTGTATCACCCCAGAGGAAACAAACCATCCACTCTTAGCAGTGCAGTAAAAACAGCACAGCTGGAGAAAACTAGTATCTAATAATGAGGCATTATTGCTTTTCCAGCAATTGTACCACCAATAGTCCTATAGAACTTTGCTACAGCACCAGGTTACTCTTTGTTTTCATTAACTCAACTTTTATTTAATTTTTAACAAGCATATTAAAATGATATTGATGAAATTGATTGAATGTTGATTTATTTTTGTACTCCTTTTTAAAAGGCAGAGAGAATATTTCTGCACATTTAGCATACACCATTTCCTATGCAATAATTTTGTCAAAGTTGGGGGTTTTTTCTTCAAGGGCAATAGGCTGAAAAAACTCCATGCTGGAAGGCAGTGACACAGTCAGGGAAAGTAACATGTTCAGCTTAGAGGAAAGTTCACTTTCGCTGCCCCATGCCAAAACTGCATTCTGAAAACTCATAGGAGAACTGGTTCAAGACTGACAGCACACCACAGACTCCATTTACAGAGGAAACCCAGACATCAAACAAAGGCTAATAGCAACAAATAGTTCAACTGACTGGTGTGATAGAACAGGTCAAAATCATGTGGAATTGTGCTAAAAAGTCTGGGCAAATCCAGAGGATGAAATTGTGATACAGCCCAGAACACTCCTCGGGTCCCAACTGGCAGACATTAAAAGGACGCTCTCACAACACCTTCCATTTCAGTGACTTCAGAAGTAGGAGGGAGGAAAATAATTAAAAGAATTTAAGGCTTGTAAAAGGGCAGGCAGGAAGACCACCTGATGTTTTACTCACGTGGATGTGTGCTGTGGAAGTAATTGCAGGCAACTTGAACTATGTTTCTGCATATTACACTACACATGGTGGTAGGAGGACCCATATTTTAATTCAGTGTTTAAGACAAGGCAGCTTATTTCCATTGCGAGTGCTTATTTCTGGTTCCTCCCCATGTAATATTAGGATACATTTGTGAAAAGGCCCTGAGCCAATGACTTTTGCAAAGGTAAGAATTTGCAACTTGGCTACTGTAGAACTCACTCAAAAGTACCCACGTACATTCTCTACATTCAGTAATGTCAAAGTTGGTTATAAAACATTAATAGAAGAAAGTGAAATTAAGTTATAAGTCTTAATTCAATTCTCCTGGGATACCAGCTGTTTTATTCTTATACCACTGGTCAATTTAAATTTTCCCTCTTTATCTTATCTTTTCACCTTGCTTTGCTAATCTGAACACAGAAACACAAAAACAAGATCCAAGTGATGCAGAACTTTTCAGAGAAACTTTGCAAATTTTAGAATCTTTTGGACTCAATTTTATAAGCTAAATATTTGCTTTTCACTTTAAATAATGGGAGATTATATCTTACCCACTTGTATAAAGATGCAAGAAGATATTTAGGGATTTAACCAGTTCTTTCTTCTGTGGAAATATAGTGACTCAGATCCTCAGAAGATAGTGTCTCCATATTTAGGAATTAGTGGAAAGGAGAAGTTCATTTAAGCATATTGGATTTAACATTGTATCTTCTTGCACTGTGTTTTCTCTTGTGGCTCTCCTACATGAAGCTCTCTGCATCGTCACAGGATTAATACCGTGAGAAAGCTATTTGATTTTATGGAAGAAAAATAAATTTTAATCAATATAACCCAAATCAGTTCCTCTGCTCTTTGTTTTCATTTCAGAACAAAATGAAAACAAATTCTCCTGGGTAAAGAATTCCTATTTGTAGAGGAGAATCATATGAGATGACTCAACAGGAGGGACTCTGACAGTAGCAGACACCTCAAGTCCTTTCAGAAACTTAGCTTAAAAGTTTATTGTTTTGTTTTTAAATGAGGACAGCTTTTTGTATGTTTTTAAACAGAATTAAAATTCTGCATAGCCCAATATGTAAGTCAATGAAGGGATCACATGAGCTACTAATATTGGGGAATTAATAGTAAAATAGCCAGTCTGAGTATCAAGATGGCTGTTTGACTAGCAAGATTACTCAACTCCTTTTCTGCACCATGGATATCAGTATTAGTTGCAGAAAAGTCTAGAGAATAGGGCTTCAGTAGGGCCTGGTATCTGTCACCACCTGCTAGTGTCATGCATTGGAGGTGTTCAAGTCAGCACTGGCAATATGAATGCTGTGCAGGCTGGACTGGCAACTTGCAACAGTTTGCAAATGAGAGACATCATACACCTTAAATATACTCTCAGAGCAGATCAAGTTTAGTTACAGCTGAGCCCCACTCTTATTTTGTTACACAATAGCCAGCCTCTCAGGGAGAAAAAAGTAAAGACCCCAAACTCTACTACTTTGTGCACAGAAAGAAACAATTTACCAAATGCTCCTGTATCGTAACTGAAAACACACACATCACATGGGAAATACAGAATTCTTTTTAATAGTCTTCCTACACTTGTGCAGATACAGTGGCAACTACATTTAGAGCACAATACCTGCACAGACCTAACACCAAGACCTATGAAAAAAGGTCTCCAACAGTAATGGTCTGAGGCTGTGCCCCTTAGACATAGCAGGACCTTTCAATACAAGATGACTTCTCCTGCTTCATTTTTGAGTCTGAGCACCACCTGACCCATTGCACTCTATTCCACAGAGTTCTTGGGCCTTTCTTAACCAATGACATCTTTAATGAGCCCATTTGTTTTTCTGAGGTCAAGGTGGCAGGACAGCACTGGAATAACTACCTGGACTCTCACCTCTTTCCAGAGGAGCTATGCAACTCTGTTTCTTGTTGCAGTCAGTACATTTGTGACCTATACCTAAATGTCTGCCTAATTTTGAATGCACATATATCTGTAAATATATAATTCTGACAGAATCACCATCTCCAGAGAAACAGAAGATAGTAAACACCCATTTTAAAAGGTTTGCAAACTTTCATTCAAAGAGAATGCTGAATTTACCGAGTCTCTTTTGGTGGGCTTTTATGTTTGGTTTCTACAACCCTCCAGCAAATGAAGATGTTTGCAGAAAGTGCTGAAACAGTAAATACTGATAGTCTGATAGAAAAAAATAACCAAACAAAACCCAAACAACTCTGTGACTGCATAAAAAGGAAGATAAAGGAAGCCTGTATTCAGTCATAACAAAGCTGTACAGATTGGCTAACTCCTCCCCAGTTGAAAGAGATATTTTCATAAAAATAAAACCAAAGAGAAAAGTAAAAACAAACACACACACAATCTAAGCAGTTCAGCTAGCCCAACAGAAGACATGGGACCATAACACTCCAGGTCTTTTGCTCCATTTCATGAGTGACAGCATCAGGCTTTCTTTCAGACACCTTTCATCCTCTACTCTGCCTCTGGCTACCACAGGATGTTTTGTGATTTTCCCACATAGCAAGCAATAGCTCAGACCTCAGAATCCCAAACGAGTTTCATAAAATGCCCAGAAGGCACCTCTCAGGAAGTGGGAGGAAACATAACAAGCTACATAGGAGAGCTATATTTCCCCCTGCTCACCAGCTTTTATGCAGCCATGCCTGCCAATGAAAAGAAATCCTAAATGGCTCAGAAGTAATGATTCTAAACACATAATTTACACTTGCTGTTTCTGTTCCTAATTCTGCCTTTCAGGGAAATGATGTTTATCCCTTCTTAATTGTGAGTATGCATATGCTGTCTCCATCTCCTCAAATAGCCATGTCATTGTCATGCTGTAAGATACTATACATTAATGCAAAATGAAGGTTTATGAACTATAGATAAAATAAACTGATCTCTTTCTACAACCTACCATGCCATGCTACAGGCCTCATTCACAACTATCATGGTGATATCATTTCTATCATACCACAGTGGGGGCTTTTCTCACCTTCCTCTTTGGAATATGTGAAATTCATGTGTAGGGAGAGAATTTACAGAAGGCACACACACATATTTTTGAAGTCTGCCTGATTTTTATGCAAGTTGCCTAGAAAAATGCTGCATAAGTCTAAGCTGAAAGGAAGTGCCAAAGTAAACCTTTTGTCTGCAGCCTGAAATTGGGTGCAGGAAAGACTAAGTAATAGCATATCATGCAAACGAGTATCTACCATTAAAGGAAATTAGGAAGCCAGGTGTGTTTAGCAAATAGATGTAGAATTTTTCATCCTTTCTTGCTAGATGTGTGGCAATTACTGAGACACCCCTTTTTCCATATCAATTCTTACACAAAAGCTCTACAGCAATGCAGCAAACACGTTACAAAGTACATGTTTGGACTCTCTTTGATGAACTATATGTACTTCAGACCTAACTAAAACATTCCCATCAGACTTTCAAAATTATATCAATACAAGAAAATTGGAAGAAGAAATTAGGCTATTTAAAGAATAGAATTTCATTAGATTTGTTCATGTAAGTGCTTATCTCCTTCCACATTTGACAACAGCTGTGCAGAAAATGCCTCCGAGTTTGTCTAAGAGACTGGGAATGCTTTACAAGAGCTTCAACCTTCCTTCTGGAATACACACTGTACAAACTTCTTTATTTGCACTTGAATGATGCAGAGAGCTGCAGCCAAGGGATCAGAAGTTGACTGTCCCTGCTGTCAAATAAACCGGTAACAGCAACAACAAAAACAGATAGGTGCTTTCCTTGAGAGGTCATACACGTGGAGACAGAACAAACAAAGGGAGCACTAGAACCTCTGAGAACATACTTCATGGCGGGGGAGGCAACACTGATAGCACATCACCCACTGCCTCCTTGTCAAGTTTTTGCAGCCTTGCTAGCACAGATCTCAAAAGGGGCTCTGAGGCTGGAAGCTTGCAGTTGTTTACAAAGAGCTCCTCTTGCGCAAACAAAGCAACGGGGGAAAAAAAATGAGGCAGGCTTGTTTGGAAGCACATACAGGGAAATACAGAACCACAGAATAAACCTCTTTTTGTGTGTGTCTGAGTTGGGGTTCATTGTTAATCAAGAACAGTAACTGTTCTTGAAATTCTGGAGTGTCAGAATGAAACCTACCCAACAATTATCAGAATTCCACTGGGGTTTTATCATAAATGCCTTGTTTCTCCAGAGGGGCAAAGAGACAGAATCACAGAATCATTAAGGTTGGAAGACACCTCTAAGAACATCAAGTCCAGGTGTTAACCTATCCCCCCCGCCCTCCCGCTACCAAACTATGTCCCTAAGTAGCACATCTATACCTTTTTTTGAACACCACCAGGGATTGTGACTCCATCACTTCCCTGGGCAGCCTGTGCCAATGCTTAACAACTCTTTCTGTGAAGAAACTTTTCCTAATGTCCAATCTAAACTTCCTCTGGTGCAACTTGAGGCCATTTCCTCTTGTCCTATCCCTGGCAACCTGGCAGAAAAGTCTGACACCCACTTCTCTACAACCTCCTTTCAGGTTGTATCAAGAAGCAAAAAGGAAAAGCGACTATGTGGTGAGCAGCTCTACTAACACTGGGTAGTGAAAGAAGTGTGTACATTCCTGCCAGTTTTCTCCAACCCAGACTTAGATGGCAAAAAATGTATTAGCAAAAAAGAAGATTATCCATCAGCTATTACAAACCAAGAATCATAAGAGGTGGATTTGTGTGTGTGTGCCAGGAGGGGTGAGAATGTGCCTAGTGAGAATAATCAATATTAGTAAGAGTTGTGCTCATTCTGAGATTCATCCCTTTTATACCACCTAAGTGGCTCAAAGGGGCCTTAATCCATCCACAAACTGCCAGTAGAAAATGCCATGTGAATGCAAACTACTACAGCATTTGTGCTGGGTCTTGATCCTACAAACAGCACAAGGTATGAGACACACCACTGTGAGAGAGCTCTCTCTAGCCCTTTCTCCTATCCCACTAAGCCATCAAGATCTACCTTTGAACTTTTACAGTGGGCATAGCAAGAAACCCTTTATGCCCTCAACTCCTGGCACATCCTGAAGAGCCAGGTACAGCCTGCCAAAGGTTGAGCACAATTGTGCCACCAACACTGGATCCTGAAACTAATTTTCAGTTGTTTCAAACCATCTGGAATCACATGCCTACATGATTTTATAATCTCTACCCCTCCACCTTTCTTTTTTTACCCTGTGGAATTCCTAACAGTTTAAGACTATGCAGAACAATGCTCTTGAGATGAAGAAACACATCCTGCTACAAATCTTTGTAAGCATGAACACAGGAAGATCGGAAATGCCAAATCTGAGGAGCAGCCTGAGCTCAACAGTTTAACTCAGGCTGTCGTCACTGCAGCCAAAGGCCTCTTTCTCCTTAACTACATGGAGTAAATGCCCAGAAGTATGATGGTTTCTTGTGGTCATTAACAGACACAAATATGGATGCTGCACAAATTATACACATCAGTGTTCACTCTGTCAGCCCAGTGCTGGTTGGTGCATTCATACCACATTTCTGCAAAAATACACCACCAACTTATGGCCAGCTATGAAAAATGTGACTAGCAGATTTCAGTGTAATTACTTGGGCTTCCAACTTCATTACAACATGACCAAGAGGTAGTTAAAGGGAAATGGCATTTTCCCCCGCCCATCTTCAACTCCAGACTTGTACCTTAACAGAAAATTAATCCTTCTTTGATGGAAGGTGGGGGGGAACAATTAAAAATAAAACCAAAATCAGATAACAGAGGCCTCAGTAAGTAAGAGCCCAAGAACAATACTACCTTTATATCTACAGGACTCTATAATAAGCTCAAATTCTGGAGTAATAAAGAAACTAGTCAATGTTTCATTGCTTAATTTCTTTAAAAGTAATTTAGAACTGCTTTATATAAAATCTCAATTTTAACCCCATGTGAAGATAATACTGTTGACCTATAGCCAGGTTTTATCCTGTCAGCTTTTGCTATACTGTGTTCTGTGTGTATTACTTCCCTAAACTGCAAATAACTCTTTGCACTTTAAGAAATGGCTCCTGGCAGTTGTCCAGCTTATTTCTATGTCTATGCTCCATCAAAGAACAATTACCCTGAAAACTTCAATAAATATTACCAGGATCTCTGCCACAGTTCTTAGAAGACATGCAAGAAAGTTGTTTAAGTAATATTACTGCAATAAGAAAAAGTAGCTACAGAGTTACATATTTACCAGGGAAGGAGTAAGAGAAAGAAATTTAAAAAAAAAAGAAAAGAAAAAAAAAGATCCAGAATAGGAAAATATATTAAAAGTGGAATTTTCAGTGCATCTTATAACGAGAGTCATCGTTTTTCTACATGTATGCTCTGTACTGGGTTCTGAAAGTACTTACCTTTTTTGGGTTGCTCACCAGCCACATGATAAGTACTTCATAGTTCTACAAATCATTTTCTGTCCTATGAATGTTTAAGCAGAAAAAGGCTGAATGCAATACTAGTGCAGTTTATTAAAATAAAAAAATAACAAAAAACAAGAGGAAAGGAGAATAAGTACAAAATAGCAAAAAGGAATAACACAGACCCAGTGAAAAGCACTATACAAAAGGTAGTTTTGCAGGGGAACATTAAACATTTGGTGAAGGTTGGTTTGCACTGCTAACACTGCAGGCATGGAAATGAATGGGCTTTTTGCAACTACATCTGAGCAAACCACAGCAATTTTGGAGACCTCCCAACAAGCCTTCTACCACTCACATATGGAGTGCAGAGAGGTGATGAGGGGTAGCTCTGGAGCACACAACATGGCAGAATATCACAAGCAAACAACCAGTCTGAGAGAGATGTACAGTAAATAGGAAGAAAATCGAATTGCAAGGGACACGGCTGCTGAAAATCCCTAATGTATTCTTCCCAAGGTGCAGCCACGGAACTCATTTTATACTTTGGTTGTAAAACTCATAGATGAACATGTTTTTTCCTCTAGTTCTATTACAGACAAACTAAAGGGAGTGGCAGCTGTGAGGGAGCAGAGCAGAGCCTCTCAGCAGGAATAGCTGAGGCTCCACAGGAAGCATTTAGTGCTGCTGAGGCTTCATAAATGATAACATACACGTTGTTCTTCGATTTCAGATACTGATAGAACCAGCTTTTTAATGACCAGACTGATATGAACAGCATCCCCTGTGAATATGCATTAAAACATTTTGTATTTTCAATTTTTAGCTGCACAGTTATCACTGAGCTAATTACAGAAGAGCTTGTAAAGCTTCACACTAACTCTACAGAGTCTGTATTTCTGCATCATCCAACGTCTAGTAAAAGATCTGTTTCCAAACAAAATTCAGGCATAGAGTGCCATTACTGTAAAGGTCACTGACCTACCATAAAACCCTACTTATTTTCTATATAAAGTTAAGTATATACTGTATAAGATCCTGAATCAAACCACCTGATCCCATAAGCTCATTTTAAACTGTGAGAAAACTGACATCCAAACTCAGACATTGATCCACAAACCAAGAGGACTGCTCAGTGATGAAAAAGTCTCAGAAAATTGCCATATACAGAAGAAGATAATGTGCCTAGGGCTAACCATTAATTTGGACAATAAAATACCATGACTGTGTCAGTTACACGGAAACCTCTCATCTTGGATGGGGAATCTGTCCCTGAAGATGTATTGGATGCCAAAAAATGTGTGCACACATACCTGTCCCCTCTTTCCATGAATATCTTGCACTTGTACATTTTTTATGATTCAGAGAGATCAAAACTAAGTCCTCATTTGGATAAGCCCCTTTTTGGGAATTTATAAATAAATGATGGCTTGATATACAGTGTTCAAATTTTCTGGTTTTAAACATTTCTACCTCTTTGAAAACAAGTGTGTCTGTAAATCCTACCAAGGCTAATACTACATATTCCATAACTGAAGATTTCCACAAACCCTGAAGGCCATGACATCTGCCAGATTATGTATCAAGAACAGGACATTTTGCTATAATGTGCCTTTTTAACAGTGCACTGCCAAAATTCTCTGTGCCTATGTGCTGAACTGGGGGGGGAGGGGTTTGGGGTTGGTTGGTTGGGTTGGGGTTTTGGGTGATTTTTTGTTTTGTTTTTTAATCAGAAAGAAGCTAACTCTCCTAGCCTTTAAAATATGTGTTTTAAAGCTCTTCTTCATAGTTGGTGTCCTAAAATTCAAGCATTTGAAAATCTTAAAACTCTGTCAAATGAGTATTGTCCTGGTTTGAGTTAGAACAGAACTAATTCTGTTCAGTGATTTTACATTTCAGCCAAGCCTTTTCTCAGAAATAGCACCGATATTAACAGCAAGTTTTCACAGGCAGTGTCTGTTTCTAGCAGTGATAAGACTCAATGTTTAGTTAGTCCCAAAGACTGGTGTGCAGACCAAGGCCACTGCTAAATCATGTGTCCCACCTTTAGGTGCAAGGTCAAATGTCACACGCATGGGGAGGAGCAGACAGGACCTGTGACCCAAAACTGACCACCCAGGTTTTCTGTTCAGTGGATGTCATATCAGTATAGAGCTGAGGGATCACGAGGGTCAAGCTTTCTTCTTCAGTGGCCAGTGTCCAGGGAGGACTCTGTCTGTTCTGCCTTTGATCCTGAACCATGAGTTTCTAAATCCAGTTCGTGGTTGCACTTCTCAGGTTAGTGAAGCACAACACACTCAGCTCACTGCCTCCCTCTCATACCATTCAATAGCCATCTAAGGAGCTTGCAGACAACAAGAGTCAACATGTTTTCATCACATTACACACAAACACCAATTTAAAATTAGAGGTAATAACGGATATGAAGGATATAGGAAGTCAAGAGCTTTAGACTTCTGGATAGTTCACACTAAAACCATCAATTGATTTGAAAACCTAATAAAATTCATAAAAGAATCTAGTTCTCTATGGAGTTTATTCAGTTATAAGACAAGATTAAGAAAAAACAGATAAAATAAAGCTACTGTCTTATTTTACTGGTCCATTTAATTTGCTGGTTGTACAAAGTAAACTAATATTTTCCTCATGAAGACAGCTAAAATATTTGTTCCAGATACAAAGATACTAAGGCATGCAATCATTATTTACAAACAGTGAAAGCCCTGCTAGCATAAGGACATTTTATGTATTATCCAAAAATTCTAAGTGTATGTGCATCTATATATATACACACACATTTTGTGTTTATACCTACGTGCTTACGTATCTGTTTATGTGTCTATATGCTCACACAAACGTGAGGGTATAAAAACATGCAGGTTTGGTATGTTCTTGTGGTTTATTAAATACGTAAGGGAACGTAATTTGTGATTAAGAGGCCAGATAATGTCAAACTTTTCATACTGAGGTCATTATCACTGTTTATTTACTACAGTCCCAGAGAGGAGATATGTTAGGTTTCATCAGGTTTTTCAATAAATCGTTAATTAAAGTTTACAGCTTTGGAAAGTTCTTTTCTGACTGAATAAAACAGTATTGGCCAGCTCTATCCTCAGAGGTTTTTGCCTGCCTCTTCCTTAAACTATTTTTGAGAGTGCTGAGGTACCACAGCTTCCATTAACTGCAACTGGAGCTGTGATTTCTCAGCACCATTAAAAAAACCCCCAAGCAAGGCCCCAAAAAATCTCCACAACATTTTGGTTAGTTATTGATGAAGATTTAGGTTGTTCCAATTCTTTAGATTTATATGGAGAGTTTTAAAAAAAGTTGATGCAAAAGCAAATATAACCCACAGCAGCTTCAATCTTCTTATTTGACTGGTCTTTTTTATTGTTTGGACTTTGTCTAGTGTTTAGCCACACAGCAGAACCACATTAATTAACTTAAAATATCAAATTATTCTGTCTGGAGCCACTAAATTTTTTTTAAAAAATACCAAACTGTCTGAAGTATACATTATACCTTTGGTCTTGCAGAGGTAAGTCTTCACATTAAGAAAGCACTAACAAGAATTCTCATTCCTGAAACCCTAGAAACTCACACACTAGAATTTTTTACCTAAAACCTCACATTTTAGCTCGATGTGAAGCATTTTGAAGTCAGTCATGGAAGTCAGCCAAATTTCTGAAGATGACATTTTGAAGGGCAAATTCTATAGAAAGGGTGGAAATAAGCTGAGTCAAAACAAATATACAATAATCATTAGCAAAGTACCACACAGGTAACACCATGGCAATCTGAAGACAGAAGGAGATATATTTATCACCTGCAAAGGCTGCAAATGTCCTTGAATCATGAAACTTGTGATCTGCAATCAGCATCTCACAGAAGTTAGAAAAAGAGTAGTGGGCATACAGAGTATTTCTTTCTTTTAATAGCAACCAGGTTGCCAATGTCTGAAAAATTGGACAAGAAATCTCCTGGAAAAAGGTTTTTGCCTCAGCAAGGAAAAGATAAAGACAGGATATCCAGCAGTGTTTCAACTGCTGTTGGCTGAACTCTTGAAGTAAAGAGGCAAGAACATGGAAACAAGGGAACAGTTCAAACTTCTGGAAATCTCATTAAAATGAAACTGAGGGTTCTTCAGGTAGTAGTGCCATTTGAATTGCCTTCTCAACTACCTGAGCCTTCTCCTCTTTTTTTGCTATTTCTCAGTGTTTAGCAACTCAAGCACAGTTTGTCTAATCCTAACAATCTGCACAAGAAAAAAAAAAGGCACCAGCACTTCAGTACCATATTCCCACATATTCTAAGTGGTAAATTAGAGTCAGTTATTTAAACACCTTTTTTTCAGTTGGTTTTTGTTTGGTTGTGGTTTTTTGAGGTTTTGGTTGCATTTGGGGGGGGGGGTGTTGTTTGTTTGGGGTATTTTGTTTTGGGTTGGGTTTTGTTGTTGCTGTTTTGTTTGGCGTTTTTTGGTTAGTTAGGTTCCTCCCCCCTTGCCTTATCTTCTACAAGGCAAATATCAGGGCTTTTCTACTTGGTTTGGATATTGGGAGATTTAAATTCAAAGACAGGTTTCTCATTAAATGGTAAGAAACATCATTTGATCTTCAGGTAGAGATATCTAATCTAATTCCACCACTCTAGAAAATAAAAATACAGTACTCTGCAGCTACCATAATGAAACATCTACTGTGATTTAAACATACATGCACTTTTGGTTTTCATGTTTGTTATTTTTTTAAACAGTGTAATATTTTCCATCTGCCTAAGTGTTAAAGCCACTTAATTACTTCACAGAAAATTAACTTAGAAATCAGCAGCTTTTAGGCTCTGAAGGGTCTGCCTAAAAGTAAACCAAAGGAAAATGTCATGAAACATGAAGTGATCCAAAATAAATGAAATATTTCAACATGTGTGGTGGGTTTACCCTGGCTGGATGCCAAGTGACCACCAAAGCTTCTCTATCACTCCCCTCCTTAGCTGGACAGGGCAGAGAAAATACAATGAAAAGCTCATGGGTTAATATAAGGACAAGGACAGATCACTCATCAAATACCATCAGGGCAAAACAAACTCAATAATTTAATTTATTGCCAATCAAAAGAGTAGGATAAGAAGAAATAAGATGAAATCTAACAACACCTTCCCCCTCACCACTCCCTTCTTCCCAGCATCAACTTCACTCCTGATTTCTCTACCTCCTCTCCCCAGCAGCACAGAAGGACAGGGAATGGGAGCTGCTGTCAGTTTATCATGTATTGTCTCTGCCACACCTTCCTCCTTATGTCCTTTCCCCTGCTCCAGCTAGAGGTCCCTCCAACGCAAGACAGTCCTTCACAAACTTCCCCAGTGTTGATCCTTTCCACAGGGTGCAGTCCTTCAAAAACAGACTGCACCAGAGTTGGCCCCCCTGGAGTCACAAGTCCTTTCAGAAAACTTGTTCCAGCACAGGTTCTTTTCTGTGGGGCCACAGGTACTACAGAAGCCTGCTCCAGCACAGGCTCACTGCTTACTTCAGGGTGTGCCCACCTGCTCCCACCATGAACCTCCATGTGCTGCAAGAAAACAGCTTGCCTCACCATGGTCTTTACCATGGGCTGCAAGGAAATATCTGCTCTGCTGCCTAAAGCACCTCCTCCCCCTCTTTTTTCACTGACCTTGGTGTCTGAAGAATTGTTTCATATGTTCTCCCTTCTCTTGTCAGCTGAAATTGGTCCTGTAGAATTCCCTCCCCACCCCTCACTTCTTAAATAAGTTCTGACACAGTGGCTACCACCATCACCAAATGGCTCAACTTTGGCCAGCAACAAGTCCATCTTGGAGCCAGGTGACATTGGCTGTCTTGGCATAGGGGAAGTTTCTGGTACCTTCTCACAGAAGCCACCACCATAGACTCTCTGCTACCAAAACCTTGCCCCACAACCACAATACAATGCAATTGTTTCATTCCCAGAATAAGACCAGGTTAAGAGTGGATACAAAGACTGAACTCTGTTTCTTGCTTTGCAT
The DNA here is from genome assembly GCA_013399015.1 of Galbula dea. NCBI lineage: Eukaryota > Metazoa > Chordata > Aves > Piciformes > Galbulidae > Galbula > Galbula dea. Next base: position 2,586,625 of record VWZX01000352.1, read on the forward strand.
CTCTATTACAGACAGAACCCAAGTATCCTTTGTATTTCTAGGCATATTTTCATTTCTAGGCCTTTTAAAAGATTCAGAACTGAACTTGGCTCTTGCCATTGTGGTTTTCATGATGAAATTTATCTGATTTCATTTTTCATTTTAATTAAGAGGCAATATTTGACAACATAAATCTTACTACTTACAATACACTGATTTATCTTGGACCATAACACTTGCCACCACAACCTATTAACATCATTATCTGGAAGCCAATTCCTTGGGTTTCTAAGAAGGACAAGAACTTAAAAATTAAATCACAATCAGATATTCTAAGCAAATGATTCCAGAATAGAATATATTCATCAAAAATATATAATTAACTAAGTGCAATAGAATCAATTACTGAAAATCCTAAGGATATAATTAGTTTTAAAAGGCAGTGAAAAGTGAAGGGAAGAGCAAATTCAATGTTGCTAGAGGTTATTCTCCATGAAAATATGAAAGTCAGTGTTTTTTCAAGTATGCATATTGCTTTTGCTCAGGATTTGTGCCATACACTGCTTGAGGCTAAGCCAGTTGAGAAGCTATACCTCTCCACTCTGCTCAGAGACTTGTAACCTGTCATTTCCAGGAGTGCCATGGGCTTCGTGTTCTTGCCCCTTGTATGAAAATGCAAAAATCAAACCAGGAGGTTAGCTATCTACCATGCCAATAGAATAGCAGACTTCTGGTGGAGATTCTATGGTACTATTCAGAAAAGTCAAGTTACCTGATTTAAATGTCCACTCAGCACTGAGACAGTTTCTCTGCTGCATTTCTGTCTGTCTGAGGGTTGGATTTGGGTTTTGTTTGTTTGTTTCTGGTTTTGTTTTTATTTCTCACCTACCATAGTCTACAATCATCAAGGGGAAATAAAAGATGCTATTCATAAAACTATCATTCATTGTCATCTTTGTAAGCGATAGTGACTGCATTAAAAGCAGAGTATCAGAATTAGTCCTGAAATCAGTGACTGAGGAATGTATAGGTAGATACTGAACAGCTGGAGCCTTGCTGAAATGTCCCTCCTCAGTCTAGCTTTCCTGTACACAGCAATCACCCAGAAACCTGTAACCAAAAGGGCTCAGTATAAAGCTGAATCCTTAGTTGATTCCTGGAGTTGGCATTATAAAATGAATCCCTTTTATTCTTTCCACTTCCAGGATGTTTTAGTAGTAATGAATACTAATGCAATATCACTCCTTGATGGGAATTTTTTTTTTTCTAATGCTACAGAGCACTTTAAAGGATTTTTTTCTCCTCCACCAAGTGTAATGGTATTTTAATTATGTAGTTCTAAATTCTCAAGAACTTTAATGAGGAATTTGATAGACTAATTGAATGAGATGCAGCCAAATAAAAAAAATTTAAATAGATGCTCCACACACTTTACGATTCCTGGCAAAGGTGCCTGGAAAACCTGTTGACCCTTTTACACATCATCCTGGGTATTTCACTTCACTGCTTCACATTCTACAGTAACAATCCAGCTGATGGCAAATAAAAAGCAGAATATTCATTTGCAGTTGCCTTCTCACCATCTTCATCTGAGCGTTAATAGCACAGGAGCAACAATTCTGCATGTTGAGGGAAGAGGTTCCATTAAAGAACAAGAAAGATATAAAGGAAAACTGGGTTAACTCACTTGAACAGCTGAGATAGAATCTTGGAGGGAAAACTACAAAGACCTGCTCCCCTTCCCTCCCCACTAAGGACTCTGCTTGACAGAATACAAGCCTTTAAAGAGGTTTGGTTAAAGCTACACACCTCACTGACAGCAGTTCATAATCTAACAATAACTTTGGAGAAACTAATGATAAGAGGCTAAAGTTTCGGNTCATGTTGCAAACGTACACCATAAGCCCTGACCCACCTCCCCCCCCTTATAGAAGCCAGCACAGTGGTAGGTATCTGAAGGCTGGAAGTCCTGTTATTAACCATTTAACTCAGACTGCAGACAGCAAAAGGTCCTTTAGGTGTCCTTCACATCAGTGGTTAACAGAATCACTGCCACAGGAGCTATGCCTCCATCTCCCTGGCAATACAGCACAGTCCTCCGACAGCTTAAGGTGGAATTTTGTCACTTCTCACCAAGAGAGCTACTGCTCTGATCACTACAGAATCTTAAATGACAGAAAGCCATTCTTACCATTTAATATTCCTTATTATGCACTATTATGACAGTGCACCTTCTTGAAGTGCATTAGTTATTAAATATGAATATTTCACTATCTATATATTTACTAAGTTACCCTTTCATCCTGAATCTTTAGAAGCTACATGGCACAAACTGAAGATCTTCTGTTTATTCAGCTATATTCATTTATCCTTCTGCAAATATTGGTTCACCTTCCATCAGTTCACCTTTCAAGGTTAAGATATTTCATATGGCTTTTAAGTTCATCTTCAATTCAGATTTTTTTCCAAAGGAGCCCCATTAGCTTAAAAAAAAGCCCATAAAATCTAGAACAGTTTTGGCTTCCTGAAAATAACTCAGTGAAACAGGCCACAGGCTATCACATAACCCAGGCTCAGTTGATAAAAGATGCCATGATGTCCAATTTTGATAGAGAAGGTGAAGATTGAGGATACATCCCTTCTGAAATAGCAGGTGTCTCCATGGGGCACAGCACTAGGGAAGCCCAACAGAGCTGCGTCCAGGGAAACTTCAACTTCAGCCCTCACCCAGTGTGCATGTCCATCTGAGTTGGTCACTGCTCCCTGTCTTTCTGTTGACAGAACACAGTGGTCTGTGGACTTCTGGATTTCCATCATAGTAACCTGATGTTAACCACAATGTTCCACATTTCTGGAGGGAAGGGCAGAGAGCGAATAGAATCATAGAATCATTATGGTTGGAAAAAACCTCCAAGATCTTCAAGTCCAACCATCAACCTATCACCACCATGCCACTAAACCTGTCCCTAAGTACCACATCTATATGTTTTTTTCAACACCTCCGGGGACTGTCACTCCACCACTGCCCTGAGCAGCCTGTTCCAGTGCTTAACAAAACAAAAGCATTTCTATATATGGCACTGAAACATGCTATAAACTGTTGCCCACCACCTCTCAGTTACTTCCAGATACAAGCCCACCCAGCAGGACAGCTACCATTAACACTTGGCCAGCCTTTAGTGCTTTCTAAGGCAAAAGACTGACTGACCACCAATGAATAGCTAGGTTGTCATTAAAGTGCTAATACAACTGATTTTAACATCCCAGAACCTATGCTGTGTCAGACAGGACCGTGCATCTCCCAGAGCAACCAGGGGCAGCTGCTGGAGAATCGGCAGAACCTGTATTGGGTGATTATGGAATAACTCTCTCTCTGGGGAAGGTTTTTTTCTACTTCACAGGCACTGAGAGGTTTGGCAGTAGTCAGAACTATGAGTGTACACTGTCATGTCTGTGGACATTCAATAGCCACATAAATATCTGGTCAATAAACTCAGTGGGAGCTTACTATTTTGTGGCAATGAGTTCTACAGGTTAATTTTGTGTTTGGTAGAAAAGATACACAATTAATTTGTAACCTAGCTATATGAATCAAGCTGCTTTTGCTGGCACTAAATTTAACCTGCCTTGCTAATTTGTTCGTTTCTTCTTCTTTGTTTACATTTGTTTCTAAACTGTCCAGAAAACCACTAGCAGTACCTAAATAATTGTACTGCTAATGATAATTAGTCCTATACTAGGCCATACAGCTATGTTAACTGAGCAGTAAATATGATATCAATATCTGAAGGAAAACGATACATAGAAATTATACTTTCAGGCCTTAAATATATTTATTAGATTGCCTTAAGTAGCTCTTTGCATTTTTCAAGGTCATTGTAAGTGTTCTACAGCTGGTTGGCAGAGAGTATGGGTATTACAAATAATGTTTTAAAAAAAATAAACATCTGATGATTCATGTGGAAACACAACGACCAAACAAAATATTGTAGGTTGACAGCTTGTTTGTATTCTAAAACTCCTGAGGATCACTGGCTTGAAGAGTCTTCTGTCTATTTTTAGGAAAAAAAAAAAGGTTGGGTCCATTTGTCTTCATATAGTTAACTACTCATGCCTCAGCTAACAAAATGTCAGAAATCTAACAACTCGGGCACTTCTAATCTTGGTATATGTGTAAACCTAGGAGTCATCTACTGAGGTGATCCACAAGTTGTCTTACAGAACCTTTTCTCCACAGAAGTGATCTATCTTTCATGAACAGCCATTTGTCTTATGACAAGCTGTGTCAAGCTGTAGTTATGCCTAATGTGTTCCAAAATAGCGTGTGCTTCCATGACTAACTGCAATAACACAGATATTTATGCAAAGAGGCTAACATGACATACTAAATAACAGTGACTACTCAGTCTCTGGACACTAGGTGTGAGTACTAGAGGTGTTCAAACCTATGACATTTGATCAACTCACAAGAATTAAAAGCCTAAGATAATGCTCAGGTCCGTAGACAAAGATTACTTGGTTTTAAAGATTAATTCTCATGCTGATGTCCACTAGGTATGTCTCCACTGAATTCAGACTCCTGGCAGCGAAAAATCAGTGTAATGATCTGAGTGAACTTGGCTTTTCCCCTGAGAGGTTACACTAAAACTTACATCTGAGTTGCAAACACAATTATAGACTTTGCTGAAGACTGCAAATGTTTGAATTCAGAATCAAGTTTTGTGGCTCAGTCCAGTGTTTACAAAGGTGTATGTGTGTCCCAAACACTGACAAAAGTGATAGTTTTTTTTTAAAATAATTAATTCAAAGGGGGTAAGGGAAGAAATAGTCTGTAGGCACTGAAAAATTGTGTCCAGTAAGAACTACATTATTGAAAAGGTTTATGATAACCATTAAAGAGCCCTATTGATTGTTCTGTCCAGTAGCCAAATTCTTCCAGAAGAATGTCTCATTATTGGGCATTCTTAAGTGTTACCAATTGCATTCCAATTTTCTGTAGATTTTTACTGTAAAAAACCCAAGTATATATTTCCTATACAACACTAAGAAAAGCCCAAATGCCTTAATACTATATTCTAAGGATCCACAGAACTGAAGACACATCTGGTTCCTGCTCCATCTCATGAAGCAGTCTTGCACATTTGCACTGACCTCACACTTCTAAGGGAGCAGAAGTGAAGAACGTGGAGATGAAATATGTCCAACCATCCTACCCTTCCTAAAAACTATGTTAAACTGACAAAGCAGCATTGAAGAAAACAAAAGACACATGCCTGACTGCCTGAGAAAACCACAGAAGCTGGAAAGCAAATCTACTGGTCATTTAGTGTGTGTTGCGCAGAGACAAATCAACATGCAGCATCAGCTACTCTTCTGAGACCCTGAATGGATCAAGAGAACAAATCAGATCATGCCATCAACAGCTGCATGGAAAGTCCCAACAACGTTCAACGTTCAGTAAAAAAAGTACGGGTTTGATGCCTGCACGTTCCTGTGAGCGTAGCTATGCTCAAATACATGTAAGAATGTATGTACTTGCTAATTGGGCTGAAGTTTCAGAAACTGGATGTTACCAAATATTTCTATTATTTCTACAATAAGTCAAACACTGGCAGTTATGTTTTATATCTTTAAAATACTCCAAGGTTTGGTTATTTTATGATAATAACAATCCCCACCATGCCTTTCTACACAAATAGTCATCTCCAACTGTAGAACTTGAGGAATTGGACCTAAAAAGTTTTCTAGTGCAGCAGTTTTCTTCCTTGGTGATTTTGCCCTTAACATTACATTACTCTATGTCTATTTTTAAGCAAGACACAAACAGCACATTATCATGAAGAAAACTAAACAGATGTTAATGAAGCACACAAATCACCTTGTGTTTCTGAATATAGAATTTCAGGATGGAAGAGATCAATAGCTACAGTGCTGGTCTCCTATCTTACACCTGACCCAAGACTTGACAAGACAAAAGGGCCATCTTGTGGACCTACTTCATATTAAAGTTCTGTTAAATAAATAAGCATAAATATACCAAAATATTGTTATCCAAGAAGTAAAGAGGAACTTGTTTGTCTGATGGTTAGTGAATCGTGGTAAATTTATGATAAAGGAAATCTTACATGATTTAATGAAAGGCAGTATTTTGGCAGCCTTTCTGGAGAGCATTAGAACAGGGTTAACCTGAAGACAACACAGATGCTGCACAGGTACAAGGAGGAGAAAGTGCTGTTACAGTCCCACTTCAGTATATTTTCATGTTGATTAGAGTGTTTCCTTCATGTTCTCACCTTATCATTCACTCCAAAATGTCAACAGCCACTTATAAAATTAAGACTTAAGAAAAGGTGGTTAAAAAAAGTTTACCTCAAACATCTCAGAGTATAAACACTACTCTTGACACTAAATGAGGTAACAAAGGGCCTTCATGGCTTCACCACAATCCAAGATTGTCATCCGAGTCTGATCAACACATTGTTAAAGCTTCTCCTTAAAGATTCAAGTTTCACCTTTTTTGCATAATATTTATACCTTAATCAGGTAAGTGCTGAGCAGATTTTATTGCACAAGTACTCTCAGATATTGCTAGGCAAACTGATTTAAAAAGTACTTTTTTCCATAGACAGTTCAGAATTCCTGAGCACTGGGATTATTTGGTGACCACTTCACACACTACTTCCACTGTATCAGCTGTACTACTCTGCATATTCCCAGTGACTCCTTATCCTCTACACATTAGGACTTCCATATACCTTTGTTCTAATATGAAAAGTCTACTTGTGCATTTTAGATACGTACATACAGAGGTGATCTATAAGAAGCTGTCAACATTTGCCATTCCAGGATCATGGTGCAATTATCCCACAGCAGCATTTCTCAGAAAAAGTGGGGAAATACTGAGCACTGTGGATGGAAAGAAGCACACCCTGCTGCAAAGGGCAGGAAAGCTGGCCCCATACTGCTACTGTGCCTTTCTACATGCTGCCAGAGCCACCACAGCCACTCCACAGGTGTCCAAGCAGCTGCTTTGTGCTCATTAATGGGCTCTCCTGCTATGCAAGGTGAACACCCTGAAAAACAGAACTAAATACTACTCCAACCTTAACTATCAAAATTAGTACTGACACATAATGCAGTACACAAGCAGACTGGTAGGTGATGATGTATTGTGTATCTTTGGTATGGCTAGCAGACAATAAACAGATGCTCTGGAACTTTCAAGGACATTTGTTCTAGCTACATTTTTTTACTTGTAGCAAATACCTCAAAAGGTTCCTTCAGGGAAAAAGAGGAACTCAGACTTCACTGGTACTACACACATCACTGACTGGCTGTGTTGTGTGTTCAGTATTTTCAGTAAGTGTCCCTTCTACAGAACATCCAAGTAAACATCCTACTTTTCTATGTCACATTCATAGAATTGTCAGAGTTGGAAGGGACCTTCGAGATCATCTAGTTCCAAACCCCCTGCCTGGCAGGGACACCATCCACTGGATCAGGTTGTCCAGGGCCCCATCCAGCCTTGTCTTAAAAGCTTCCAGGGATGAGGCTTCCACAACCTCTCTGGGCAACATGTTTCAATACCACTTCTGCTTAACAAGACAAAGGATAAAACTGTGACATTATCACCCCAAATTGCCATAAATTATCTCTGCTATATCTCACTATTTCCTTTTCCTCGTGCATAAAAGCAATACTCATGGAACTACCTGATTACTCTGTTTCTTTATATATTTATATATTGGGCTTTAAAAAGACAACCTTGAGGGATGTTCAAAACAGAAACTCTTCAGTTCCATAGCCAAGATCTGATTTATAATAGTCTGGGTTTTATTCCAGCTGCCCCATAGAAACCTGATATTTTGTTGTAAGTTGTCTTTGCCCATGGTTCCAGCATGAATCACTCCTTTCTTGAAAGTATGAATAAATCTTTGCAGTAATGCACTGTGTCAGGGTGGTGAGGAGCTGCTGTGACATTCTGTACCCTAATTATTTCAAAAAAACTGTTAGGGCCCTCAAGGTGAGCATTGCATTCTGCTTTTGAAATTTCTGCAATTTATCCAGGAGCCCTCTGCTTCAGAAATGAGAATTTTATTCTTTCCAGTCCCAACACTGCTATCCTGGGCATTAGTGAATATCTAACGAAGTAAAAACATTAGCTCCCACCCCCTAGCATAGTCAAAACAAAACACTGCTAGCAAAACTCAGGTGAAAATGAAAACATTTAGGCATGAGATGCATTTTGTAAAACCCTCGAGATGATTACGCTTGTATCTTCTACTTCCGTAGACTTCCCTAGTCACTGAGACAGGAAAAGGAGACAGACCAAGCCTGAGCTTCTAGTGTTTTATTTCTGACATCAATAGCTAGGAGTTTTCTGGAACCAGAATTTGGAAAAAAACAGGCACATCAAAAAAATCACACTTAATGATTGCAACAGAGACCTCACAGGTATTTTTAATAAAATGCAATTAAATTAAAAATAGAGCTATCTTAAGCCTGGTTTACAGGTGACGATCCCATCATGAAAGAATAAGAGGAGCAATCAAATTTTACCAGGCTTATCCTGTAACTTCTCAAGTACTTAACATAATGTCATGTCTGAGGTTAAACATGCCTGATTTAACCACTTCGATCCTCAAGTAATTTCTGGATCTGACCAAATGCAACCAAACCTGCCACATCAGTAAGGACCTCAAAGATTTTAATTATGAAAAAACATCACTGAGAAAACAACAAAACAAACAAACAAACAGAAAAACCTGCCACAAAACACCCCCCAGCAAACCACACAAAAAAGCCTACAACCAAACACACACAGCCCAGCAAGTTCAAGATGGGGTGGAGGAGCCTCTTGCAAGTGACTGACCCCTACAGAACAGGCCACATCGTTTTATCTTTTGTTCTTGGCTCACAAGGTGCACAGCAGCTGCAGTTTTGCAGACACTTGGTTTGGAGCTGAAATACCAGCTACTTCTTGCCTTCACCATGATACAGGAGAGAAAAGAAATTAATTCAATGGAAATTAGGGGACGCAGAACATGACCAGAAATACAATGGGAAGGATGAAGCTGCAGAGTAACACAATTTTTTTTTTCTGAAGATGAGAGGAAGGAAGAGATACAAGACAAATTTGGTGGAAGCAGGACATGTTAGATATGCTGCTCCTGCAGCAGTTTGTACGTATTTGTCCACTTTATGTTGTTCAAATTTTAGTCTTCAGATTATTTTTGGATTTTAATGCATTTGTTGAGAGCTTTAATTTGTGCCATGAAGAGCCTACAGAGTGCTTCTGCCTCCATTTCAGTACCCTTAAAAGTGATTTTTCAATGGAATGTTTGCCAAACAATCTGCATTCATGAGGCTGTTGATAGTTTTGAAATCAATAACACTACAGTGAGCTATCTTCCCATCGTGAAAGCTTTGTAGCAGTTACGGTTGCAAGTCCTTTTTCTGGGATTAAAGCTGAAACAAGAAGTTGATGGTCTTCCACCAGCATAAATCATTACCTATACAACACTGGTGAAAAGTTTTAACAGCCAAGAATAGCTCAGAGATCCTTTCTCAATTTCCAAGCAGCTCCATTTTGCCAAGGTAAGGAATTTAAAGGCAAAAGCAACAGACCTTTCACTCTGATCTTCCATCAGATATGAAATTACTGCTCCCGTTCCACTTAGGGAAGCATCATAAGGCAGCTTTATAGACAATGGTGTACAAGGACTCTCACACAATATGAGCAACATTACTCATGGACAGTCCCAAAATGCCATGGAATCAATGGGTTTCTATTCGTTCCCTAACAGTTCATTCTGCAGATCCAACACTCTTACTGCCATGGGCAAAAAAACTACGGAAATGACTGTCTGCAAAGAGGGGTACACACATTTGAACATTTGAAGGGTAAAGTTCCTAAAGATAAATCACAAGGCTTAGGTGAAACTCTGCCAGCCATAACACAGCTAAATCTTCAAAAAGATTGAGATTTTCCTTATTTCCTTCAGATACTTGACGATTTCTCAGCAGTAGTACTTAAGGTGCTCTACAACACTAATTTCTACATAGTTGTCCTAGGAATGTCATAACTGTTTTATTGGCCAGTGCTAAAAAATTAAGTACCAGTGACATTGATAGGATTAGCTGGTGATATCACAACTGTCTTGAATAGGTATTGCTTACTACCAACTCCAGTCTCCAATTTTACAGCCATACTTCTCTAGGTAGACTTAGGAGCTTACCATCAACTAATGGAACAACTTCATCCACTCTTTCAGTTCAAGTTTACTGAATTGCAAATATGACTTAATATTGAAGCCAGTTTGGGTATGTAGAGCCTCCACTGGTTTTATCATAGGTAGCGGAAGTATTTTGTAGTGCTCCATCCTCATCATCATATTAGGATTTCTGTGAGGGGTTTTATGTTCTGCCTTTTTATTTTGCTCAGCTAAGTACTGAAGGAGCCTGGCCACCCGTATGACACTAAATCAATCTGCACTTCTTTCACAGGTGAAACTAGGCTGTAATGCCAGTCTGGTCTATTTTAAACAATAGAAATCCAAGATCCTAAGTCCTACAAACTGCAGGAAACTATGTTGAAGAGCCCAGTTAATTTCAACTTTGAGGCACATATGGCCTCCGCCCAACACCACTGAAAGCTTGAAGAAGTGTTAAGCAGTATCAACCCATCTAAATCACATTTCCAGCCACTGTCTGTTACGTAACTAATGACCTCCTCTCTTCATAGCATGCTACAGAGTAACACAGTATTTATAGTTACATATTACCTCCACCACTAAATCGCTTTGAAGATGAGGGGTTTTTTCTGTGCATTTACAGCATCAAGTCTTACTGCTACTTCATCTCTGGCATCCAGGAATACTATCAAAAATGTATTTCAGATTCTAGTCCCTCCAATTCTAGTAATATTTTAATAACAATGCAATAACACTTTGTTTATTGTATCCTAACTTAAATTGCCATAAAAGTAGTAGTGCTTTTACAATAAACTACAACGGACTCCAACAGGCATTGTCCTCTGCAACATCACAGCTCTGAATAGGGGTTATATTGCTTTTGTAAACAGTAATAGGTTTGGAAGTGACCTGCACAATTTCTCTGCATATCCCTATTTCTTTAGTTACTTTGGCACTCATTTGCACGATAAGACAAAGACAAGACGTTATTTTACTTGTCTGGTTTGAGTGTTCTGCCTAGGACACTGCTTAGTGGTTACACAGGCTGCCTACAGTGCTCAGTGTCCTGCTGCTTTGGATCAATTACCTAAGTCAATAACCATTTTTTGACTGTTTCATTTTTGCATATAATACACTATCTAGTCTCTTAACACATTATTTAAACTCTTTCTGAAGAGATAAATTCAAGAATTGTCTCATTTTCTCTTTTGATCCTCTTTATAAAAGCAGGTATATTCAGCAGATACCAGAAAGGTAATTTTCTAGACTTTCCACAATCTCAGCACATTTTGTCTGCTGATTTACTACCAGCTGTTAAGCTATACAGCATGTTATAGGCTTTAGCCCTCATTACACTCAGTGAGTGTGTCACCTTTTTCTCATCATGGATATAATTTGTATAATACATTGCTCCAATTTCCTGACATAGACCAGTTGTCTCTTGAGCTCTCCAACAGCTATGCCTTCTCTGGTCCATATGAACTCCTTTCTATCCTTCCACAGGATAGAAGTTCTTCCTCATGTTTAGGTGGAACTTCGTGTATTCCAGTTTGTGCCCATTGCTTCATGTCCTATTGCTTGACACCATCAACAAGAGCCAGGCTCCATCCTGTTGACACCTTCCCTTCAGATATTTCCATCCATTGCTAAGGTTCCCTTCTCAGCCTCCTCTTCTCCAGGCTAACCAAGCCCAGCTCCCTCAGCTCTTTCTCATAAAGGAGATGCTCTAGCCCCCTGTTCATCTTTGTAGCTCTCCATTGGACTCACTCCAGGAGCTCCATTCAGACCCCCAAGTTCTCTGTAACCCCTCTCTACTTCTGTGTTCTTGAATCAGGCTCTCCATGTTTAAAGGAATTCACACAATTAGATGCCAAATTGTACTTTCAGTAGTTCCAGATAAATATAGAATAACTAGACACACAGAGATGCTCCATAATAATCCAGAGTTTTCTACCATGAAAATAAAACTGTTAGACATTTATGAGTTATCTAAAGGGGTACTAAAAAGAATAGCTTAACTTGGCTTGAAAGTACCAATGATCACTTACAAATCAAATTCTATTTCATTCATTGTCTGTAATCAGTCTGGAAAACTAGGATTATATTCAAGAGTACTGTCTTTGAGACACCAAGCACATACCCTCAGAAAAACTTAACAAATTACATTTGGCAAAAGCTGTATTGAGAAGCAGCCACAAAAGATCCAAAAAGAATGGTTAAGGTTGGAAGGGACAACCAGAGGTCATCTAGTCCAACCTCTCTACTCTAGAAGGGTACCCTAGAGCACATAGCTCATGATTGTGTCCAGATAGTTTTTCAAAGCCTCTAGAGAAGGAGACTCCACAACCTCTCTGGGCAACCTGCTCCAGTGCTCAGTCATCCTCACAGGGGAGAGGTTTACTCATGTTTAGGGGAACTTCCTGTATTTAGTCTGTGCCTATTGCTTGACACCACTGAGAAGAGCTTGGCTCCATCTTCTTGACACCCTCCCTTTCAGATATTTCTATTCATTGATAAGGTTCCCTCTCAGCCTTCTCTTTTCCAGGCTAAACAAGCTCACCTCCCTCAGCCTTTCCTCATAAGGGAGATGGCTCCAGCCCCTCATCATCTTGGTAGCTCTCTGTTGAACTTGCTCCAGGAGCTTCATGTCTCTCTTGTAACTAAGGAGCCTAGAACTGAACACAGTTCTCCAGATGAGGCTTCACAAAGACTGAGTAGAGAAGCATGGTCTACTGGCAATGTCAAAGCAGCCCAGGATAACATTAGCTTTCTTGTCCACAAGGGCACATTGCTGGCTCATGGACAACTTGCTGTCCACCAGTACCCTGAGGTCCTTCGCAGAGCTACTTTCCAGCAGGTCAGCCCCCAGCCTGTACTGGTGCATTGCCATTCCTTCCTCTTCAAATTGGAGAAACCTATCAGCAACTGGAAATGCCTGCTTAGAAGAATCAAGCCTTTCTGAACTGCTTTGGGAATACAGCAGCAGAGCTCAGAAAAAGGCTAGGTAAAGTACTTGCTATTGATAAGGGAGTTGCTTAGAAACAAAACTGTATTTAAGAAAGTCTTCCTTCCATCCATGCAAGTCACCCATACTAATATCTTTCAGACTGTATAAAAACATTAACAGAAAATTTGCCAAAACATGTGCTGCTGAGGCATCTTGTTTAAAAATGACCCTTTTACCCTATGCCCTTAAATAAAGTTTGTTTTATCATTAAAAAAATCATAATAAGAGCTTTAAGTTTAGATTTTATGTCAAAAATTAAGAGACATTTTAATTAAACTACAATACTACTGCCTTCAGAGAACCTTAGCTCTCAGCTGGTTTTGAAAACCAAACTACAGGAACACTTAGAAATCTAAAATACTAATATAGCCCTTTAAAAGCATCTCTTTTGAGGGAATCAGATAAGTTGCCGTTTTGAGAAACTGTTTTTATATGAAGTTTAAAGGTTCACTGATTGCAAAAAGGCATCATTCCTAGTAAATAAGGCAGATTTTTAGAATATTGGTAAATCTAGAAAACAAGTACTGTAAATAATAGACTGCATAAAGTCTATTTAAGATGATAGGTCATTGAAGGCAAAAATGAGTTTCAGAAATACCAGGAGATTTTTAGGCTCTAAAATTTATCTGAGAAAAAATTAGGGTGAAAGGCTAAATGGATCAAGTTGTCAGAAAGATTATTAATTCCTTTCTAAGACCAAGAGATAAAGCCTAGAAAATGCAGAGTATTAGCAAGGGAATTGCAAGTACAATGCAAGAAACCAGTCGAAGGAAATGCAAGTTAGAGGAAGAAGGAAATTTTGAGATTAGGCAGCAGCTTGTCTCAGCAGAAATGAAGAGTCTTATTGAAGGTCTGGTAAAGGAGCATTAGAGGACAGGGGAATGCAGCTACCAGGAAGTGCCATGACAAGACTGGTTAGAAATAGTGATAAAACATTTGTTTATATTAGGGTTCACAATAACAGCTCCCCAACCTCAGCTTGTAGGAAGAAACTTAAACAATATAACACTATTCTCTCAACAGATGGCATCTACCCCTGCCCCATGCCAGGTTTTGAGGATGCATAGGGCTGGGAAGGCAATACCAGTATTCCACAAGTTAGGAATAAACTCATGTTTGCACTCAGAGCTACCTTGTGACATAAGACTGCTGTCTCTCTCTCTATCTGACTTGGGAAGAGGTAAAAGTGAAAATTTCCCATAGTTTCTTCCCTAGTAAATCCCTGCTTGAAAATTATTAACAGAAAGAGAGTTGAGAACACTCTCTTAGACCATTTGCCATGTTACAGAATTGGGTTTTTTCTCAGCAAATGTGGTACCCAGGGCGATAATAAGACAAAGGTTCTCTTCAGTAGTCCCAAGCTGCAAAACACAGAGGCATAGAGCTACTGTCTTTGCCTAACATGCAAGGAAGGGAAAAAATATTGGATTTCCTGAGAATTTTTACAAGGAGTGATGCTCCACTGAACACCTCCCCAAAGACAGCTTCCTCTAAAGCTGAAATTCCATGAGCTATCCACTGTGTTTCCACACTTGTGACAGTATTTAAGAGAAAATATCCTGATAACAATAGTTAAGAAAGAGAAAAATGGGACTTTGCATTACACACAGATCTTCAGAGGACCAAACCAATGATACCAAACAGACTATGAATGATTAAGCAGAGAGAGGGAACATATTCAATGAAAGAACAGAGACATATGTAGTCCAATGTATCCTTCAGGAAGAACTGAGGCCGACCTGAGCATTAATTGGCATCCTTTTTATTCTTCATGATTAAAAGGGTGCCCATGTCACACTGACATTGCTTCTCTGTGTATTAACTAAGTCACCTACCAGCTAATTCAACATTTTTTAACAATAGAACTGCTAAGGATTGGACCAACAGCATAAAAATTATTAATGAATATTTATCATGGTACTGTCTCAAATTAAGATGGTCAGACCTTCTGTTCCCTCCATACAACTGCAAATCTTTGTGTTAATGGAAATTTCCTTTTCAGAAGTCATTCTGCAACCTTAACTTGCATGTTTCCCCAAACTTAAGTGAAGAGTCTACATTCACTAGGAAAAGCTGAAGTCAATTCACAATTATCCAGTTAGAAACTTGGAAAACCATCTCACCAAGGGATACAGTCCCAGCCAGATAGCTACACACAAACAAAGCAGGAAGATTATGATGGAGTGTTTATAATTTACAGGTAACTGCAAATGCTCTCAGAAATTAAAAGCACATTTGTGGGTAATTGAAAAAGAGAAAGTCAACAGAAGTATTTTGTTCTAACATAAAGGCACCTACCATTCAGCTCCATTTCAGCACTTATAAAACATTACCCTATTTGCAATGGCTAGCAATCCCTCTGTCCTGCAGATTGCAGCCAAATTTGCACTTGTCTGCAGAGAGCAGGACCTTGTTTTCTCCGTCTCTACCATTTCCTACCACTTTTGATTCTGCAGTCTGCAATGTTATCAGATAACACTTTAGCAGAACAATCACATAAAAGTTATATTCTATTTCCTGACATTTGTTGATCTTGCTTCTGGGCCACTAGGGTTAATCTGTAATGGCAAACAGTAACTGACATTTTAAGGCATTGAGGTGAATCTGAAGATGAAGAATTACAAGAGCTTATTTTTAAAATAATCCTCCAAATCCTAGAACTTTATATTTAGGGCAGATCATCTGTAATACTGAAATATAGGAAGTGGAAACTTCCGTGTAGCAACAAATGATTTACTGGATTCTTAATATAAAAAAAACCAAAACACAACAGTATTTTGATTCCCAGAGGTTAAAGTAAGATGGAATCTTTTTTCCTGACATTTCTTTCAGTCCATTCTGTCTGCTACTTTTTCTAAAGTAAAAAGAAATAGCAGTCACTGAATGAGACAAGAGCAAATATACCCAAAAATGGAACAACAGGGAGAAATTATGACATTTATAAAGAGATTGGCTTGGGCAGGAGGGAGGTAAGGAAGGGATGTAGACAGTGAGATCCATTTCACTTAAGCCTCACACAAAGGGCCTGTAAAGGAAGGAAGGAATTACAAAGACATGGTTTATTGACTGCTTACCACTGAGCCAGAGTTTTCCTGTATAAATTCTTTCTTAGAAGGTTAATTAAAAAAGGGTTCGGGCCCTGATCTGAAAACCCTTTATTCACAAGCATAATCCTTATTCACACAAGGGATTCCATTGATTTCAGTGGACAAGGAATCGCTCTTCTGGATTAAGGTCTGCAAAACTGGACCCTGTGGTTCTGAGGCACTGAAAAATGGGAATGTTTTCAGATAACAATACACATAGCCTAGGCACAGCAGCACAGCTTCACTCGATTGCTGGAGCAATATGGAGCTCCTTGTGCTATTGGCTAGGTTTAATTATAGAAGACATAATAGAATGCAGCTGCATTAAAAACTGCATGTATAAACGTGAGACAGAGAAAGACCATTAGACAATTTAGACTTTAGTACCCAGAACGTACATCAGTGTGCTGAAGTAACACCACATTGTCAAGAGCACCTCTTGTGTTTCTGTGTCAGCACTGGCCACATTCCTGACAAGCTCAGGGCTGAAAGCGCAACCACGGGGCACTGGTGGATACCACTGCACACCTCACAGTGGTGGAAAAGAAAGACTGAAGGCATCAGGTCCCCACAAACAAACTATGAATTGTCACAGAGCCAAGATCAGCAGCAAATACAGCTGCAGCCCTCTGCAAGTAAACCTTGTATTAAATTCACATCTAGTATCCTATTCATAGCTCACTCTTTTTCCTCCCCAACCTGCTGCTTTTCCTCACTTTGCTCTGCCTTTCCTGTGCCTTTACAGGTACCAAAATTTACAAGTCTAGTGCAAGCCTTTGATAGGTGCAAATGTAGCACACAAGGATGAAGTTCAGTCTGCAGCATAACATACACCTTTAGTCTACATCTCCTGACTTCTCTGTGAATTCACAATCTCTTTTTGAGAGTTTTGCTGTGTCATTCTAATTGTGCATATTTGCTTCAACATAGCTTTGGGTTTGGATGTATAGCAGGGTCCTACTTCATAACTGACAACCCCCACAATGGACAGTGGTAGCAACAGCCAGTCCACCGCTATCTACTGGTCAGGGCCAGCAGAGCACAGATGAATCTCTGGGTCCCTCCCAAAGGGCGAGCATAGAGAGAATGGATGAAAACTAAAGCAAGAAGAACTTAGATGACACTTCTATTCATCTTCTACATGCTTAATATGGCTATTCCATAAATCACTGGGAAGGACAGTGACATAAAAAAATACTCTGTGTACATGTGAAGTGTGGACTTCTCAGCAAAATTAAAGAGATGACCAAACGAGGAATGAAGGCTGCATCTTACACACTGGCACTTCTAGCAACATCACAAAAGTAGAATGTTGGAGGAACCCAACGGATTCATTAAATGAAAACTGCTTTCATAAGACTATGACCTTACATAAAACTAGTACCTTACAAACACACCAGATTAATCTATGCCACAACCAGAAAAACACTCTAATGATTGTTTTTAAAAAATTCCTTTAAGTTACAGGGACAGAAAACCAGCTGCAATGTTAACAAGGTAGGAAGAATCCACAGATAAGCAGAAAAGCCATAAAATTCCGAAGTGTAACTACTCATTTAACACACAAAAGAAACAGAGACCACAGTTCCCTTCATAGGATAAACCAGGAATATGAGGGACACAGAATACCTACACCAATACAAGCTTCATAAAAAATAACCATATTGTAAGAGTTTTCCTTCAAACCTCCTCAAACTTAAGCATAGCAACAACAAAAAGGGAAAGAAAAGAATCACTCTGTGGTCCAGAAAAGGTGCTGCAGGACACAGCATAGGTAGAAAATCTTATCATACCTTTTGCAGCCTGCTCTGAGGAACAACACTTCAAACGCAGAAAGGTGATCGATAAATCCTCATGAAAGTTAAGCCAGAAGTGCTCAAAGCTTTCACATCCCTGTAGCGGGCATTACACCCATCCTTTAGCACCAGAGCACTCCTCAAGGACAGCAGCCAGCTCCAGCACACAACCAGCACGACACAGCTTACTGCAGTACCTGTCCTTCTCCAGAGCACCTCCCTGCTCCTCATGAGGAACATCTGTAGGCACTTAACAGCACGGATAGAAGAAGAGAGACACAGGAGTTGTTGCTCTTTTAATGAATGACCTCACCTTTAGGTAATCTGTGGGAAAGTGACCTCCTGAATCAGTTTCCAGGTGTTTGATAGCTCTGGCTGAATTCACTCACCCAATAGTTTTGTCTATTCACTTCTTGAACTCACCAAGATTTCAGCAACCACAATATCTGTTAGCAATGGGTTCCACAGTTTAATTAAGCTTTGTCAGAACAATTACTTCCTCCTGAGCTGTTTAGGTTTTGCTGGGTATGGTTTTTTTGAGCTACCTACCTGGAAAGGTCACAAGGTGCCCTATATCACAAAATTCAAAGTAGTAGAGCTACAGCTAGCCCAGGTAAGAAAGCTGTTGTGCAGGGAGTCATATGGTACCTACTTGGGGGAGCAGGACCTACCACCTAGGAAAGGAGCTACTAACAGGCACAGAATAAAAGATTATAAAGTGTTAGGGCAGCACAAAGAAGAGGGAATGATTGCTTGCTTTTTCTCTTGACATTAAGGTCAGACTAGGGAGGCTATATTATTTTACATTAACTGTTAGCATACAATAGCAAGTACTCTGTCTTCTTTCTGTGGCCACATTTTAAGAAAATGTGTGACTAACTACTTAGGTTTTTTGGATCCAGGAAAAATCAAGGGCAACAAATATGCTTTATGATTTAAAAGAGAAAATAAAAAAACAACACAAAAATACCCCCACCAGGGTTGTAACTTTATTTATCCAAAGAGAAGGTTTAAATGTGACAAGTTCAGGATTTAAGAACCTGTGCAAGAGCAAACAGGTGGGTGGGAAAGGTTTTCGTTCTAAATAAAGCAAAATGTTTGTAGTCAATTCAACATTTGCAGATTGACGAATAAGGTACAATTTTTTATGACAGTAGCTAACACACAGGATAACTCTGTGGATTTATTACCAGTTAAATAAAAGCTAATTTTTTTTAACAGATAGACTTTGGTTCAAGATTTATTATTATACCAGTTACAGAAACTGGAGTAGGGAAACGTTATAGTGTGAGTTACAGAGAGGCCAGAGCAGGTAATAGTCCTTTCTGGCCTCAAAACATACGATCACTTGTATTTTCTGTGAATGTATTAGGGCAACCCCCATTCCCAATATGCACATTCACCAGTGACAAATCTCCAGCAGAAAAATGTTGTAGCTGCACAGGTGTTAGAATGAAAAATGGCAAAATCTGTTTTCTAGGTGGGAACAGAAGGTGGATTATGTTGGAGATATGTTTGATAGTTATGAACACCAGACACAAGAGGGTGTCAGTTAAAGACAACTCAAGCAGATGGATGGCAGAGCATGTGCACTGTGATGTTAATTGAATGGCCTGGGATCATGCTTAAAAAATCTTAAAATGAATAATTGGAAAACAATTAAAGAAGCAACTACAATCTGCAAATTCCAGGGTTGCCAGCTGGCCCAGAAGGTGGGATTGAAGCTACATGAAACACAATGATGGGTTTTTTCCTGATTTTCACAGAGGAAAGCTCAAGATAAAATGTTTTGTGTATTTCTCCAGGAAAATAAGTGACTTTTTTTGATGCAATAGAGGTTTCTTGGTTTTTTTTATAATAGTTTTCACATTGGCAGGATCTCAAACTACTTTTATTTAGAACCTCACCATATCTGTAAGCACAACATCAGACTGCAAGAGCAGTTTCCTTAACAGTTCCTCATGTAATTGGAATGAAGGGGCTTGAGGGATGGGGACTGCCATCACCTGTCTGGAAAGAGCTCTGACAGCACTGGGAGGATGACAGACATGGTGCCAGGTCTGTTATCCCTGCTGTAAATGCTACTGATTTACACGTGTGGTGGGAGAGCTCTGGAGTCACTGCACACATGGTGTAGCGTTGAGTTTGCCTGTACAGCTGGTCAGAAGTGTTAATCCCAGCTTATCAGCCAAAACAGCCAAACAGGAGCATGGTTTCCCAATTTGTGTTCTTCTGATTGAAACCTGTGTAAAGTCAAAGAGTCTACCTTTCACATATGATTATTTTCTGCCTGAACCTCTCTTTTCCTTCTTCAGTCAACACTGGAAACAAATGGTGTCTTTTACTAATAAAATGAGACAAAAAAAAATACAGAGAAAGGGCCAGATGTTCATCAGTCCCAGGATAATAGGTTCAGCTTTGCAAAGTACTCCCTGCGTGATGCTGTGGCCAGGACCTGCCCTCTGTGATAATTTCTTCAATGCTCTCTTTCAGTCTGTTTAGCATCAGAATCCCAGAGTATCTCAAATTTATTGGAAAGCTCAACTGATTTGTCTGACTTTCCGGGGCTGGGGCTGAGTCCTAGTTCATGCCAAGCAAAACTATGAGGTAAACAGCACTGTGTCGTTTTGGTGGTTTTGACCACAAAGCATCTTGCAGTTTGGATAAGATCTTAGGGTAGCCAGGAGCCACTGCAGAGGAGGGAAGTGATCTGCCCCAAAAGATTTACATGGTGGCATTGGCACCCATGGAAACCTATCCTTCTGTAAAACATTTATAGCCACAAGATACTGCAGCTCTGACACTGTGATTGACACTGCTTTGTATTGAAACACTAAAGCCAGAGAGACTGAATGTAAAAGAGGTAGCTCATAATGTGGTCAGGGTAGTACTTCTACAGTTGTTGTGAGGGAGCAGCATTCAGAAAGCATTGTGTGGCCATGGCTCCATTTTGAAAGTTAGCTCTGAAGGCTGCTGTTTTTAAAAGACAAATTAAACTTATCAACCTAATTCTCTTCCTTGACCTCATTTCCTTGTAATGTCAGTGACTTGCCATATGGACTGCAAACAGCATTGGGTTTCCATATCTCTAGTTCCCGAGTTAGTTCTTACTTGCCTTAATAACCCTGGATTTAATCCCTGTTGTAACTCCAGGGATGGGGATGCACATGAAATATCAGGATTTCTTGACTGCATAATAAGAAATACTGGTGGTATCTCTGGTACCAGTATGTAGCAACTGTTGAGAAATGGCGATTTCTCCAGTGACCACTGCTGTAACACCTCTAACTGCTATGCACCTTTTGCAATTCAGCAGGTGCAACTTCAGCATCAGCTTACTTTGAAATGGTTCACATTAACCACTTCCATCAGCCCCTGCCCTCAGTGTATTCCCAGAGCAGCTGTCTCTGCTACTTCAGGCATTGCCATCCAGAACACCTCTGCTTCAGCAGATGCACTTTGGGGATTCTTAAAGCCCTGATGCCTCTAATAACTTCCCTAAAGAGCAGAAATAAATATAAGGAAAGAAGAAAGAGGTATTCAGGTGCATTCAGACTGGTACCCACCCAGATGCCTGTGCAGAAATAGCATGGGAAGGAAAGCTCAGCTCCTCATCCTAGTATCTCCCACCCAGCAAACATCCTGAAAGCAGGCACTCGCCTTCCTCTACCACGGCCAAAAATATCCATCGTGCCACTGGGTGACACAGAAGTAAGGTATAGGGGTGCTGCCTCTTCCAGCAGCAGAGCCCAGCAGGAGCAAGTGCTGCAGCACCACTTCACTGGGTGGAGTTTCACTCTGTAGGAACAGAGATAACATGAAAACTTTGCTCTTGGACAACAACGAGAGAGAATTCATCTTTGCAGGCAATATTAGCAGATCTGCCTTACGAGGGATGATTTTTAAACAGCTCCCCAGTCAGGACATTGGGCAGAGCTGGTAACAAGGCATTGAGGGGAGTTTATCTGGTGTTTACTGGAGTGAAGACTCTTTTAGTGCCTGGAGTTCACCCTTTGTCATTATCCCCTTATAACAGCACAATAAGGAGAACACAAAAGCATTGAAATACAAAAATAAATTATCCAAATACTTTGAACCTCCACAGTACTGAAATAAATCCAAGTGGGTTTTTCTTTCTAGTTGATTTACTTTAACAACCATCCTAGTTGCTTTATATAGAGCTTAATTACCCCCCCCCAGAAGTGGGATTGCACTTCTCACACACCTCCCCAGTCTTGCTCCTCTTGGCCACTGGCCTAAGATTAATACTGCAGAAAGTATTTCTTCACAGACATATCCCAATCCTTCTTTGTCTGTTTCCAAAATACACTCTTGAAAACATGCTTACTAGAGGAAGTGTTTACAGAGGATCTCATAAAAGTGCCTGACACAAGAAAGATCAACACTGCTGGTAACTTACTAGGCTTTCAAACATGCCCCAAGCCAGCAAAATATAAGCATGTGTTTAGAGAACATCCAGCAAAGATGACTGCAACCTTACAGCAGAAGCTGGGGTTAAAACCATCTCTCTCCAAAAGGCCCCCAAATTGGCTGCACTAGGGATGGAGGTGCTATTATCATGCTTTTAAGCTTCTAAGATGCTTAAATGATATGAACTAGAACTGTGCTGCATTTCCTGGAATATCTTGAAGGTTTGCCAGCTTCTTAGCTTTCCATTCTGGTAACTCCAGTGAAAGCAAAGCAAGTTAATGCTGCTGAAAACCTCTGCTTTTCTGGAAACCAAATGGCTTTCCAGAGTGGGCCACAGAGACCGGGAGTGGCAACAGTGCAGCCATGCCCCAGACATGACCTATGGTGCCACAGCTCTAGGGGTGCTCCCCAGGTCCCAGGCAGATCCCTCCATGCTCCAGCCCTCACCTTACTCCCAACCAGGTACCTCACAGGTCCTGACCTCGTCTCACAAAGTCACCTTCTTGGGTACTTCCACAACAGAGTGGTGAAGATGGCTGTTCCCAGGGCCACAGGGCAGGAAGGCTTTGGATGCTGAAAAGCTGCAGAGCCTGCAGAGAGGTGCCCAGGAGCCCTGCTGGGCACAGGCTCCAGAAGTCAAAAGCTTTTGCAAAGATGAAGATAGACTGAATTATTGATGGGGAAGGACTGGGTGCCTATGCCTAGTGCTGGCACTGTGCAGGATACCCCTGTGGAGAACTGAGGGGCCACAGGTGCCCTCTGAGGGGAGCTGAGGGACTGCCCCACACCAGTCGCAGCCGGTTCCGGCCGGTTCCAGCCCCCCTCAGCGCAAGGCACAGCTGAGCCCCTCAGCGAGGCTGGAGGCACACCTGGGTTTGAGGGAGGTGATTGCAGTCACCAGACCCTGCTAAATCTTGCCCTATTTTTTCACTGACAATGTAAAGCTCTCCCATTCTCCACTTACCCAAACAGAAAGAGCATTTAGTCCCAACAAGAGTTACATGCATCTACATCTACAGACTATGTCCTTAAGCATTTTTTATGCCCAAAAGGCCCATCTTTTCCTGATAACAATATTGTATCTTTGAGGTGTTTTTTCTTGTCATGTAATATTGTGATGGATCACACAGTGCCATGCCAGTCACCTCAGGGAAGCAGGTAGAAAAATAAAAAAGCTGCTCAAAAAAAGAAAAAAAAAAAGAAAAAAAAGAAAAGAGTGAAACATTGATAAAACTCAGTCCTAGATACACTGTGTCTCAGTATTGCCGACATGGAGGGGCTGTTCTCCACCCCATACAGACAGGGTGGTCTGCAGACATGTCTTTGCACCTTACACAAATCACCTTCATGGAGGAACTTGAAAGTTTCAGGCAGATTTTTTTATAAGTTGAGCTTTTGAGACCTGCACTTCAAGGCCATAAGGGAAAATAGATTGTATTACATTATCAATATGTGAATCAGGCTGAAAAAGCTGCTCCTTAGGGATCTGAAAGCCATTAGAGTAAATTTGTGCTTCACAATAAAAAAATATGTATTTCTAGAATAAATCTAAACCAGAAGCACTTTTCTCTTTAGTGCTGGTGAGATGAGTGAGCATTTCAGGTGGCTGAATCCAACAGTTTGAGAGTTCAACAGTAAATCACAGCAATAAGACAAAAAGCACCCTCCTATCCTCCCATTCCTAATGTGTAATCAGCTGCTCAGAAAAGTTAAATAGCACCTTAAAAGACAAAAAATAAACCACCACTTATCTTCTTAAAGGTAATACAAAAAGGCAGATACCAAATCTGCCTGTTGCTTTCAGAGGAATATTTATCTTTTCACGGGCAAATGTGTGCAGGCATGAATTGACTGCAGGTCACGTGTGACATAGCTTATACATCTGGTTCTGCACCATTTCTGCAAGGCATAGAGTAGCTTCAGGATGCAAATGCAGACCTAGCAAAGCAAAATGTAGAAGTTTTTTTTTCCCCCAAAGGAGATGACACCTGCTGCTGTATGGGGCAAAATCTCACTGTCAACATTTACACTATGCATTAAAATAATGGATAAGGGGGCTGCTTTGCCACTACCTGGATGGTAAAAGTAAGTTTGGACATATTGTTCTACACACAGCTAAAGAAAAGCTGATTTATGAACACTCTAACACTCTTAACATTTCTCTTAGAGTCTCTAAGCTCTTTGGTGCTGCTGCAGTGTTGCCCTCTCTCTCACTACAGTTCTGCTCTTGCTTTTCATCTGCTTTCCCTTTTGATACGGTCTCTCCTTCTGCCTTTATCTTTTTTCTTCCTGCTCCTCCTCCTCTTTCCACCATCTCAAATTATTTCTCCTGCTAGATCTTCTTTCTATTGCCAAGGGCTTTTTGTCTTTCTCCAGAACTGCTTAATTCCACTAGTGCTGATAGGGCTCCCCGTTGTCTCAGGACAAGAGGAGCTGAATGATGGTGTGTTAGATTGCAGAGGAAGGCTTCCAAGAGTGAAATTCTGCTCCAAAAGAAACAGAAAGAACAACAAAAAGTCTGAGGAGGAGATAACATACAGACATGCCATGTTGGGTGCTTGTCTACTCCTGGAGAGCTTAAAAGTGTTCTTGCTGTTAGCAGTGCTTAGCCTGGGGCTTTCTGCTATCACAGCTGCAGTAACCTGAAAAAAGGCAGGCAGACAACTTAGTGATGGCTCACACCAAGAAATACAGAATCCAAGTCAAAGGAAATATGAGAGTGATAATGCTACTGAGTTTTTCAAGTAATTATTTTCTACAGAAAAATGGCATAGCCTGGAAAGTGAATGAGAAACAACAGCTACAAGTAATGACCCCTCCCATAGCAGGGATTATGGTGTAACAGCTACTCCTTCCCTTGGGAGCTGTGCAAAATCCCAATTTCCCAATTCCAAAAAAAATGCCAATGTTTTTGCATTTCTCTATTAGATTAGGAATAAAAACTAAAGCAAATCAACATTTTCTGCAGACTTCCTGGACAGTGTTAATTTTGGGAATTCCTAAATTGTTCAGTTCCTTCCAAAGTGCCATTCAGCCACAGACACTCTGCAGTGCAGAGGGCATATGTTCTGGGGGAGATCCTGCCTTCATTCTGCTGCAGCCCCATAGTACTCTCTGCAGACCAGAAAAGAGCCTGTGCTGCTGGAAGCCAGTAGGAACAGTTTTTAAAGTCTGCATTAATATTTTGGTTCACTGGAGAAAAAAAAAAAAATGAATACAATATTCCTTTCAAATGTAATACCTATGTTAGACATTATATGCCCCCACTGGTACTCAGTTGAATAAGTTACAGCAATGTTCAAGACAAGCAGAGATGAGAATTATCACATTTGCCTTTGTGTAAAAAGAACAGATTTGACCTCAGCTGTATTTTCTAGAATTTTCTTTAAGCTTCCTATCCAAATCACCTATCTTGGATTAGCCAACTCAAAGACTCCACCTTATTTTTATCTCTTTGCAATGAGGACAGAGCACTAGCATATTTCTCAGCTAAGCAACATACTAAATTCCCAACTGCTTGACCATGATAATATTTGACCTTATGTTAATTAGGCAATATTAGCAAACTTCTTGGGGTAAGGAGGGGGAGAAGAGGGTTAAAACAGAGACATCTTTCCTCCCACCAGAAGCAATAAAGCTAAAGACTTTTCCTCATTTTTTTTGATGTCACTTGCAGAAATCTCAGGTCCAGTGTCTGCAGAAATGAAAAATTTGCAGCAGATCAAGGAAGTGTCATATGGTAACACTGGGGCTGAGACTCATGTAAACAAAAATCCCTTTACATTGACTTTAAAGATATGTTTTCTGCACTGCAAAAACGCTTTAAAGTAACCTTTGTATGAATCAGTGTCAGGACTGTGGTGCTTAATTGATTAAGATGCTGGAGGCTCTGAGAAGAAAATGGTTGTACTGTAAAAAGTGCAGCTTCTTCAAGGTGTTAAAAATCTAATGAGATTTTCCACTTGTTTGTGCCCAGCTCGCTCAGGGCATCCTTTGTAAAGAAGAAAAACACTTAAAGCTACTTAGTTATTGTTTCTTGCTTTGAATGACAAGTCCAATTATTAGTTTTTTCTGAAGCTCTTTGGCCATTGGGTGCCAGTTTTCTCCTTTAGAGGTTCTGAACAAGCCAGCAGGATTTTGACCAAATTTATTGTAAACTGCAACAGCATTGGTGGCAATTCCTTACTCACTGCATGCCTAGGTTGTCTCTAGCAGTCACATCAGGTTCCTGTGATCCTCCAAGTTTACGAAAGACCCAGTTAATTTTTGAAAGCAAAACCCTCTCAGTAAATGCTTCCTCTCATCCCTTCTCAAACAATGCCTTATTTACCAAAGAAAACAGTAGCTTCATACTTTTTTCATGCCCTTGGAAAGAGGTGGAAAAACACACAATTGAAAAAGGAAATGGACTTAAAATGGAGGTAAAATAAGGAAGGGGGGAAATGAACTGGCAGACTGTAGAAGAATAAGTTGTGGCAATAATGACCAAAATGTAAAAACCTGCTCCCTCCAGTATTCTTCATTTAAAATTTCACTTTCCTGATTAAAACTTTGTAAATAGTGATTATTATGACAAAGATATTCATAAACAGATGTTTTTTAAAATGAGAATCAGTTCACAATTCAGAAAATATGCAGCTTCTCTGCCACAGGGAATTTAATCTTTGAAAGCAGAAAAATGAGTCAGGCTCCATTTCCAGCAGAACAGGGTAAGTCAGTACCTGAAGCAGTGCCTATTCTTTCTGTTCTCTAGCTATGGAGAGGAAAAACCTGTTGTTTATTGAAGACTATTGCCATTGTATTGTATTTGCATTCATCAAAAAACTATAGAGTGTATCTACTTTGTTAGTTGGTTATTTCATTAGTTTAGCACAAAACTGATACAAACAAAAATAACTTCCATTAATAAAAATAAATATCTACAAATAATTTAAATACTTTTCTCCACACACACACTCACCCCCCCTCCCCCAGTCCCAGAAAGGGAACATTTGTAGAAATCAGATGCACTTCTGGTAAGTATGAAGAGCTTTCCTGGTTGTTATTTGTTTGTGAAAAATAACATGAATTATTGTTTCTATGAGGGCAATCGGGTGTGGAGCCTCTTCTACTTCATATCATGAGATACTACTAGAAATGATTAAACGCTATAGATTCTAAAATGAGTATGGTCACTTAATTTTAAAGCAAAGCAATTACTGTTCTATTACCAGGTATTCTGAATCAATATCTTGTCTTGCAACTTGCATTCACATCCAGAATAAATCTATAATATTACAAGTAGTCAGGGGTAAATAGCAACAGAGCAGAACAGTCATTCAACAGGAGTACTTGTATATAGTTTGTGTAGGTTACAGACTCAGATGGGCCAGCAGTGAAAATGTAAGTTGCTTTATTGGTCTTCCAGAAGCCTCAAAATATCAAACTTGCCCAAGGATATACAGGATTGATGGAGCTTCTGGAAACAATAAATTATAATTCTTACTTTATTTTCACCAGCTAGAGTTAGTCCCTTTGACATCAGAAGAACTAATAAAGTGCAAACAGTGGATTAGATTTGACCCAAGAGACACACATGCACTTTTATATATGAGGTAAAATTTTATTGGTAATGGTAAACCTCAGAGCTGACTTTCTTACTGGTGGTTATGGTCTTGATTTTTCTTCCCATCTATTCCCTATAATTGTTTGAATAAACACCATATAGCTCTCATTTCTTGCTGACTGGAAAAAAATCTCCCTCTCTAAAGGAAAAACAACAGAATAACAGTCTATTAGGAATAAGTAAAATATTTAACACGAATAATTAGCAAGTAAAAAGTGATCACTGCTACAAGTATTAAGAGCAGAAAAATAGATTAAAGCACTACTTTTTTTTCTTCCACAGCTTTAAGAAATTTTTAATGCTATACTTGTTCTTCTAATTGGTGCTTTATATATTAGCAATTATAAAGTTCAAATATCTGATTTTTTTATGCTTTATATTAATAAATGATTACTCAAGTCAAGAGTCTGAATTATAATAATCAGTAGATTAAACCTTCTCAGGCCCTTTGAATAGCAGATGAATGCCATCTCTCCTATGGGAGCTGTGACCAGGAGGTGTAGGGTGCTTCACCCTGTTCTCAGCCCATGCATAGTGCAAAGGGTATCTTACAGCTTGTGCTAACCCTTAGACAATGTGACTGGTAACAGCCCCAAGCAAAGAGGCTCCTTTATCACTACTAAAGCCTGTGCAGGAGGCAGCCCAGAAACAAGTTGCACTACCCACAGTTCTCTAAGGGCTTGTCCTATGTGTTATTTTAAGTCATATTCAATTATTAATGCAACACAGATAAACTGAACTGGGGGCAAAGTGCTAGATGTCTGATCCAACAGCACAGTGCTCTACTTCTCAGCTTACACTGGAAGGTCTCCCCATTCTGTCACAACACTGAAGATTAAACAGATGATTTTGAGAGTGAATTTGTGACAGCTGGAGACATGGAGAGCAGTCCCAGCGAGCATAAGACCAAATCACTTTGTCAAGGCACAGAATTATAGCATCTAAGATGAATTAGTTAATGCTACAGTGAATCAGGTCTGAATTTGGTTCCCCTACTTCTCCTGCAAGTAGACAGCAAGCCCCAGCAAGGCAGAAGTCTGAGGCTTCCAAGGAACAACATATCTCAGCCTACTTTTACAAGAGTTTGTCTGGCCTGTGGACATTCAGAGCAACACCTGCCAAGGAAGCATGTCCAACTCCTTCTTATTTTCTTACATGTCACAGCCAAGACTGCAGAAACAGAGAGCCGAGAGTTTTGTTTATTCCTGCACAGCAGCCTGTCCTATTCTGGTCAGTAAAGCCTAGGTAAGGACATAAACCAGAAAGTGAACATATGACCAAGGATCCAGCCTCAGCTGGCCTGCATTTACAAGGTGGGTGCTGGTATTGGCACATTTCTTTGCATAGCCTGCCTCTGTATTAACTCAAGTGAAAGAGAGAGGTCATGGCTGGACGCCTTATGTTGATGCACCAAAAATGGATGGGCAACAGGCTGAAGAGGGACAAGCTTGCTAAGGCTGTATAAGACTTGCTCATGTGTGTAAAAACCAAGTAAGTAGGTATATAGAGGACTTCAGATTGTCACTGGCCTATTTGGACACTATAAATCTTCTGTTCAGAATTGCTTGGTTCAAGTGTTTGCTCATCTTCTCCACCTTTAAGTAGCAAAGGTAAAGATGAAGAAATATGGCCAGATGGCCAAAATGCAGGAAGTTCTGCAGGGAATGAGGAATTCATGACAACAAATTTAAAAAATAAAATAAAACAAATCTGGCATTGCTCTGTGCTGGAACTTAAATCTACCATTAAAGCTATGTAAATAATGCTGGCATCCTGAAAGAAAGTGTGGTTTATAAACAAAGTGAACTGGTCTGCCATACTTAAGATATGAGCCAATTATAAGCACTTCACATTCTAGAAATGGTCATTATCGTGATTGCAGTAGTGAAAAACAGATGTGACAAAGTTCCTCACGGTTGTCAAAGAGAGGAATCATCTCACCAGGTACCAATTTGAATGATGATAATCTACAAGTGTTAAAAGTATCTCTCAGTAAAGCTAAAGGCATGTTTCAGATTCTGTTTTTTCTTTCTTCCTTACATCACTACCTAAAATCCATGCCATGACTTGGCCTGGATCCACAATTTCCCTTCAGCTTGAAGAAGATTCCCCCCTCTTACTTTGAGGAAGGAAGTAATGCAGAAAGAAAAGCACAATCTGTATTTATTAACAATCAGCTTAACAGTAGTCACACATGACCACACGCAGAGTCCAAGTGCTCCTCTAGCATCTCTCCCTATCCCTGGCTGGGACTCACCCTCCTTCTAGGCTGACTTTGTCTGTCCCCAGACAACCCACCTCTCTGTGTCTGTAATATGTGGAGAGTGTTTGCCTCCAGGAGGGAAATTGTCTTTCTTCATTTAAACCAGACTCCTGGGAGCAGGCAACAGCCTTTTCTACATACTTAAGGGATGTTTCTACCCATTAGCTCCAACTTCCATTATTTTATGTTACTTACCAATGCTATGTGAAACCACATAACCTTTACATATAAAATGAAAAAGGACGTGGACACAAGCTTATGGTGATGTCTTCCATGTGCAGCTCTTTAAAAAGAAACCTATCACACACTGTATGTTGGTTTAATCCTGAAGTTTGTCACTGCAACTGCTGGCAGAGTAACTTTCTGAACACTATTTCAACAACACCGTTCTAGACCGTGTCTTGAAACAACATTATACTGTGTACCCAAGTTGTCAGTAAGTACTGAGTCAGTCTGTCAGCATTGTAAACCTGTGACATTGTGCTTAGGTCCACTTCTTTTGCTAGAATACCTGATCAAGGGGAATAAAGCAATTCCTTCATCTGAATTCTAAGAGGACGCTGGAAAACTGTGGGGCACTAAGCAAAAATGACATCCTCGTGGTGGTAGCCTCATGTTGATGCAGTCACAGATTAACTCACCTCTTCAGTGTAGTAGGAAGCAAAAAACATTGAGCTAAACTCTGCATTTCTAGGAAGACTCAAATGCTAGTGCATGAATATTAGCAGTGCTTGTGTCCATAGGGATTTCAGAGAGTGGTTTGGAAACAATCTGTGCATCAGTAAATACCACATTTTTCAATGAACACAGGAAGTCTGTAAAGCTTTTTGTGCAAAAAGCAAGGTTAAAACTCATTAGAGCTCTCATCATGCGTGTGATGGGCTTTGCAAGCTGCCTTACTGACTTAAAGTGAAAAATAACCTGTGGAAATTGGTTTATATTTTTAAATGTCCTGGATTCTCCTTCTAGCTAGGAAGGAAAATTGCCCCATGCCAGACATATATTCCCCTGATAATTCTCCTCCTCTTGTTTTAAAATTATGAGTTTTGACAAGGGTTGTAAAGATTGCCATTAAACTCTGCTCTTGAGAGCTACAATGGAGAGCACAGAAGGAAAAAAAATAGTGAGGATCTGGGCCTTATTTGCCTCCACCTTAGAGGGCAGAAGAAGGAATAATGGTGGCAGGAATATTCAGTCATTTTTCATCCTAAGGTCAGGTTTCACACTGTGACGTGTAGATCTGCACTATAACTGGCCCTGGTCACTGGGAGCAAGACATCAGGAGAAAAAGCACCATTTTTATGTTCCTCATGCTGCCTAAACTCTTCTTTCCTGCCTGTAGAGAAGACCTAACTAAACATTTGTGTGCTTTCTCCTTCTAGTCTTATTTTACTGCTCTGTTACAGATAAGCAATAGGTTTGCTCCCATGTAAAGAAATGATTTACAAAGGGTAAAATATTCTGAGATCAAAGCCTGTGACCTAAAATTCCCAGTATGCACCAGCCCAGATTAAATTTTCCTTTTTAATTTTAAGAGCTGTCAACAAAACTATAAAAGGAAAATAATATCTACAGAAATATATTTGATAGGAGAAGAAAGAAAACAAGCAAAACAATACTGGTAAAGAAAAGCCAAAACATTAAAACATTTCCAGATCCTCTTTGTAATTTCTAGTTCTTTGATTTAGCACATGAATTCATTGAATTTTAATTTGAATATTTGACTGATTTTTTTTTTCCATATTGAGCAGTGTCAGTACACAAACAGTTTTGTAAAGTTTACAGAGTACTTTGTTTAAAACCATGTAAAACTTTAAATTTGTTTCAGGGGAACTCTGGATGTGATCTAAATATTTGAGCAAGGGAATCTTGTTAAATATTTAGAAAATATATATTGGTATTTTGATATTTTACAGTGCCACCCTGTTGAATTCTATGGTAAGGAATACTCTATCATGCTTCTGGGACACTAAGAAGTAAATAATCCCTAGGGAGAACTGGAGAGAGAATTTAAGTCATCTCCTTGTAACTAGGCTGTTTCCAGAGTTTTCAAATAAACACCACTACAGTCCAATATGCATTCAAAGCAGTTGACACTGGTTGGAAGCAAAGAAAATAATTTCATCTAAAAAACTTACTTATCTATGCAGGCTTCCTGGGTCTGCAAACACAGAGTTCCACAGGTATACAGTGGCAACTCTTACTACATCTACATGATTCCATCTCTTTTTCCTTCTGGACTTGGAAGTGAAGAGCTGTACAACTTCAGGCATTGCTTTACCTGAAGTCCATCCTGTACTGTGTGGGTATGAGGAAATAAGAGAGTCAAAAAAAAAAAAAGGCAGAAGAGCTGAAAAATGAGAAATTAATTCATGAAAGAGAAGGTTTAATTCTATGTCATTAGTTTAGCAGTAAAGGAGGGTGAAGCAAGGTGGGGATTGATCTATTCTCTGAAATAATAAGTGATAAAACTAGAGGAAACACCTTCAAGTTGAACCAGGGGAAGTTCAACATGGTTTAGTGGTGACTTGGCAGTGTTAGGTTAACAATTGGACTCGAGGATCTTAAAGATCTTTTCCAACCCAATCAATTCTATGATTCTACGATACTCATAGTGGGGAACAGATCTCACATTTATGAAACAGAGAGCAGGCACTGATGATTTAAATGGCTTTGGCATCACATCATTAATATTTTGAGAATCAGAACGGATAAGCCAAACAAAACTTTTTTAGCAAATCAAGATAAGCTCTTCTGAGTTTGACTCCAAAAACATGGGCAAAGATAATCTCTGGAGTTGGAAGAGATCTTAAAGATCATTAGTTCCAATCCCCCTGCCTGGCAGGGACACCTTCCACTAGATGTGGCTGCCCAGAGCCCCGTCAAGCCTTGTCTTAAAAGCTTCCAGGGATGGGGCTTCCACAACCTCTCTGGGCAACCTGTTCCAATGTCTCACCACCCTCATGGTGAAGAACTTCCTCTTAATATCTAATCTAAACCTATGCTCCTCTAGTTTGCATCCATTCCCCCAGCCCTATCACTACTTGACATCCTAGAAAGTCCCTCACCAGCTTTCTTGTAGGCCCCCTTCAGATACCGGAAGGTCACAATAAGGTCTAGTAAATAGATTAAAATTATAAATAATTATCAGGCTCTTTGGTTCAGAATGATTTGCACCACAGAATCTATCAGGGTAAGAGCACAAAACTCTGCACAACTACTGGTGCATGCCAACATCCCATACATGTGTGTGTGCATATATATATATATTTATATGCATACACTTCCTGAGCATGTACTCAGTATGAATGATGTACAATAAAGTGATGTATTCTGCTACAGGCACTATAAGGCCTTTTAATAGCTTGAAACACGCAACTGAGAATAGAATCTTAGTCCCTTTTACTGATTATTCGTAATAAAATAACATGAGCTTAGGAGAAGAGTAGCATATGGTACCACATTCCAGGAAAGTGACTCCTACGTGAACCATGATTACTGTTGCTGGTCAGAAAAAAATAGAGAGACTTCTGGCCTCTGCAGTTGAACTGTGCAGGCACAGCAGACACTGTTCTTGATTTTTCTGGGGTGATTTTGGTTACACAGAATCTGTCAGACATCTAATACAAAGCTACCCAACAAGGTAATGATCGCTACTGGTATAGCTCTACCATCAGGAGCAGTTAAGAGGATAAGGATTGTAATATAGCCTTGGAATTCTGAAGTTATGTTTTAAAAGTTTACATTCATACAGTTTCCTTGACAATCTTTAGTTAGCAATAGCACTGACTCATTCTCTTAATTACTTGTGATTCATTTGCCAAAAAATGCTGCAGCAGAGATGCTGCTTCAAGGTGCCAAGAATCTCAAGATGCCTGAAAATGTGTTTAGTAACAATGACAAGTGAGATCAAAATAGGTTGTGTCAAAAAGTATTAAACAGGTTTGAGACGGTCACTGCTTGACTTTCACTTTGACATATTATCTCAAATTGCTCAGTCTTTCTCTTGTTTGCACTCCACTGCCATTAGAACATCATGAGAAGTCTCTGTCTTTGTGACTACAGCTATTTGATTTCATTATTTCCCTTTCTGCAGGTATTCCAGGCAAGTTGCTGGGACCACAACTCCTCTACAGCATCCAGCCAAACTCCAGATGTCAGGGGGTTATTTATCATTTTATATAACGGGGCCAATACAGTGACAGAATGAGAAGGGATGGTTCAGATTCATTAACTTTTATCAACCAAAATATACACCTCATACCTGTATTGGGTGTAGCTCACCCTTGAACTTGCCTGGATTAGGCTGGTTTAAATTCACTACAAAACTAGTAATCGAAACCTAGCAACAATTTTTAAGGATTTAAAACACATCAGCTCATTATCCATAAATCACACAGCAGTCATTATATTCCCAAATTAGTGACTGTACAAACACTTCCAACACAACAGTGATACTCATTTCACAGTGACACATCTCTGCCTCCAGAAGCAGAAGTCTGTGACTTCAGGAGCTGCAACATCAGGGGAGGTGACAGTTCCTTTTATGAAGGCCTTAAAACTAAATTTAAGACAAAATTCAAAAATAAAGTTTGCACAACGAAGGTGGATTCCTTGAAAGGATGGGAGGTTGCTTAAACATACTCATATAGATGCTCCACCAGGAAAAATAATGCTCTTGGAAGATGTTGCCATGAGAAGGTTAACTCACATTAATATTGAAATTCCTTTTCTAGAAGCATTCATTAATCAATTAAAACCCAGTCACAAAGGTGCTAGAGGAATATAGAAACAGAAACACTGGAACTCAAGTGTTTGGTTTGGGGTTTCTTTTTGTTGTTGTTGGGCTTTGTTTTTTTGCTTCTAGCACATATTCGAAAGGAGGTTTTAGCCTCTCACCCACAAGAGAGCAAATATCTAAAAGATTTGAGGATCTCTTTGGTTGCACAGGAATGACACAGAATCCCTTCCAATAATCTGTAAGTAATTTGGCAGGAGCCATCATTAAGCAACCAGCACAGAGTTGATGTACCCTGAGTTTTCATTTTTAATTCTGCATCCAACAGGTCACTGTACCTCCTTCACATGTTACTACTATGTATGTGCTTATATCTATTTATATAGACAGATAAATAAACAGAAAATACTTTTAAATTTACTCTATTTGTTTATTTCTCTATCTTTACTAAAAATTGAAATATGAAATCTCATAGGATGTTTAATGCCTTCTGTTGAATGCACAAAAAATGCTATCAAATCTTCTGATAGAAGATTTGCTAGATTTTTGGAAATAAAAATTTACATAGAACTTTTCAGTTCTCACCAACTATGGTTAGATTTAAACAGAATCCTCATTTCTCTCTCTGTTTCTGAACTGTTATGTTCCTTATAAAACAGCCATAACACTTTTGAGGGAATATGTGCTTTAGAATATGTAAAATTTTTTTTTACACTCAAAATACAGAAGTAAAGTACAGCTGCATGTAAGGAGGCAATCATAATTTCCCCCAAAATTACCCTTGTATTGAATTTTATTACAGCTGTTACCTTGAGAGCTTTTTATGTTAAGATTTTACCAGCTGAAAACATACATTGTGATAATATTTGTAACTGGCCATCACTTCAGCTCAGACTCTGGCTGAGCTGAATTCACACTTTAGCAAGGAGCCATTTCAATGTAATTTTGACACCCCTAACTTAATATTGCCTATAGTTTAATTCTCCACAAGTGCCTAGTAGATGGCAGGAAATGTATGTTCATTAATTTTCTGATGCACTCATAATGGCCTTCTTAGAAACATGAGAGATGAAAATAACTAAATATCAAGTATAATTTGACATGTGCAAAATAGAAGGAAAAGAAGTTATGCTACCTGACCAGAAAAAACACTTATAATTTGTTAAAATTATTCCAAGATATATTCTCTGAAAAGTTATGAACTACATTCACATTCATTCTACTACTAATGTAATCATTAGCTGTCTTTAACTTAAATTTTAGACTTGCATCAGGATGTTCAAGAAATGTTTTTATAAGAGCCTTGGGAAAAAAAATCAAGTTGTATCCTATTTTGTTGCAGAGAAAGGCAAAAAATCCTGTCTAGTCACATCTTTACTTAAATGTCTCATGCCTGCAGCCCAGGCTTAGGAAGGTTGTGCTTATTCTTTCAGCCTGATGTTTCCCTGAGAGCAAGCTGTGCCACCCAGCCAGGCTGTCAAAGCCACCCTTGCAGTTTCATTTCGCATCTCTTCAAAGCCCATAGGTAGAGACGTGAGGCCCAGGACCCAGCACAGTTTCAACAACCACACAAGCATTTCAGAGCTCTTAGAGGGAAGAAACTGAGCAACCTGTCCCAGACACAGCTAGGTACTACCCAGGAATTATTTTTGTTAGCAAATGAGCCTCTATCTATTTCTAGAACTCAGTTTTGTCTCCAGGAAGCTCTTA
The DNA here is from genome assembly GCA_013399015.1 of Galbula dea. NCBI lineage: Eukaryota > Metazoa > Chordata > Aves > Piciformes > Galbulidae > Galbula > Galbula dea. The sequence goes on from VWZX01000352.1 coordinate 2,623,433, forward strand.
CACCTCTCACATAATGAGATTTTAGCTTCAGCTACTCATATGACCTCTCTTCCTTCAGCTTCTACAACCAAATCTGTTTCCCCCGTGAGGCTGTCTTGCCAGGCAGCTCCTGCAGAGTCCTGATACAAGGTCACCTACCTGGGCCACCTCACACTGCTACAAAACTCACCTGTGGTCAAAGCCTACTAGCTGAGCCAAGAAAACACATAGATGTTTTCCTCAGCCCAACTTAGTAGACCAAAACCTCATATTTTAATCTCATCTGTTCCCTTAGTTATACTGATTCTACAGTGGAAGCATATGTTTGGGAATTTATTGCACAGAGAAAGAAACCTCTAAAAGTTGTGCCGAAGCTGGTAGCTCTGGACATGTAATATTACACATATAATAGTAAAACAGGCTTCTGGAGATATTGACATACCTCTAAAAGTAGGATTCACACTGAGACAAAAAAATGCCTTTGTAGACACCTGTATCCAGAAGAGCACCCTTGGCTGTCCTCTCACCCCTCTGCACAACAGCTCCCCTTCCCAACTCACTCCCCTGCAGCCCTGATCTGCAGCATTACACAGCAAACTTTGATAGCCCAAATGTCAAAATGAATAATAGCCAGGGGAGGGGAACCCCACACACACACAAAAATAAAACCAAACAAAATTAAAAAAAAAAAATCCAAACCAACCAATAAAATAAAAAAAACCCCACCAACATACACCAAAGTCAAAGCAACAGACTCCAACATTTTAAGAGACTGCAAAGGAAAAAAAAAAAAAAAACAACCAAAACCAAAGCAAGATGCTGCATTGTCTTTAACTATAACAAAGTCCTTGTGCATGCACTGGTCTGAGTAATACTCCCAAACTAGTGCTCCACTAATTCATGCTCTCACATTTACCTGGTTTACCACTAAACACCACAGTGCATGGTGCTAGGCTACATTATCTTATTAAGAAAAATGGGCTTCTCTTACATATGTGACAATTCCTGTCAGGACTGAAGAGCAGTTGAGTGTTGCTGCTTGGCTGTTTGAAGTGTGGTGGCTGTAGCTATTTACACTGCTAATGAGACTGGGATCCTACCTCAGCTTTGCCTCTGATAAAAGTTTCAAAAAGCAAGTCATTCTTGCAGGTTTATTCAATGCCTGGTAATTAGCTAACCCACTGCAATTAATCTTAGAATTACAAACTAGTTGAATGTTCATTTCTGTTTAATCAGATTATTAATAATACAAGTGGTCTTAATTATTTTCTCAGTGTACTCCTCCCTCTATACAAACATGTTCTGACTCTCAAGCCACACTAATTAGGACCAACCTATTTTTCCCCTCAAATAAATTTGAAGTAACCCTGTAAATTGCCTGCTCTGGCTGGTAAAAACTCTCAAATTTAATCCAGCTGGATGCTCTTAAAATATTGTAGAACTCCTACAGACTCCTTCAGATCCCCAGTAGATTTTCTTTGTGAAAATTAAGTTCTAGTATGCAATGTAGTTACTGAATAGTGTTGTTTGGAAACAATCAGACTTTCTGTCCAAATTCAAATGCCTTGATGCTTTAGTAGAAAACTCAGTAAATCCATCCATAAGCTGAATAAACTGCACTGACTTCAGAACAAAGCACAATTAGAATAATTACATGTCCTTCTGCAGAAATAAGAATCATTATGGTTGGGAAAAGATCTGAGATGGAGTCCAACCGCCCACCCAGCAATACAGTGCCCACCACTGAACCATGTCCCCAAGCACCACATCTGCAAGGGTTTTTTTTTTTAACAGTTCCAGGGATGGTGATTCCACCACCTCCCTGAGCAGCCTCTGCCAATGCCTGATAAACCTCTTGGTGAAGAAATTCTTCCTAATATCTAATATGAACCTGCCCTGGTGCAACTTGAAGCCATTTCCTCTTGTCCTATTACTTGTTACCTGGGAGAAGAGACTGAGCTCCACCTTACTACCACCTACGTTCAGGGAGTGGTAGAGAGCAAGAAGGTCTCCCCTTAGTCTCCTCATCTCCATATTAAATGATCCACCACAAAAATACACAGCAATAGAAACAGCCTTTGAGTTGAATAAGAGCTTCACTCAATATCTAGCTCCAGTCTGGATTAAGCTCCCTTCACTTTTGCTAGAGTCAGAAGGAAGACTCAGATTCTGAGCAACCTCATGGTGAAATTGAGTAGAACCTGTTCCAAGACAAACCCACCCTCTTGATTATATTACAGTGCCAGCTCTGAGCAGTAGTGCCTTGAATCACATCACAAGCTGTGGACTATTACAGTCACTTGTGTTATTGACTGACAAATATTCATGAGAAAGTGAACATAAACCTGAATACAGCTGAATTAATTAATTCTGCATAAAACACAGACTATACACACACCTTGATGCATCTTCAACCAAATGCAGCAAGTTCTCAAAGCACATAAGACACAGCATTGATTCTATGTAACTTGCCTTCAAAGTTCTCAGTGCAAAGATTTTCTCCTCCATACTGTTTAAATATAGATGAGTGGCTTTCCAAAAATGGCAGAATTATTCAGTTCTCTGTTATTGATAAATTACTCAAAGGTCACAGATGCAGCACTTTATAGATGATAAATATTCCCAACAGGAAAATTCACTGACAAAAAAGCTTCTCTGACCTTTTAGCCATCACAAAATGACTTCCTAGGCAGTAACAGACCCATTTGGGGTGGGGAGAGGGAAAGAAAAAAACAAAAACAAAAAAACCCACACACACCAAACCTCAGCAACATTACTAGTAAAATTCAGCAAGAGATTTCAGTTAAGTCTTGTAGCAAAAGAAAAACAGCAGTATTCATGGAGGGAATCAGGAAAAGCAGGATGTCCTTCACAAGATTATTGCTTCATTAACTGTACCACCAACATTCTTATATATTCTTTGCTGTGCAGTCCAGATTTGTTCCTAATTGACCTATTTCTCTGTATTCACATTCACACATTTAACATTTATGTGCATGCACCCCAACAATACACATGCAGCTAAATATTATTGGCTCAGAAAGAGAAGAATGTAAATATTAAAACAAAATCTTACAATTATTAAGCCAAACTCCTGGTCTGGGGAATCCTGCTGTGGCAGGGGGGTTGGACTACCCTTCCAACTCTGACAATCCTATGATGCCATGATCTTTCAAGGTCCCTTCCAAATCCTAACATTCTCTGATTCTGTGATTCATAGCTTTTAAGGGTCTCAGAGCAGGTTTTCAATGGCTTGAATTTGAGAGTGAGTGAAGGCGTTGCAGAAGAGTGCTGACAGTGCTGGTTTGTTATACCATACCATACCATCAGGTATGCTATATGCATTGTATAATTCACAATAAAAAGCTTGGGAGTACTTGGGAGTATTTTAGAATGATAATGAGGCCATCTTCTGTATCAGACAGGCACCACCAGTAACCTTTAATGCAACCATTGTGCTCTAAGACAAGGAAAATATTTTTAACACCTGTCAAGAAACACAAAATCACATAAATTAGTTTTTCTATAGATAGCAAGGCTACAGTGTTATGGATCAGCATTTCAGGACATTCCCATTATGAAACTTTGAAATATATCATTAATAAAGACCTAATCCAAAGCCCAGAAGGAGTTATTACTGTAGAAGAATGGGAGCCCAGACCAGATAACTTCACTCTGTGACCTTCCAGTGTCCAAAGCTGGGAAACACAGTGCACAGCACCCCCTACTGGGCAAGGAGTCTTGATTTGGAAGGAACAGTTCTCCATGAGATTGCAGTTTCATTGCCCTTTGGGGTTATTCAGTCTGAAGAAAATGAGGCTCCAAGGAGACCTTATTCTGGCCTTCCAGTATCTGAAGGGAGCTTACAAGAAAGCTGGTGAGGGACTTTTTAGGAGGTCAGACACTGACAGAACCAGGGAAAATGGGAATAAGTTAGAGGAAGGTAGATTTAGATTAGACATTAGGAGGAAGTTCTTCACCATGAGGGTGGTGAGACACTAGAACAGAGAGATTGTGGAAGCCTCATCCCTGGAAGCTTTTAAGAGAAGGCTTGATGGAGCTCTGGACAACCTGATCTAGTGGAAGGTGTCCCTGCCAGACAGGGGGATTGGAACGAAATGATCTTTAAGGTCCCTTCCAAGTCTGGCAATTCTATGATTCTATGACTATCAACCATCAAGCACTTGCTAATTAACGAGGAGTCAGTGGACACACTTAAGTTTTCACGTGAAAACTTAACCTCAACACTTTTCCTAGGTGTTAAGCAAAACACAGAGACTTCCCCCCACCCCAGACCAAGATAACATGGACGTAATTCAGTTTCTGGCTCTCTCTGGCACTAAATGAGACCTCAGCTCTGGTTCCTTCTTTGCTTCTTGCACAGCGTGGGTGGTGGTGTTTGTCATGCTGCTTTGGGTCCTAAGAGACTGTAGCATCACAGCTTATAAACACCAAAGGTGAAAGGGAAGCAGCAATTTCCCCAGAGGCATTACAGCCTGAGACAGGGCTGTTTTGAATGCAGTGCTTTTTGCTTACTGCATTACAGTAGAAACATCTTTTAATACACATCCTTTGGATCCTATGTTCTTCTAACAGCTTTACCTCCTTAAGAGAATTAAATGCTCAGTCTTACTAAGCAATAACATACAAATTAAAAAGTCTTAATAGTCATTATTTTTGAGTGACTGGCAAGGGTTAGATGGGTGATTTATTCATCATTAGTTACAGCTTACATAGATCTTCACTGTAAATGTTGGTTCCACACAGTCATTTGTGATATAAATACGTTATTTAAATGAACTCATTCTCATACCAAACCCTTTCCTTGCACTTGTGAGTCAACTGCATTTATTTACTGACTACAACTGGCTCATACACTTGAGCAAAGGCTACATACCTAAGAGAACACAGAGCCAGATTATCTTTTTCAGGCTTTATTTATGCAGACATGTGGTTATTTGATATTAAAAGTATTGTAGACACATTTCTGTATGGCTATTCTATTTATAATTTCTTTGTATAAAGGACATTGTTATAGCATCCTTTTATTCCAGGAATTGCTTCTGGAGTGTTTGGACTGCTGTCACTGAAACAAATAGATTATTTGGGTTCTCCATGTGTGAATTCTCTCTCTAGCAGTGTGCAGATTCACTTGGAAGGTGTTTGTGGATTCTTCAAGCTTTACTTTTAATTATCCACTTGAAGAGCAGCAATGCAAGACATCCACACACAAAGAAAAAAAAACTGATAAAAAGAACAAACTGATAATATTGAACCTTAGAAAAATTTAAGCCCACAGAGAATAGTCCAGAGCCACTGGATTGAGGAACAGAAATAAGCAAAGGAGCTGGCTATGGCAGAAAGGTTCCTTTAACCCCTCATCTGAGTTAATCCTAGGCACTTATAAAGAAATTTTCTAGTGAGACTGTAGAATAATATACATAGTTATAACCCTATAGAAGCAGAGAGTCCTGTCAGAAGTCCCTAAATACCAGGATATAGATTATTAAGGAGATATAATGTATTTATTGAGGAGACCATGGTTTGGACACATTTTGGCAAAGAGCTTCTGGAAAGTTCCCCAGTCCCAAACCACCTTCCCTGGGGTGTGAGTCAGAGCTGTGTGTTGCAGAACTCACACCAGTACCAAAAGCTTACAGGGAGATCAGCACAGGTTGTTTCTGTCACCTACTCCTGCTGTGCCCTGTGCCAAGGTGGGAAATACAACAGCTATGGGCAGATTTCTACCAGGCGCTTGCATGCCACTGTAAAAATCGATGTGCTGTAGCTCTCTAGCTGTATTAACACATCTGGTCTCTTGAGATTCTGAGGCTAGAAATCTCCTCTTATTATTTGCAAAAACATCTACAGATAAAATGATCAAACACCACCACATGTAGGGTCCCAGAAATCCAAATCTATTGTGGAGTAGTTTACTTGATACAGACAACAGCATCCTGCCTTACTCAGTGGTCTGAGAGGAGAAGTGCCAAGACAAAACAAACGATATCACTTTATACACAATAAAGGTATTCCTCATGATGGGTGAGAGCACGTTTGTTGCTGGAGCCTGAAACCTCTGTGACATTCAGCCCAGAGCTACAATTCTGGTTTCAGTGCATCAGGGTCTGCGTGCACACCGCTGCTTCAGAGGGAACAAGAAGAGAATGCCTTCAGGACAGCTGAGAGCAATGCTGATACAGCTCCTTTTCAAGGCAATTTTCTTGTCAGATCTGTTGAGCAACGGCTCAATATTAAAAGTTCTCATCTGCAGAGTCCCTGAGGCAGCTGGTGCCCAAAGCAGCTCCCTCCAGGCACTGGTGGAAAGACAGAAGGGAGGCAAGGCTGTGAAGAACAGCCAAATCAAAGTTGCTCCAAGTTTGTTGATAGTTTCAATAATAGATTATAGCCACAAGTAGAGCATGGCAGACGTTCAAACCAACTGAAGGAGTTTGCACAGCTCCAGTTTTACCTGATTCACTTTTCTGCATACCAGGTTTCTGGATCCAAGCTCCAGATGCTAGATGATGTTATCTCCTTATCCCTCTGAACACCTGACTGCACCCATCACTGAAGTAACAAAAAAGCAAAGCTATCGCTTTTTTCAAAGCATCAGGATTAGGAAACTTGCAGACAGATTTTTGTAAGCTGAAGGCACTTGAACTGGAAAGATGAAGAGAGAAGGATGTGCTTGGTCTGCTCTGCAGATTCTTTGGAGGCTCATCATTAGCACTACCTGCAAACGATGATCCTACTGCCAACAGCAACCGGTCTGTGTGCAAATACTCTCCTGTCCTCCCATCACAATTCAGGAGCCAAACATTTGGAGCTGTTAACCAAGGAAGGCATCATAATTGGCACGATCGTAACTAGCTGCAATTGGAAGCTATGCTATGATAGTCTTTGGATGAGGGATCAGTGCTTTTGAAAATGGCTAAGGAAGGGAAATACACCTACCTCCAGAAACTTTATTGAAGTTTGATTCAAAGTGATTTAACATAAATGTAACATTTTTATAATCCTTATCAAATGTTCAGTCACTAGATCAGCATAAAACACAGCTTATTAAAATGGATAAGAGGGGATTATGTGATTCACATTGTCAAGAAAAAGAGAAGCATTTAAAACACAAATTCTTTAATCTGTTGCTCGGAAGGCACTGCACACACTGCTGATGGAACAATGTGTGTGCATCCAACTTTTAATCACATGGGGCCTGACAAAGACAGGAGTAAAATGATTCTTCCTAGCACACAGGATAAGCTTTTAACAATATAATCCTGATTGCATGTCAAACTTTGATGATTTTGGTTTGGTGACAGACATGAGTATTTAACTATACTTTGCAAGTTATAATAACAAGGCTGAGATTTCAGAGTCTAAACATTCATTCTAAAGTTGGGCATATCTATTTTGGGCATATCTAGTGTTTTCTAACAAAGGGGTTTATGTGCTGATCTGAGATTCAGCATGCAAATCAAACAAAGCTTAAGCATGCACAAGTAAAGATCATTTTAAATTTTTCAGCAAAATCAGAGCCAAAAAAAGACATCTCTGATGAAAGAAGCCAAATAATAAGATCTAAACTAAGCTTTCAATTAAATATTTTCTGATCACAGTTAAGGATATTGACTTGATTTAGTGAGAGACAGCATTATAACCTCAAAAACAGTAGTCAGAGGTTAGACTTCTTCACATGTGCTACCTTCAAAAATATAGAAAAAAATTAACTGCTTCATTAGAGACCACTCCTCTTTTCAGCATGACAATTAGAGCCTTATGGCAGATACAGATGCTCGAACACCTCACACCACTGCCATGTGTTCACTGCCATGAGGTGAACATGTTATCATCAGAATGATCTTAAGGAGAATTGTGCACAGTAAATGTTTCTTTTTTTAAAAAAAAAAAAGAGTATATTTAGAAAAAAGCTAAAGGAAGGGAGGAGGTGTTTCATCTTAAAATATGTGAAGAACCATCAGAGAGCTGGAACATATCTCCTATGAGGACAGGGTGAGAGAGTTGGTGGCATTCAGCCTGGAGAAAAGAAGGCTCTGGAAAGACCTTATTGTAACCTTCCAGTACTACTTAAAAGTACAAGAAAGATGGAGACAAATTATTTAACATGGCATGTAGCTATAGGACAAGGGGAAATGATTTTAAACTGAAAGAGGGTATATTTAGACTGGATATAAGGAATTTTTTTACAATGAGGGTGTTGAAACACAGGAACAGGTTGCCCAAACACGTGGTAGATGCCCCAGCCCTAGGGGTTTTCAAAGTCGGATTGAACAGGACTCTGAACAACCTGAACTAGTTGAAGATGTCCTTGCCTCCTGCAGGGGGCGGGGGGGGTGGACTAGATGACTCTTAAAGGTCTGTTCTAACCTAAACTATTCTGTGATTCTATAACTTGTATCACCAGGCTCCTCACCTGATGAGCTAGAGATGAAGTTGTGAGACAGTTACATATATAGGATTAAAACCTGCACTTCAAAGAAGTTCATAAAAAGTTGTCCAGATTCTCACATTAGATTTTCACAGGCTTTGTTCAACAAAATTCTCTTTTTAACTTTGTCACAGACTCAGTCTATGAGCTGCCAGTCACTTGTTAAATGTCAGGACTGAGGAGGTACCAAAACCTCAAAATTTATTTCTTTCTGCAAAATAAGTAACAGCTTAAACAAAACTTAAGTGACTACAGCATCCTAATCACACATCAATGAGAGAAACATTTCTCAGAAATCACATTAAGTTACTGTAGTGCTGTGGTGAGTTAAGGTGTTCTGAATGAATGCACTTATTTATAATTAAAATGTTTGGTAGTAAAAATAAACAGGTGAATTATCTTTACAATTGTCTATACGCTTAAGTTCAGAGGAGATGAATTTGGAGAACATTATGATTCTCTGATTTCTCTCTAAACTCTCACAGGACAATGGACCACCACATACCATAACAACAAGCCTGAAGAATTCAACAGAAATACACATACCTGAATATCTCTAGAGCTTTTTTGCCTACAAGGAAAAATGTTTCCATAAGGAACATGGCTAGACAGAAGGCAAGCTGGTGTCTTATAGTTCAACTGCTGTATGTTTTAAGGTAAGTTAAATGTCTTGTACCCAGGAACCTTCCTGATGACTCACTGCAACCATTAATTGTTGTACAGCACAACAGAAGTGCAGATCAGAGCTTAAATCAATTATTTGATGCAATTACTGACAGTAGCAGAGGATCCTGTAGCACAGGTCAGGCAAAATAAAAAAAGCCTTGTTTCCACACTCAGACAGGAGACAGGTGTAATGACTATATAGGAAGAACATGAGATATGAAGATTTGTACCTTCAGATATTGGGTAGCTTCCCTGAAATGTGATTTTTCTATGGGAAAACAGGGACTTTATTACAATGAGGTCACAGCAAGATCTTAGCATTAGATGGATTTGATTTTGTATGAAATCCATAAAAATAGGAAAGAAGCAGCACAAGAAACAAATCTTTCACTTAGAGCCATTTGTGTTCATGGAAGTGAATGCTGTTAGCAGAACCTTCATAGTGGTGCTCTGCATGAATCCAAAGGGAGAAGAAACATGAGCAAGTCATTAGTGAAACCAGTTGCTCCAGTGAAATGTCCCCTGCCACTTTAAGTTTATGTAAACTTAGAAGGAATCTGTATGTCACATCTGGAGTCCTGGGTCCAGTTCTGGTCTCCCCTGTTCAAGAAAGTCAGGGAACTTCTGGAGAGGGTGCAGCAGATGGCTACAGAAATGATTAAGGGACTCGAATATCTCTCATGGGAAAAGGCTGAGAGCGCTTGGGCCAGTTAGCCTAAAGAAGAGACCGGGGGGAGGGAAGTCATGGTTTTATACACTGGTCGGTATAAGTTAATAGCTTCACTTTTGCCCTGTTTCTTGCATGAAAAGAGCCAATAAGAGGAATGCTGAGCCAGCCAAGCCTCTCATCAGTTACATCAATTTTACCTTTTAGTTAATCTTCAAAGAGTTAATTCTTCAGGTGAAACATTAAACAATATTTTTACTTATATTGATAAAATAAATTACACTAGAGCTATTTTATTTTTAAATATTGATTTTAAAAAAGGAATGTATGAGTTCCTAGACAAATAGGCTAGAACATCAATCATGCAATTTACTCTGACATTGAGTGAGATACAGTAAAAAAAGGAATTTCTGAAGGTGGTTGACTAACACCAACAATACATCACAGTATATGCACAAAGCAATGGGCAACCTACCTCAAATCACTGCTATTTTCATTGCAAGCCAAAAGTGATGGCCAGTAAGAAAAACAGTGTCTGAGGCTCTCAACTGGGTTTCTGATGTTTAGTGTTGTGAAAAGCCATGATGGGGTTTTTAAACCACTGGTATTTTAAGTGCAAAACACAAATTATGTTAAAGCTAAAAGACTTCAAATATTTCAAGAGATTTTAATAACAGTCTTGGGCAAAAGTGAAGACCCAGAACAGAAAGCAACACAAATCTAGACTTCCCAGCAACTGATACTGTTTTGAAGAAACAGCACACAACCCTTACACTAGGTCCTCTGTAACCCTGCCATAATTTTGGGTTTGTATGCTTTATTCAAAAGTCAGTATTAGCTACATATGTATTGTTGTAATTTGTGCCTTATGTTGCTATGGATTAAACAGTAACTTATCTGTAGTAATTATGCAATAGGCTGTAACTAACTGAAATATGAATACTGCCAGTTTGTCCCACTGTGCTTCAGATCTGCTGCATAATTTTTAACATTCACAACAGTGCAATAATTGAATTACAGAATATTAGCCACAATTATGATTATAAACTGCTACCAAATATAAGACTACGAAATAAGACTCCAAATTCTGAAGTTATGAAGTTCCTACTAAACTGTATCTATCCTGCTCTTTAGACTCAGTCACTATCCCAGTCCTAACTTCTTTCACCTGTAAAACTTCAACAAACAGCCAGTCATATCTCCTACGAGGACTGTTCCATAGTTCCAAGCTTTCAGGTTGATTCTATTACTAAATGGCTAAGTTACCAACTCTGGAAAAGCTTGATATTTATTTAAATGAGATTTCCTTCTCAAGAAACACTGAGCAGATACCTATTGGGTTTCAAACTAGAGTGTTCCTCACAAATCTGATGAGATTTGTCTGATCTCGTGTCAGCTGTCTGTAGGTTGGCATCATGAAGAGAACAAGGCATTTTCAGGAAAGAATTTATCACAAAGGAAGGTGCTTGAGATCCTGCACGTAGGTTCCCTTTGGAAATATTTGAGAAGCTTTGACTGATTCACTATCTTTCTGACCACTTGGGGTACACAAAAGTCTCAGACAGCATTACTCTTGTCCCATGGTATCAGTGAGCAAAGGTAATTATTTTGAATGGTTTCTTACATTTGTTACAATTTAAAGTTCCCAAATCTAAAGACACTGTCAACTTTGACTCTGAGGACATCACAGTTTTATACCAAATACACATTTTTATATCACTATTTTTAACTGGGAAGACTATCCCTGAGTATTAAATTTCATATTTGAAATTATTGTCATGATTCCTTTGTTGCATGTTTTGGGGGAAAAAATGGCCTAAATGCCAGGCATCAGAAGAACATGACTGAGAACATAAGTGGGATTGAGATAATTCGCATCTAAAAGACTTAGACTAGGAGAAAGACATGAAATCCAGACCTGCACATGTGAAGGTCAATATTTATCAGTCTTGAAACAGCAAATGTGAACTCTTCACCCACTGGGGCTCTCTACATCTGGCACCTGAGTTGTTCTTTCACCACTACACAGCTTTCACAAGCTCTTTTAATGTGTGAAGCTGCAGATCATTTGTGGTGAATAAACCCCTAACGGATTACTCATTGTTAATTAAATAACCTGATTCTGTCCACTGAACCTATGCATTAAAGTATTTAATATTTGTTTGGTAAACTGCTTTGCTAAATGCTCCTTTGACTTTTATTGGTAATAAACATTAAGCATTTATGGCCTGTGAAAGCAGTTCCACATCTAGCTTATGCTGTTACTATTTACAGTTTGTTAATGAAATACTATTAACTTGCTCCAAACTGCAAGTTGTTTTTGTTCTACTCCTTAACTTTTATTATATAGTATATAGAATAAGTCAATGAAAATTGCATGAGCTATAAGCAACAATGGTACTTGTCACAAAAAAACTTACATTGTCAGATTAAAACATGTTTTCAACTATATAAATCACCAACTTGTACTTTTTCTTTTGTTCTTCTTTTTGCTATTTGCACACATTTATTTGCACCTGCCCATTCCCACTCTATGTTCCCTGCAAGGAGGGGACACTGCTTCCCTAAGTTCACTGGAAAAAGGCATTTGGAATGTGTATGTGGAAAGCCTGGATCAGACTGAAGTGAAACCTTTTCTATGCATGACAGTGGCTTCACACAACTACAGCTACCTGACAGCAGTAGCTAAAATGTGCATGCTTAAATTTTCTTTTCCACCCCTGCAGAAAAATATACATGTGCTCCTCTTTCTGTATGCTGGCACAATACAACTTGAGTGCTCTTGAAGTTTGAGCACAGCTGCCAGTGCATGCAAGTGATTTGTGTTGCTACATGGAAGAAGCAATGCATTTTATCTGCCAGGGGTATCAGATAGAGAGTTCTGCCAATTTAGCACTCTCCTGTCTACCTTGTGCAGTGGCCAAGAGCTCAAGTGAGCCTGACCAGCTGTATCTATAGGGGAAGAAAAAAAGTGTGCTTTGAAATATTTTCTTTGCTTTTTCCTTGTTTACAAGTGGTTTTCTTTTAAATTCAAAAAGTATGTTTGACATTCATGTATAATCACACCTTCCATTTACCTGCTTGGCCAGTGTTCACAAGGAGGAACACACTGCTTGACACCTATATATTCACTTGGCAATATGGACTTGAAAAGTAAGAAGAGAAAGGATGGCTTAGTGGTTCTGATACACAATTCCTGTCATGAAACCCTCATTGTGGCAGTGCTGTTTTGTCTAATGGAAAGAGAATCCTAGAACATAGAATGTAGTTGGAGTGATTCATTGTTCTCCTTAGGATATGTCTAATTTTGGTAAGAAATCTCATTAAATAAATGAGATGGCAACAATTCCAGCTGTTGTGTGCTTAAAAATGACAACACATCTATCAAGCAATGATTAATAAACTATTTTGGAAGATGTGACACCCAAGATAAGCACCAATTACAGATTTAGCTACGGGTAAGGGCAATTCCTGGATACAGAGGTACCTGCAGGGTACCAGGTAGGGTTCAGAACGATTTCAGTCTCAAACCAGCACAATTGCTGCTGCCAACAGAGACACAGGACTTCTGTCACTCTTCAGCCAGGCCCATCACACTTACAGGAGAAACAGAAACCCGCAAATGTTTGCCCCTACATTTATTCAGTGCTCCTCTGCCTTAAGGATAAAAACAACCCTCTGCAGTAAAAAGCAGGAGTAAGCTAGGAGACAGCTAGAAGCAGCTGGTAAACAATAGAGAAAGGGCAAGACTGAAGAGCCACAAGGTCATACTTGTGTCCAAAAGGGCCTGGAAAAAGGCAATGGTAGCTCTACCTGGGCAAGTTCTCAAGATTTTGGAGTGGGGTTAGTGCAAATCAAATCCCTGTGCTGAAGAGACAAGGGGACAGAGCCACCAACTTGTCCTTGGGTGGTTGTGTTGCAATTGGATGCAGCTCAAGGGTGAGCATAGAATCTGTCTCTTGGTTGATTTACTGCACTGTGAATTTTTTTTTCCACCCCTGGAAGTCCTTTAATATTGATTATTGTAAAGTGCTGTAAGGTAACAGCATGGAAGTGTTATTAACCTACTGGTAGGGTATCTTTTTTTTTTTTTTTGGGGGGGGGTGTGGTGCAAAACAAAAATACTTGTCTGTAAAGGTTTTAATCATCATCTATAGTTCCATGATGAATAAGTGTTAAGGGAAACATTGAGAAATTTTGATTTTTTTTTTAGACTTAAGTCATACAATCACAAATAAAGGCCAACGATCTCACACTTTCCTACCCATTACTCCTCCCAAAATTCAGGCAAGAGTAAGCCAAGAAGTAGCTAAAAGAAACTAATCTATTCTTAACCTTGCTTCCTAAGTGACAGCAAAATTACTAGAAGGAATTGTGAATCATGGGCCAATTAGCTCTGATCCTCCTATTTTCTGCAGCTGTCAGAAACAACTCAAGCAGTTTTTCTCAATTATAACTGCAAATCAGAATGTTATACCTTCCTCACAAACCACCCCTAACTGAAAGACTAACTAGGTGTCCCAGGATATTTCCTACCTATTGCAGAAGACCAATTCACACTTAAATAATTATAGGAAGTTCAGAATCCTGTGTTGGAGTGGAAAAAAATAAATCATTTTACCTATTAAGACAAGGAAAATTAAAACCTTAATTACACAGAATAAACCTTATTTTTAAAAGCAGACTTTCCTAATAATTTGGGATCTTCTCTGACCAAAGCTAGGGACAGCCTTAACAGAATATACTCAGCACTTTCTCTTTAGATATTGATTTCCCTTCAGTATGAAGGCTATAATACTAAAACTCTGTCAACTATAGAATCTATTGGAAAAAGGACAGCAGTTATTCACTCCTATTGTTTGGGGATATCAGAGGATGATTAAACTTGCATGTGATTAGAGCAAGCAAGTAAAGTTGTTTGCTTCTCTGCTGCATCTCTGGGTGCATGCTTATCACACACAACGTACACTCCACCTCTTCTGTTCAAGATGCATTGTGCTGTATATTATTTAGTTAACAAACTTCCTTTGTAATATTTAATAAGAAATGGAAACACTCATTTTTTTTTAAAGGATAATTCAAAGGCATCCTTTGGGAAAAGGAAAGTGACAGAACAATTGACACTTCTAAACTACATTATCTAAGCTTCCTTATTTTATGCAGACTGTAAAAATATAGAAACAAAACTGTTCTAGAACAAAATGATTAGAAGGAAAAACAAAAAGCCAAGAAATCACCAATTCATTTCAGAGAAGTTGCATTTCACCAGGTAAGAAAGTGTTTGGGCTTCCCAGCTGACAGGTGCAGCAGATTCACCATCACTTGGCAGAACTGTGAGGAACACCTACACCTACCACCTTAGGGGCTTTGTGTTTGCTCATTTTTTCAAACCTTTCTTTCTGTTAGCAGCTTGCCTGCCCAGGGGCTGAGCTGGATTTCCTTTCAGAGAAATTCCTTCTAGTTCATTAGTAATGACAGGCTCATTTTCCCTGGTGATGCCTGTGCTAGTGCTAGGTGGGTCTTTACCCATCTTTCACGTATACTTGACATGAGAAGAAGAATTATAGGTAGTATGGAGAAGTTTTCTCTGCTGCTTGAGCTGAGAACAACTTTGTGGAGTCAATATCAACAGTACAGGTTCAAAACCATTCTTATATCACTAAAAATAATGGCTTGATACTGGAAATACTTTCAAGTAGCCAAGAACTAAAAAAAAAACCCCAACACAAACCATAGAAAAAGGGATTTTGTAAAGCGTCTGAATCTTTTCTACTTCATGAAGAATTTAACTTCTCCAAACACTACTTTCAGTGGTGGTGTTTTGGGGGTCTTGTGTGGGGGGGTTTTGTTGTTTGTGTTTGGGTGGGTTTTTTATAGTATTTTGGGGATTTTTTGTTTGCTTGATTTGGGGTCTTTGTTGGTTGATGGTTTTTGGTTTGGTTGGTTTTGAGATATTTGTTTGGGGGTTTTGTTGTTGCTAGTTTTGGTAAGCAGCTGACTACAAACTAAGAGAAACTACATTTACTGGAACTTCCTAAAGAAATAAAGCATTTTTAGGGTTTCTTAGTCTCAGTGACTCCAGCTGGCCTGTCACACTTACAGCAACTAGGACAGGTGACTCAACAAGCCCTGTCATTGCTGTCTGGAAAAAACTAAACAAGCAGAAGCATCTCCAAAAAGATTTATGGACTTTGAAAACATGATACATTAGTACCTTTTTCTACACAGCTTTAAATGTAGAACTGAGTCTCATGATATTTTGGGGAGCTTCTTTAGTAGCATAGTACTAGTGTATAGCAGTACTGAGATTCCCCTCTGCAGATCAGCTGGATTTAAACCCCCAAGTTTTCCTGTAGTTTCTAAAAGCCATAGAAACATTGCCCAAGTTTCTCAGTGCTGCATTGCAACTCTCCAGTACAGTACCTATAAGGGTCTGAAGGGCATTGAAATGATGTTTAAAAAACTTGCTTTAGGTGGCCTTGATTCACTAATTTCTCTAACATACATGTGGGATGTTCTAAGTTGTGTTCAGGATAAAGAAACATTTTACACTGTCACACAGAATCATTAAGCTTGGAAGAGACCTTCAAGATCACTAATTATAATTGTCCTGTTAAGAAAGCAAATATGCTCATCTGAGGTCAAACGAGAAAGTAATGTTAGAACACAAGGGCAGAAATGATGTGAGAGATGCTTAAAACAGGTACCATTTGCACATTCTTTTCTGTCCTTCAGTTTTATTGTGTTTTGGAGATGAGTCATTGCAGCTCCAAAGCATGAGCTTGTACTCAGCTGTGAACCACAGGGCAAAGCATCTCCTCTTTTGCCTAGAGGGAGTTTCATATATGCATAAAAAAAGAAAGCAAGCATAACATTATTGACTTCAGTGATGTTTCGGTGTTTCTCTGCTAGAGCAGAGGACCAGTTGGATTAAAACAGGAGAATGTGAAATCTATCAAGAGAATTCCAAGGAGATCCCAGGATTTACAGTGCACTAACGAAGACAAACTGACAGAAGGTTAAATGATGTCAGTTCTAAAGCACTAAAGCACTGTCTGGTGGGGAGAGCTGCAGCGCTGGAGAGGAGATGCTTCAAACCCATGCACAGTAAGTGCACAGAATGGTAGTAGGCATGATGGGGATTTCAGACCCATAACTGTTTAAAAATGTCTCAAAAAGTAGGAGCAGATAGAGCACCAATACTGCACAAGGACATCATTTGTACTCCAAGAATCAAAACTGTTCAATTAATGCATCTTCCTTATTCCCCTCATCAGTACCTACTGGTCTGACTGATCTGCATTTTGCCTACCTTCACACCAGGTTACTAGGAAAAGTTGGAAAACACCTCCAGAGGGGCCAGTATTTAGAGAGGACATGAGAGTCACTCCATTTTGTGGAAAATGCAACAGAAAGTAGCATTTGCTGTAGAACAGATGCACACTGAATTGATAATCCACAGCTCAAGATGATGCATATCAGGAAACACGCTGCTGGGATGTCAGTCTGTGCTGCAGAAATCAGACCTCACTTTGAATGTTATTTAAGCTTTCTCAAACAGGGCAGCTGTGTCATATGTACTCATTTTAGTTATTTATCCTTCCATTTATTAAAAGTACTTATCAATCACAAGTACTCTCATAAACACCAGTACTGCAGTTGCATGCATTTGCTCTTTGATGCTCAACAAAGCAAAACTGATTCCATCTTGCTACCCCACAACATGGATTAGGAGATAGTCCTCCCAGCCCCTCTGTTACTGCCACACACTGAACCATAGGGAGCAGATGACAAGTGCATGAAGTAAGAATGATGCATCTCCAGTCTGTGTTCCTCACATACTCCTCTGATGGCTGATACTCAGTGGAGTCTCTGCCAATCATTTTCTACTGCAACTTCAGTTCAGGCTCTGGCTTCACATGTTGTGTCTTCCTAGTTTAATTCACATCCATGAAATCAGCTGTAGTATTGGAAACATTTTTCCCTGACAATAATCATAGAAACTCTGGAGTAGAATTTACATAAAGCAGCACACCTGGTAGTTGTTCCTCCACATCACTCTGTGTCATATGTTCCTTCCTCCCACCCCTCAAAACATCAGTGCTATGATGACCAAAGCAAACCAAAACTGCAGCTCAAGCCTTTTACACTGCAGTCTCATTAGAACTCCATCACACAAGTGGTGATTCTAAAGTCAGAGGCTGGTACTGCACCTAAGGTAAAACACAATGGGCCACTTGCTCTGGGGATAAGAGCACCCTTCCACACCAGAACACACAACCCTTCATAAAGCCTTTTAAAAAGAGCAAAAAACCCAGCCTCTTCCTTCCCTCCTGCATAAAGCACAGAGTGCCAGTGCTAACACCAAGTTAACACCACACTGGGAGAGGAATGCATTTCGGAGGAGCTCCCATGTGGACCACAATAGCTGTTCCCAAACTCAGATTAGCATGGAGCAACTGAGAAAGCTGAAAAACAAAGGCCATTTTTTCCTGTTTTCTAGTGCATAGCAACAAGATGTTCTCATCCTACTATTGTCCTGATAACAGCTTACCCTGCTTTTTCTTGTATGATATTGTTCTCTTTAGTTTCCACTATGTTATATGTATGTGAATGCACTGACACACATGCACCAGAAAATTCTGCTGACATCACCACCAGCTAAAAAACACTTCAGCTTTTCAAGGTGTATGTCAGCATAATAAAACCTCACAGCTTGCTCTTTCATTTTGTTAGTAACATCTACTGGATTTACCTCAGCTAGGAGAATATCTGCATTTTAACTCCATCGAAGTAGAATATAATTGAACAAGTGACGAGCCACCCCTTCTTTTCTGCATGCAGTTACCATCAGATTAAGTATAGAGGACACCAAAACACTAACCTGTTTTCCTCAGAGAAGACAGAACTTCTACCCATGCATTCAAAAAAACCTGAGAAATGCTTTACTATTTTCCCTGCTTACAACTAAAAAGCTGCATAGCTGTGAGTGTAGTAGGGCCAGTAGTCCTCACATGAGGCTTCTGCATCTGTTCTCACCCAATCTGTGCAGCAGGCAGACCTCTATCTCTACTCAGTTCTGTCCTTTTCTCTTCCAGAGTTGTCAACTGGCCAAGACTGACCTTGGACCTGATTGTCACCTCATTTCTCTAATGATCACTATCCCCAACCCTGTATTGCTTTCCAGTCTTGGTGCTGTGGGATCTCATCTTTGTTGGTAAGGTCACAGCCATGGCCTACACATGCTTGTCCTTGGCTCTGAATTGATTGCCCACAGTGGTGGAGCAACGCTATTCTTGCTGCTCCCTCTCAAAGGACTCAGATATTCCTCCCTGTATATGTTTATCTATATGGCATCCCCTCAAGGCTGTACTGCCCATGGACATAATGACTGCTCTATACAACAGTGATTCAATTAAGAGAATCTATAAATGGCATCACCTTGCATTAAACTTTTGACTTCAGGTGAACATGGAGTAGACTTGACATTGGCAACTACTCAGGTCAGACATTTAACAAACACTGCATGGTCCAGGTCCATCTCTCCCCAGGGAAAGGCTGTTCTTAATGAATGCAATATGCTCACTTTACATTTTCCCAGAGCCAGGAGAGGTTCAGTTTGTCTCTGGCTAATATCCAAGCTCAAGCTGCACAGAAACACAAGATGACTGAATACACTAAACAAAAACAGAGTGAGGAAAGGGATAGACCATTATCACTTAAAAGAAGAATTTGATTGTTTTTTCCCCTACCCTGATTTTGTACCACTGGGGTGCCAGTCATTAGTGATTTTACTTCCAATCCCTCCTAATATGAGGAGAAAAATAATTAGATTAAGCCTAGCAAAGCCTTTGACTTCTGTTATGCACCTAAACCTTAACAATTAAATGCAGAATACTTATAAAGTAAGATTGAACACTTACACAAATACTCTTGAGTTCAGAAATAAATATGAGTGAGTAAACTCCAAAATTAAGACCTAAATTTGACAATAGACAAGCCAGATATTTCACAACAGGCAAAAATACATCTCCTCACAGCAAGCCAAGTAAAACAATGAATGTTTTCCTCAAAGCTTCTGTAAAGTATGATCTTTTATTGGTATTTTTGCAAAAGAGTTCAAGGCTTATATTCAGAGGTTTACAGATGATTTCTGAATAAGAAAAAAGATGTCCAAAAATGACCTGTGGGAAGTGTTTGGTTTAAAACAAAGACAACAGCATTCAGTTGCACACTAGTATCTAGGCTCTGTAAATTAATTTAATCTGAGGATAGTTTATATTAAACAAGGGGTCTTTTTAACTCAGACCACTGTCTCATGACATATACATTATCCACATGACTGAGAACCCCACAAAGATACAAACTGAGCAGAACTTCAATACTACAAAGGGCCTGGGTAGCAGATGGGTTTCTTAAACGACTTTAAGAGGTCAACTTCTGCATCTCTCAGTTCAAGAAGATGGTCAACGCACATCTCCTGAAGAATTCTGCTGGGCTGAGGCTCTGCTGCTCCTGCATGAGTTGTAACAACACAATGTACACATCTGTGCTTAAAAGAGAAAGAACATTTTACATTTGGGCCTTCTCAGAAGCAAGTTCCAGATCCTCCAGGTGCCTTCTAGTCAAGGGACTGACTGACTGTACATTTTCTGTTTGGATCCCACCTCCTGCTTATCTCCCTGCAAGACTGGATGGAGCCTCACTTCATCTTCAATACTCTAATGACTTCTTTGGTTTTATTAGATGTTTTCATTGATTTCATTTAATGATTTATGTATTACCTGTACTCTTAGTGATTAGGCATTTTTCTACTGAAGGTAAGACAAATTACAAAGGCAACCCAAACTGGTCACATAAAACAACCACAGCAGTCTCCAAGGAGATATTAATTGCCCAGTTGTGGGAACAAAGTAACCAAAGAAAAACAATACAACAGAACTGAAACCAGTTAGGGTGTTCACATTATAGACTGAAACCCAAGAACTTAAGAGACTGAGAAGACTGAACTTCAAAACCAGCAGAGTTGGCAAGCTATTTTAGTAACAGGCTGGCAACTTGTGTGCAACTGGTTGTTACAAGAGCAAATTCCTGCAGTTCGCAGGCTGTACCATTCCAGATGGGAACAAGGGGCAGATGCAACAGTATGGATGTAAGGGGCTCAACCTCCAGCAGCCTTTACCAGCTCCTCCTATTGCTTTGAAGATCTGAGTATATAAGCTGCTCTCTGGCACAAGATGGAATTAAGCAAAATCATTTATTTCCCCTACAGAAGACCAGATGCTCTAGGAGATATGGCAGAACAACATTTTCACATCAGAAAAGATGTTGTGCTTCAGTATACAATCCAAAAGAGGTGGGGGGCAAATAAAGAAACAAGTTTTATCTTGGATAATTGGTAGTTCAGCATGAGCAATCCAAAAGCAGAAAAGAATTCATCTTAGATAACTCTCAGACCAACCTGAGCATTGTTATACTTGAATTAGAGGAATTCACATTCCACTAACAAGTGGAAAAGTAATTATTCGAGAACCACCAACTCCGTCACTACTGCTGGCTTAACAGTCTTTTAGCTCCCATCTGGACAGTGCCTGTAGCATAACTTGCTTTCAGAGAAGCCATCATTGTTTGTTAAACAGCAGTTTTAAAGTACAATTATTACATCAGAAAGGAAAAGTGTAAAATAAAGTATTTTCTGTATTGTATTCGGTAAGATGGGGAAATCATCCAACAATTATGTGAAAGGGGAGCAAAGGTTTGTGAATGGGACAATAAAATTCAAATTCAGAACCTGCTCAACACACTGAGAATTAGTGAGCTGAAGGCATCATCCCCACTAGAGTACAGGAGGAAAAAGATCTCCACATTTCCCCCAGAACAGGTACAGCCTGTACCCTGTGCTACATTTTCTCCTAGCAGGAAGAACTGTATTGCTCAGCTGGAATGGGTTTGACAGCTACAGTCCTGCTTTGACAAGAGGGTGGCATGGTCCTGCACTGAACTCACCCCTGTACCAGCTCACCAGAGTCCCTGGACTGCCCCAGCCACAGGATCAGAAGCTGATGCCACCTCTACCACCAAGTTGCCATGTGTCCCTCCTGAAAATTGCTGATGGTGGCTGATGGCCTCAACACTGTGTAAAGCATGACTGATTTAAGTGAACATGTTGAATGCAGAAGGTTTGCATCACAGCCTGTCATCCTTTTTATACCTTTGCTACATGAGAAAGTATTGAAAAAAAACACTGGTATAATCACAAATATGAAAACAAAAGGTAAAGCAGTGCACATAGGAGATGCTGTTATTCTGCTGCTCCAGCACAAACATGAACAAGGAACAAGAGGATGTGAGAGGGAACAATCCTGCAACTGTCCTCCTCTGCGTACTGCTGTCCCTGTTAGTATCAGCAGCTACTCCTCTAAATTGTGACTCAAGGGGATAATTAAACCATCTCTGCTCCCATTCTGCCCACAGAGCAGAGCTGTTAGAGCAGTGCTGGCCTCTCCTGTGGTAGGGGAACAGCAGCCCCTTGGGAGAGCTGTGCAATCTGCAGCATGATAGGGACCTCTCAAATATTTTCTGAAGTCAGTAGCATTGCCTGCCACCTTCCATTACAGCTTTCAAACATCAAAGCTGCCCTTATTTCAGCATTTACTCAGGAACCATTGAGGTTTCAGTGAAACTGGGAAGATTAATTAAGTGATAGCAAGTTTGAATGTGAGAGATGAATGATTAAAAGTTCTCAAGGTAAAAGAAGGTACTATCTTTTCAGAAAATGGTACCTACTTATATTGATGAATTTCTTGCTCAGTGGTCTATAATGTCACTTCCAGATGAGAGGCTGGAGTGCTGTAAAGAGAAATTCTCTAAAAAGGACTCTGCTGACATTGTAACACCACTCAAGTAAAAAGTCAGATAATGCAGCATTACTCAAAACACTGCCAGGCTGATAATATTTTTAATTTATTGAAAAGAAAGATTTCCAATTTATTTGTCTTGCTGTAAGTAGTACCAGACCTATTTGGAAGAAAGTGTAAGTGTAGTTTAAATGATTACATTCAGGCCAATTCTCTCTACTTTCACTTGCAAGCAGATCTGCATTTCCAGAAATAGGACAACTATTAGAGAGGTGGCTCTTCCCAGGAACTTCTGGACAAGCAGGTAGAAGGGGAGGGGAGTACAGGCACAAGCAGTACAAGATTGTCCATCTGTAGCCCAGTTGTGCCTCAGGAGGTTGTACAGAGGACAGGTAGCATACGGTGTACCCACAAGATTCTATTTGCTTTGTGCTGAGCTGAAGGAGTTGATCCTGGGGAGCACACAGTTGGGGCAAAGGCAAACAAGCACCAACAAGCAATAACATTTTGTTTTAGGCTAGTGACCAGACAAGCTGAACAGAGAACAGGCTCCGTACCCCATTCGTAGTAGTTTCTCATGTTATCTGCTTCTTCTGAACTCCTTAATTTATTAAGTGATTAAAAAATTAAGCCTTTCCAATTTAACTAATCTTTAATCCACTGCAGGTTAACAAGGCCATACCAGAGCAGCTCATACACATTCACTAGACTCTTCACAAAAGTGGCACAAGTAAACAGTTGGGTTTTTTTTTTAAATTTCAGAATTCCCTCCACTTTCATTTTTAAATCACTTTCTTCACTCCTTATCATAGGGCAATCACAGGTCAAACATATCCAACAAAACACAAACAACCCTCTGCTGTGCAGTATAATGAAACTCACCTTGGAACCAGTCATCGATGAAGAAATCAATAGCACACATCTGAAGAAAGCAAGGAGGTTGTAATATCATCTGTATGCTTGGCACTTACCAGTGATAACAATCCCTGGAAGAAATCTGCTATGCTTCTCTATATTTTTAGTCAGAAGGATCCAAAGAATTATGAAGTTGATTTTGAGTAGTGCTTTAAACTAAAAATCAGTCTAGTGTTTAAATTGAGCAGTGGATTGAAGGGTCTAATTGCTATTAACCCATGACTAAGTAAAAAGAACTACAATTACTGACTGTAAAAAAAAGTTTGTGTTGCTTTTCACACTGCCCTGAAACAGGTAACTGATTTTGAGATGCTGAGTGCATGCTAATTCCTGAGGTATCTTTAGCAGTTGGGGGAGTGAGGTTCACAGCCTCTGCAAAAAAACATGCCTGGTTGAGTTAGTTGATTTCAGCTGTGTCCAGAGACAGGACACTTCTAGACCATTCAAGCACTTATTTGCTCAGACACCAGATACTGCTGCTCCCACAGCTCCGCCCTCAGTGATCTCTTGATTATTTCCATTATATAGCACAGCAGCAAAAAAATGGGAGAGAAAAAGTGATCAAAAATAAGCTAAGGCTGTGAGAATGAAGTTCTTCAGTGAGCTGTCTTGGACCAAACCACTTCATGTAAAAAGCCCATTATTCACATCCTGTCCATTTGGAGATGTGGAGTAAAAATCTGCCCACATGAGGGAAGGACAACTCGAGCAATATCTTTATACCACAGGCTTTTCTCTGCAATGCAACCCGAGGCACAGAACAAGAAAAACTGCTTGAAATTCATGCCTCCCAGAATACTATCTATTGAATGTCTCTTGCCTACAGGAAGCTAGAACAATAGGTGAATCAAAGGAAAAGGGAAAAAAAAAAAACATACAGAAAAATCACCCTGTCAGGGGCCATAGAATAGGAGCTGAGAGGCAAGTACCAGAAATAGCCACAAAATTGATCTTATTTCTGTAAAAAGAAAAATTTGAAGGTTTTGCTGGGGGAAGGGAGAGGGAGGTGGAAAAAAACCCTAGACCAGAGCACCTCACTGCTCTGAAACATCACTAAGATATTTCAAGTGTAAAGCTGTGCTCTGTTATCCAAGCTGAACTTAATTATGCAAACATGTTGGGTGTTACAGTCAAAATAAACAGACTCCTGATATATCAGAAATATAACATTTACCCAAGGAATTTTCCAATAACTTTTTTGTTGTAGTATGTAAGCTACATGCAGCCAAAAAGCCCTACCACCCTTGATGCCCTCAGCAAAACCATTCACCAGCTGAGTCTGGAGGCAGAGAGAATTTGCTTTACAATGGAATGCTCAAGTCCCATAGGGCTGCAAGGTTGCCTCCCATCCTCAAGTCCTCCACAGCTGCAACCTGTTATCAGAGCACAGGGGAAGGGGGTGCAGGAGTGTGGAGGAGGAAAGAGCCATTTCTGGCTATTTTTTCCTCCTCAATCTCTATACTGAAAGCTTAGCAAACAAAGTGGCTCTATCACTCAGGAAGAATCTATGATGATAATCTGTATTGTATTAAAAGGAAAGCTAATAGCATTAGAAGTGGTCAAGTCAAGAACCAAAGCATTAAAATATCAGAAGGTGGCACTTTTAGCTTAGCTCACCCCTCTTGGGACATATCATAATATATTATGACTTAAGCATGCCTAGTTTATAATTTGCTGTTCCAAAAAGGCTATTTTCCCAGTTAGATCATGAAATAATGTAGTATCAGCAAATGTTACCCACCAAGCTATCAAATATTATGTGGACTGAGGTGGATTTTTTTTTCAGAAACTAAACCCCAACATGTTTGAGAGCACACAAAACCAAGTTTAATAGACAGGACATTTAGTTGCCAGATTCCAATCTCTCCTCCCAATTAAGCAGGAGGCCACTTTCACAGGGATGTTCTTATTTAACACATTGTAGTACCTCCTGAATTCGCTTCCAGTAATGGTCAAAATATTTAATAAGTACTCCTAAAATGGGAATATGCAAGTGCAACAAATATCCAGCTAAGAGAATGTTAACCAGAATGATTTATATGAAGCTATCAGGGATTGAAAACAGGATTCTTTAAGTGAAAAGCATTAGACTCTCAACTGCACATGTTACATATATTACCTATTTTTCTCTCTCATTTACCAACTGTAAACACTTTCTTTGCCAGCTAAAAAGGCTGATCAGTAAATGAGTCTTGATTTTCTCCTAGGAATCAGCTGAATGCACAAATACAGTCCCATTTAATTTAGTTAGAGCTGTGTGTGCATGTTTGAGGCCAATCTGTGCATGGAAGCACTGTTGGCTCTGACAGCAGCAGGCAGGGCAGCGCAGCAGGCAGGGCAGCCCAGCAGGACCCCCCTGAGGCTCCCTGAGCACCCAAGGGCTGTGTACCCTTAGAGCAGCTACACCCACAACATGGATGCTTGGTGTGCCAGATGCCACTCAATAGAAAAGTTGGTATTAAGAAGCCTAATTAATGATTTATATTACACAGCACCAGTAGCTTTTTTAATGCCTTGAACATAACTAGCTGGAGGTACTAGTAAGAACTGCTACACAAATGGATATGCCTCAAGTCAGCAAAAATTACAACATCTAAATGAATTTAAACCAGAAATAAATACAACTCAGGACATTCTATGATACTATGATACAGCCACCAGATCAGTCTGATACTTGTGTATCTCTAACAGCTAGCTGGGAGAAACATGCTATTAAGAGGCAACATAAACCAGGAGAGCTGTACTGCAATTATAGGGTGACAAGGCTGTAACACTGACATTTACACTTCTTATAAATCAGCTCCTCAGACAGCCCTGAGCTGTAAAAGTGTCAGTCAAACCTCAGTCCTCAAACTACCACAGTTTTCCAGAATATTACCCAGCTGGACCCTCATGTCATCACCTCAAGAGCCACTCAGCCAGCCAGAAAGCAAAAGGCTAGAGAAGTACTTGGGAAGTTTGCTGGATTCCAAAGACAAAAACCCCACAGAAACAAACCACATTTGCATTTTGCTGGTGACTATAACTTTCATACTCACTGAGCAATAAATATTTGGGAAAACAATTACACAAAATTACAGGCCAAAGTACTTTGTTCCATCCACAAATAGAAATATGTTTGTAAAAATGTGCACCTGTTCCAGGTTAACAAGAGTCTGAGCTGTTTTCATGTTTGGTATAAGCAGTATTCTACAAAGATCCTTAAAACAAACTCCTAAAGCAGGAAGCATGCACCAGGGCAGATCACTGCTGTGTGCAGTTTATTCCTTTCTCCCAAGTTTCAACAAACTTTGCTTCTCTACTCAGTTTTATCACTGTTTCCTGATAATTTAACTTAAATTCCTAATACCCATTCAGTTATCCAGTCTCTAGAGTACTTTACATTGAAAGCAAATCCTGTCCCAAAGGTGGTGAAATGTTGGGGCTATCTCCTGGGCTGGTGAAAACAAAGGATGCCATCAGCTCTTGGGGAACTGTGCTGAATTACTCTGTCTCCTTTAGCTCAGAGAGCTGAATTAATATGTTCACTCTGACAAAAGGAGTTCATTAGATGAGCTCTGCTGCATCGTGATGGGGAAATCTAAAAGGTTAGTGCCCTTGTCTGTTCTCCTGGCTCCACACTGTAACTGATTGTGCTTTGAATTCATACACCCTTCTATGAGCTGGTCCACATCCACTTCTGCCAAGTCTGCAAAGTGGGTGGTAACTGCAGCCACGAGATTAGGTAGGGAGCAGAGGACTCCTATCTCCTGGCACACCCTCAGGTTAGTGGGCAGAGCTCATTCACCACAATCTTCTATACTCCTGGATGTTATACTGGCTCCTAACACCCTGCTCAGCTCACCCCATCACTTGGGCATCATGGGGTAAATTCTAACCCAACTGAAATCAGCAGAAGGTTTGGGGTTTGTTGTTTGGGTTTTGGTATTTTTTTTAAGTGATATCAGTCTCCTTTTTGCAATATTAATAGTTAACTCAATGTTTTATATCAAGTCATTTGAGGCATTATTATTTATGAGGAATCTAGAATACAACACATGAAAAAAGCCAAAACAATTAAGAACAAATCTTTGCACCCCCTTAGACAATCAGTCTGTGTTTTCAAAGTAGCAAGAGCAAACTTCACAAGCTGCAGACTGGAGCCAAGCCTTGTGCAGGATACACAGCCATTCAAAAGGTGAGTAGCAAAAACAAAGTTTAACAGAAGCATATATGGCAGCTATGCTAAAAGAAGCAGAAACTTCGTAATTGTCTCCATGTATTTAAGTCTTTTCAACCACAAAAATAGAAAATTCAACATTAAACAGACTTTGAAGCAGAAGAGGCAAAGATGGTGTCACAGTAAGGGAATAAGCCATTTTATCCAGGGTAAAAACCAGCCTTGCCACTTCCCATTACCTCATTAATTCTGGTTATTGTCATTAATAATCACAAACATAACTTAACCAAATTTACATCACTCTGAAATCAAAGGGCTCTTCCCCACTCAAGGGTTTCAAAAGTGAAACATGCAGGAGATAAGAGTCTCAAAAGACAGTCAAACCAGCTCGTAGGAACACAGGAACAAGCCTACACCTATGCAATGCTCTCAGTGTTAGAGCACTCTACAAAGCCCTTCTGGTAGCTGTACTTTTTCCTTCCACAACTTTTAAAGTCCACATTTTATAGGAGAAGCAAAATCACAAGCAACTCACCAGATCAGCTCTGACAAGGTTTGAGGAACTCACTCCACGCAACTGACTGGGCCAGCGTAGTTTTCTGCCCCTGCTGCCCGTGCCCACAGCACACGTTAACACCCCAGCACCACTGAAAGACACAGCACTTGTCAAGAACTTGTCTCCACAAGCTTCTCATCAGCAAGCTCTTCAAGAACACAGCCATCTTACTTCTGCCAAGCCAGCTGCCCCAAAGGAGCCATTTTATAAAGCACTCTCTCCATTCCTCTGCTGGCAAGTAATCTGCATTTATGACTTATACCTGATCCTCACCTCACTGCCTACACCTGTGCAGACACCCACCCTCTTTTGGGCTGGCCACTGTGATTCAAGGTCAATAAGCTCACACTTAGGAAAACATAAGCCTATTCCTTCCTGCTGTTTCTAGTTTTCATTATTTATAAAGGGAAAAAAACCCTGAAATTGTGCTTTACTCAAGAAAAAAAAAATTATTTTTTTATAGAGGGAGAGAATGAGAAAAAGGGTTTTAAGCTAATGGCAGTAAAGGGAACACCAACAAACAAGTATCCTAGCCTTCAAGAACAGAGATTTTGAAAGCTCAGTGAAAGTGTAGACAGACAGAAAGCCCAACAGAAATCTTTCCATTTACTAGAGCAACCTTAAACTAAGCCTATGGCAATTAGGCTCAGACACACAACTGAACAGATCACCGTGTGCACTATCTCCTACCAAGTACTTGGGGTAATTTCTATTAATTTTACCTTAATAACAAACTGGCAGTAAAGGTGCTGATACTTATTGCTGAGCATTGCTTTGATAAAACCAATCCTTAACACTGACCACAATAAACGAGTTAGGCTTGTATATAAAATTCATACTTAAAATAGCTATGAATCTTCCTAATGTGTCATTTGACATTTGTTATTACTTGGCTGTGGACTGGATTTGAATATTTTATGAAATATTTATGGCAGAAGGGGATATAGGATACAGAAGAGCAAGACACATACAATATGCTGAAGATTAGTGACAATTATCACAAGGGTAAAATTAGTATAATCAGCCATCACTTTCTTATGAAAAAAATACAGATTTAATTGGTGGCAGGTGGATATTTCTTCCACTTTAAAACTGCATTTTGTTGGGACTGATTTGCATATTTTTCTTCACTTTTGTAAGATTAAACAAAATTCTGTTTAAAAGGGAACTTTGGCTAATTAACTCCTGGTAAACAGAGAAATGTTATGTTCTCTATAAATAAATATTTTGTAAACTCCCTTTTCATCCCCAATAATTTGTCAGAAGAAGAGAATCATAATTATGTGCAGTACAACCAGCCAAGGTGCAACAGATTGTGAGAAGGTAAAAGTGGAATTTAGGAAAAAAACCATATTGTTTATTTTGTTGTCCTTACTGGAATGTGGATTGAATTTAAAAGTTTCAATTAAAAGTTACTGTAAAAGTTCCATGATTGAAAGTGTTGAAAACTTGGTCCCCTGTAATCCTCTCCAGTGATAATGGCAGATCCCACTTTAGAGACAGAAACACCAAGCTAGGGGACATCAGCTCTTACTGCATTGAGGGTCTTGAAAATGAGCTGTGTTTGCTACTTCTCTAGGTACATTCTGTGTTAGCTCTTCACATGTAACATCACATCCTTTCCCAGCTGAACCCCATAAACTCCCTGTGCAGTGCTTGTATATTGCCCATGTCTGGCAGCTTGAACTCTGTGAGCCAAAGTAGCATCTTTCATTCAGTATGGAGAAAAAAAATAAAAAGATTAAACAGGTGAAAAAAAGTTTTCAGACTGAATGGAAATTCACCTCTTTTGAGTTGTGCAAGCCTTGAGACAGCACACACACTTTGAAGAGAATTCCAGGTTTATTATATACACTGCTAAGGCAGAGGCAGCGAAAAATAAGTCAAAAATCTGCCCTCATGTACATTTCTGCCTCATCCACTGAAATCATATATTTAACAATGAGCTGTATTGCCCTGCACAGCAAATCTGTAGCTGATAATCATGCAACAAGACTTTCAAGGGATAGCTGTGGCTGAAGGATCTCTAAATACATGACTCCAGTCAGGGTTAAAACCCTTTACTTGTAGAGGAGTCTGGATGGGACTTGCTAAAATGCCTTACATTTGTAACTTGTGCCTCTTCTACACGGACTAAAGAAAGCAACACAGTGACAATGAGACCAGTGTATAATTGCATTAACATAATTAACACATCACCTAATTAAAAAATGAAAGCACAAGGCATGCTGCTAGTTTGACCTGGGATTAGTACTCCCATAGAGCTTTACACTGTTGTTTTCCTTGCTATACCTCTTTCCCTGCTGGAAGATTAGTATCTTTAGGACCATGTTTATTTCTATAAATCAAATATTTATTTACCTTTTTTTAACAATAAGGTTTCAAGCTATTTGATACCAAGTTTCCCGTGCCCACCAGAACTGCTTCTCATGCAAATGCTCTGTGATTTTGCTCTCTTGAAATCTCTAGGGTTTAGGTGCTTTGAAACCTAATGGGATTATGGCACAAACACAGCAATGTACTCTGCATAATAACACCCTATTTTAAGGCATTTTGTTGTTTTTACCTAGAAGCAGACCTAAAAAGCTCTCTCTTGAGAAAAGAATAAATAAATAAATAAATAGAATCTATTTAAGCAGATAATTCAATTCCTTCAGAGACTCTGAGTTCTTCTCTAAGTGCATACATCCAATTTCCATTAGCATTTAAAGAAACATGAAGTAAGGAGAGATCTCTGAGCCCATTTCTTTGGCTGTTTCAAATATCCTGGCTGCAGAAATGTTAATGTTTTTTATGTATTACCTCCTTCTGCTTCAACCCTGTTAAATTTAGGTGTGCTGTTTATAAATCTGAATGTGTTTGAGTTAGTCTATGTTTTGCCTGTTGGTTAGGCACTATTCATTTTCTTCCAGAAAGCACAGCTGTCGTTGCTTCCATTAGCAAAGGATACTTTTGACTTACTATTTGAATTATAATATTGATTTTTTTCCCCCAGTACTGCTGTTTGGTAAAGAGCATTGTTAAATCACTCAACAAGTTTAAACCCTTGAAAATGGGGTTTTTAATGGAAGTGCTGGCACACCCTTAGCCACACCATCATGAGCTGCTGAATGGAGCCACACTGACCCCCTGCAGAACTGAAGGACCAAATGCCTTGAAATAGAACTTGAGCAACAGAGTTCTGAGGTGATACACTGCTTCAACTCAAAATAAATTCTATGAAATTCAAATGAGCCCTTGGAAGGGATAACTACAGCTGAGGTGCTAGGAATGTCTCACAAATCAATCATCCCAGGTGTGAACAGAATTTTCAGGTTGGTTTCCTACATATTTTATTTTTGTGGATCTCTTTGAAGTTGAAATCTCTTTATATTTGTAACATCCTTGCCCTTGAGTCTTTCTTCTTTTCTAAATATGCACTCATTCCCCATAACCCTTTTATTCCATGCTGTTTTCCAGCCATTCCTCCCTTGCTATGCCTTTCAAGAGCACATTGAACTGAGGCCCACCCAGATCCACATTACATTTTTGGTTTTGTCCCACATACTTCCTGCAAGCACTTGAGTAGCTGGAATCTCTCTGGATCTTCCTTAACCAGCATTTAGGACATAAATACCCTCATGGAAATCAAAGTTACAATGAGGCCTTGGGCTGCTCTCAGGTCATGCCCATACCTCACCTGTGTCATCTCATTAGCTCATAGCTCACATAAAAACATTCACCTGAGCAGGTACGGCAGATCAGGTGATTGCTGCAATGTCACACACAAACTCATCCTAAAATAACATTTTTATGTGCTTATTCCTTCAGAAGAAGTCATCTCTACAGGCCTCATGGCCAGTGTAATATTTTAGTGTTTCTAGTGTAATTGTTTCCCCCTAAATAAGCACTATAGCAGAATGCCTTTCTAAGGAATATATATAGGCAAAATCCTACACACTTGTTGAGGCCTTTTCTTAAGTAAAAAAACAATGGAATCTCTGAAGCCTCAGAGGCATTCTTGCTTCACTAATACTCTTATATTAGAACAAATAAGTGTAGATTTTTTGTATGATATCCAATTGAAATATCACATCAGCCTGTGGTTTCCTGTTGAATGATTAAATATTGTACCAAAATAATTTAGTGCTGCTCTTTAGGGGGAAAACATGATAAGAAAAACAGAGAGAATATATGTATTGAGAGGCTATGCAGCAGACTGAGATGGAGGTCCCCCTGCTCCTCACTGCATTCCCTTCCCTGCTGCAGGGCACTCCTAAAATCTTACTGGGAAGATGTGCAGTGGAAAAGTGCCTGGTCTGTGTGGTCACAGGGATAGAGGTGGTGTTTTGCAGCCATGAGTGGGTGGAGGCTGGCCTAGAGCCTCTCCTGTGCAGTGCCAGGCACACGGCTGATCCTCCCCTCTTTTCATAAAGGCCAGCTAGAAAAACCTTGTCCTTGACTGCTTGGCTCTCAAACACTGTGCTGGAAGTGAGAGGGTTAAAAGAACAGCTCTTTGCAGTTTTAGTTGGCTTTTGAAAAGCTAGATTTCTGAGATAGTGATTAAAAGATGAATTCAGCCAGTGTCCTTGAGACAGTTAATGAGATATGCTAATTTAAAATAAATAGGTCTGGTATGAATTCTTGATAAGAAAACATCTGCTTGGATCTGTTGTTCACTTTCAAGGGAGGTAACTGGGTCTGAAGACAGCAAGATGTGATAAGGAGTATGCAGCCATCTTGAAGGCAACTCTTTAAAAGGACTGATGTTTTTTAAGTTAGCCCTGGAAGGCATTTCTTCCATCTGACTTCTTTAGGATGTAGGGACTGAGAGGCAGGCCTGGGGCCAGGAAGCCACCAAGTGAATTAAAAGAGGAACCTAATCAGCCATCAAAGCCATCAGGGAGAAAAGCAGTACTGAGGCCCTACACTTTCCCCAAAGAGCTTTAGGATATCTGACAGAGAGAATGGATTTTGCCTGAAAGTCAACACTAGAAGGAACTCAACATAATCATCCTCTGCAACAACTACGGAGCATTTAACCCTATATTTCACCTGCATGGCACAGTGTGGGTGCCAGTGAGCCAACACAGAAGGTATTTTACTTTCCCTGACCTTGGCAAGTGAAGCAGAATGACTTTATAATACCAATGGACACACAGGTTTAGGATCTGGAGGCTCTGAAGGTTTTATTATTGGGGTTGATTTTTTTTCTTAGTCACAGTAATGTGCTATCACATTTATCTATAAACCTCCTTGCACCATCCCTTACATGTAAGCAGCTCAGACAACTCCTCTGAGAAGTCACAGAATAGCAAAAGGTGGCAGAAAAAATCATACTATTCCTTTGTAGCTGGTTAGCTCTCCTCTAAAAAGAGGAGATCATCTCTTTTCATCTCCAAGATCATGACATTTTGTCCAACACCACAGAAGCAAAGCACATGTGTACAAGAAGCTCACATCTCTGGCTATTAGCTACAATCATGCTTATGTCCTCTTGCTGAGGGGTTTGGAGCTTTGCAGCCATATAGTGATGTAGTGTACATGCTATTACAGTCCAGATTATGGATACTGGCCTTTCAAAAATTTCAGATCCAGCCATTTGAACTTTGTTTTTAATTCTACACAAATACTCTATTATGGGGTTTTAATTGTACAGCACACTCTCAGGCAGTGTCAAAATCTACTGGTTAATTAATGTCTTGTGCTTAATAATACAAAATTGGGCCTTTAACTGCTCTCCACCTTCCAGTTTCACCACTGACACCAGGAGCGGCCCAAGCTCAGTGCTGTCTCTGTGCCTGAGGTCATGCCAGAAGAGGACATACTATCTCAGAAGTATTATTTGCATCCATCAGCCTGACTTGAGCTGAGGTTGTTCTCTGTGGTGTGCTGGGATCAAGATACAGCTAGAAGATTCTATTTCATTTTGACATTTCCTCACCTCTGGCTGCACTGCCTTTAGGGACATGGCAAAAAGTAAATGCACTGCACCCACAGATCTGATCTCATCCTTTAGATATTCTGTCTCTAAAACAGTGACACCTCCAAAAAGGACCTGACAGAGTATTTGGAAAACGTGACAGTACTTTCCTATGTGCTGGTGTCTCACTGCTGGCTTCCTTGTGCAATCAGAACACACTTGCATAGATTCAAATTCCTCAATTTCATGCCTAGTAATAGCAGTCAATTCTTAATTTTAGTTTCTCTCTGTCAAAACCAAACTAATCAAGAAGCTAAACCAGATCATTTGACATAAAATATCTATTCTTAGTGACATAATTCACTACTATTATTGTCAGACACATCATCTTTGCTTATCATGTTTTTCTCATTTTACTGAGCTGCTTTGTTCAGTCCTGTGGACATGTGCAGTCAGCATCATGCTGAGTCACTTAGCAAGTGAATCAGATATTTTTATAGTCCAGAATTTTATGTTTGCACTGAGAGCTTGCAGCTAGCAGTAACTTAAGCTTCAAATCCACTTTACTCATGTCTTTAATGTAGAGTTTGACCCCTGAGTTGATTTGTGACAATAAACTGAGAATTTTATAACAAATTGTATGCACTGATGTACACTTGGTTAGTTGTAATTATGAAAGATGATTGCCTCCTTCTCAGTTATTGCTCACTGCTGCAGATGGATACTCAACTTCATGAATAAATGATCTATACCAACACAGCAAGTTCTGTTACCCTGAATATTTTGTTCAAATGGTGTCTATAGCAATACTCAGTATATGTAATGTAAGTAGAAATGTTCCAAAATATTCTATACAATTAATGATTAGCAAGGCTGCAAAGCTGATTCCAAACAGTTGCTTATGTATCATGTAAAACAGGAATGTCTGAAGTTGTTGTATTTGCATTTCTCTAGGAGAGGGCTTGGAACTGGGGACAGATTCAGCTTAGCAGGTATTAACAAAGTTGTCACTTGCCTTTAATTTAAAAAAACAGTCATACCTCTAGGTAGTATACATCAGTAAAACTTTAAAAGATTCAATATATATTTACCACAGAGTCTCCATTCCTAAGTCATCTAAGTTTGAGCTTCACTGCATAAAGGACAACAAAAAATCAACTTACATTACAATTTCTAAGTAATTCAGCAGAGAAGGAAAATCTAGACTGCATTACTCTTTACATTGCATAAACTGCTTTCTATGTCTTTAATAAGATGAGCTTAATGGTTAGTCATTAACATGTTTATAGATATTTAACAACTAATCTATTTTATAATCTCAAGAACCACTTTGAGGAATATCTTTGTCATAATTCTCTTTACTACAGTGTAATTCAAAGGTTCCACTTGCACTTTCAGCTATGTTGCATGAGTGCTAATGAAGCACACCACCAAATCCTTGCTTTTCTGACACTTGTACCTTGGTTAATCACCTTTATGAACATGCTACTCACTCTTGTAAAACAGATTAATAATCTGCATGAACCATGCTGGGAGCCAGCTGGGAGGCTCTTCATAAAACACCGTGGGGATAAAGGTGAAGACTAGCTGACTGGCAGTGTTCAGAAGAGCTGAGGTTTTCACCCTCCCTGCTCTTGTGACTTAAGCTTTGGTTATTATGATTAAGTAAATATTAACAGTATACCTTGTACAGCCTGGAAAGCTCTGCAGAGGTTGGAGCTCTGTTGCTTATAATGCTCTATAGACACAAGAGGGGTTTGCACTCAGGCAGGCTCTGTTTGGACAGGAGAGGAGGAAAGGTGTAGGCAGGAAAGACATTGAGGTGCAGAATCATGTCCAGAGCAGGACAATGAAGCCGGGAAGAGTCTAGAGCACATGTCTTGTGAGTAATGGCTGATAGAACCAGGGTTGTTTAGTCTGGAGAAGAGGAGGCTCAGGGGAGACCTTCTCATTCTTTACCACTCCTTGAAAGAAGGTAGTAGTAAGGTAGAGCTCAGTCTCTTCTCTCAAGGAACAAATGATAGGACAAGAGGAAATGGCTTCAAACTGCACCAGCAGAGGTTCACATTGGATGCTAGGAAGAATTTCTTCACTGAGAGGGTTATTAGGCATTGGCAGAGGCTGCCTAGGGAGGTGGTGGAATCACCATCCCTGGAGGTGTTCAAGAAACCTGTTGTTGTGGTGCTTGGGGACATGGTTTAGTGGTGAGCATGGCAGTGCTGGGTGGATGATTTGACTCAATAATCTCAGAGGTCTTTTCTAACTTTTATGATTCTGTGAGCAGACATCTGGCACACAAGGAACCAGAAAAGCATGCAGAA
This sequence comes from Galbula dea, assembly GCA_013399015.1. Lineage (NCBI taxonomy): Eukaryota > Metazoa > Chordata > Aves > Piciformes > Galbulidae > Galbula > Galbula dea. The sequence continues at coordinate 2,659,904 of VWZX01000352.1, forward strand.
AGTTTCTGGCTCTGTAAAGAACAGGATCCTAATATCCTGAATTGGAAGTGTAACATCCTCATTTCTCTTCAGTTCCTTTCTGAAGGGCAGGGGATTTACAAATCAGTTCAGGTTGCTCTGCAGAGTGCTCTGCTGAACCCAGAAGCCAAGCCAGATCTTTCCGCGTTATTTCTAAGTGACCAATATAGAATCACTGAGTCTTGCAGATACCTGCAACACATGGACACTGGGCAAATCCTGCTAGTGCCTGTAATATCATGATGAACTGACAGAGTTATGTACATTTTATGTGGTTTTGTGATGCAACTTGGGGATATGATTTATCCTTTTTGCCATAATCAGTCAATCAGAGAAGCTGGTACCTTGCCACAGACAGAAACAATGCATTGACACTGCCTGACTGCAATAGATTAAAATTTAAATTACCCTCTGGTCTGCTGTACAAATCATATTAACTGATCCTAAATACACAAAAAAGGCAGTACAATAAAATTCAGAGAATGAAAAATCACTGATTTTCTTTATGTAATGTGGAAGAACATATTGGATAAATGTCTCAAGTTTACTTACCAAATGTTTATAAATGCTAAGACCATTTTTTAAAGAAAATGAGTATAATATTCTAAGTTATGAAGACATTCCTCTCTGACACTTCATTTGGCAGCTTTAACCACAGCCTGGGTAGAAATCAATTTGCAGGAATTATGAATTGCTTTTTAATTTAGGGGCATGCACAGCTTAATTGAGAAAGTGTGTTAAAAGTCGACAAGCCAGAGTCACATCTAAGTAACTTAGGTTCCCCATGGCAAGCCCACAATAATCCAAGGATCAAACTGCAGCAGCTTTCTTTCAGTAATGAAGTGTACAGTGCCAGGAAGAGTCATTCTGGTCACACAGGGAGTTCCTGCAATAGAACACTGCATGAGACCTTATACTGAGATACATGTGTGAATTAACTTCTGTAATGGTCCAGGAGAGATTCTGCAGTTTTCTGTTGTTTCCCTAGATACTTTTATATCTGAAATACTGTGCATATTTCAGTATACAAATATTATCCTTGTCCAATTGCCTGGGTCCTTTCTCTTCTAATTGCTTCGATAACAGTGCATGGAACATGAAATCAGTCCTCAGTCGTTTCATCTGAACACTTAGATAAGACACTTAGGCACATGGTGTGACTGTGGAGTTGTCCTGTGCCTAAACATGAGTTGGACTAGATGATCCTAATGGGTCCCTTCCAACTCTGGCAATTCTGTGATTCTGTGAACTGTGTATTTGTGGAACTCTTATTACAGTTTATCTGCATATTTGGGATCATTCTGGTTTTCCCTACAGAGAATCATACTGACATGCATCAGAACAGGTAGCTTCTGATAACATATAAGTATTTATGTTTGTTTCTCTGAATCCTATTAAATTGTTTTCATCAGAAAAAAAAACAAAAAAAAAGTTTAATACACAAGGTCCAAAGACAAACTCTGTTTTTGCAAGGGGCAAGGTGGCACATTATTTCAGGTGTTCTCCTTGAAGGCTCTCCAGCTCAGCCAACATTTCTTCTCAGTCACATTCATGTTCTTTCACATGCTCAGTGTATTTCCAAAGTGTTTGCTGCAAATGAGTCTTAGGCATTTGCTTGCTGTACAGAGCTGCTTTATCATAACCACACTCAGCTACAGCAAATCACTTTATTAAGGAACAAAATAATTAACTGACTTCCAAGTGTTTCATGGGAGTGTCCTGATGCATATCCACCTCTCACACATGGTGTGCACCCCAAGGTTAGAAGGACATTACAAACAGCTGGCAGGACATTGGCTGTGTTGGCATCACTACTACAGGGTTTCTTTTCAAATTTGGAGTTAACAAACCACAATACAGCAGCATAAAAAAAAAAAAAAAGGTTCATGGCTTGAACCCTGCCAGATGGAATATGGAGACAGATCAGGAGAACTTGCCAAAAAAATGTGTGTGTGCATGTGGGTGCACAAACCCTTTATAAAATTAAGCAATCTCTTGAAATTCCTCCACTTTGAGAAGCTTCAAAGCAAATGTACTTTCTTCTGCCAATACCAAGAAGGAGTTACCCCATTTATATTCATATAGACATTAGCTTCATCCAGCTATTTGTACACAAATCTTCCTATAAATCTAATGCACTTTACTGCTTCTGAGTTAGAGATATGATCCTATTTATGATACATATATTCACACTTGTAACTGTTCAATAAGAACACAGGTAAATATTTTTATGTCAATACACTAGCTTCAGACCTTCCACTTTTACTAATTACCTGTTCTTTCTAACTGGTTGGTGAGTCATGTGCTGTATTTCCACTTGAATTGTGTGAATAGGAGTTTTTAAAATAGCAGAATGTGGAACAAAAGGTATCTCATTCTCAAATAAATACTAATTTATGAAAAACCAGGAAGCTCATTACACAAATATTGACAAATAGGGAAACAAAACCTGTAGGTCCTTCTATAATAGATACAAAGCGAGGCCTCAGCTGGCAGTAATCTGCATAACTCTAGTAGATCATAGGAAGCTACAGCAGTTAAGACAAGCTAAGAGGATGTGAACTTTCGCTTTTTGTGTCTCCATTGTATTCCTCCTTTGTCATGGCCTTTTTACCTTGCATAAATATGTGTCAATTAACTTTAATTAAGATAATAGCATCATAGCTATTCTACTCACACTTAACAATGGTATTAAAAAGGTTCAGCTCCTTTAGATTTTTGCTAATGAAGCTAGTTCACATCAAGAACAAAGCAATGTTGCCAGGTGTGACATCAAAATTCTCCTCTGGAAAGATTCAGAAATTTGGTGATGTCCTGACGCTGAATGAAGGTCAAAATCTCAAAATTTTTCAAAAACTAAGAAATAGCTAATACCCTGCTGAAATGAGACATAAAATGTGTATGCTAGAACAGCTAGCAGAAGCAAAGGACAAAAATGATAATAATGGTGAAAGGATTTTTCCAATGGACTAAATTTTGACTAGTACTAGTAACAATCTTCTCTACTCTCATTTGTCATAGTCTCATAGACTCATAGAATCATTTAGGTTGAAAGAGACCTTTAAGACCCTTGAGTCCAACAGTTAACCCAACACTGTCAAGTCACCACCAATGTTTCTCAGCACCACATCTACATATCTCTTAAATCCCATCAGGGATGGTGACTCCACTACTTCCCTGGGCAACTTGTTCCAGGGCTCGAGAAGCCTCCTGGGGAAGAAATTCTTCCTGATTTTGTCATAGGTGTATAAAGATACTATTTTTAACAAGTATAAACACTGTACTGAAATAGAATAGTTCAGCCCTACAACAACCATTCAGCCCAACTGCCAACTTTCAGACTGTAAGAGAAACCTTGGCTCCTGAACTATTTATTTTAAACAGGCTGGGTGAGCAGGAGGCAGTGCTAAGCCACCTTTGGACTCTGCCCTCTGGGGCTCCTGGAAATCAGTTTGGGCTTTGTTGCAGACAGCCTTCTCTAGTCTGATCTAATGTGCTTTTGCTCCAGAAAATCATCTCATAGCTATGAGCTCTTGCTGTAGCTGGTACCCCATCAACTGAAGTAAATAGGAGACCATTTAGGGTTGGCTGTATTGGCTCAGCATTACCTGTTAGCATTAAATCCTTAGCTTTGGGGTTAGAGCAGTTTTGAAGTCACAGAAATGAGTCTCAGCAAGAACCACTCACCTCCAGTCTGTAATTAATAATATGGAAACCTCCTGATGACTTCCACTCCTATTTCTAGTATTAAGCAGCACAGTCATTCGGTGTTACAAAAGGGGTCCTGCACTGTACTGCAGTTCTGCTCAGTGCTTAGTCAGTTTAAGTCCCCTCTCACACCCTCAGATATGGATTAAGTAGACCCATGGATGTTTCTGCAGAACACAGCTTCAGCAAAACCAGCAGTGAATTAATCACTGCAGCCACATAATGTAGCCTGGCACAACTGTATTATAGCATTGCATTCTCGTGCTATGCTTAAAGCCTGTCAGCAATTTCATTATCAAGTTCTATTTTTAGCTGTTTGTAACTTTTATAAATACAATAAAAGCATTTAAAGTGCAGGCTTAATCTGGGCAATACTTTTTTTTCTGGCTGGGAAATGTAACAATATAGATTCTATGTGTGTGTGACAGTACAAGTAGTTTCTTCATCTACATAAAAAATCTGCTGACCTGTTTTTCCCTATATTTTCCTGATATTTATTGTTATTCTCAAATGCATTCTAATAAAATTTCAATTTACTGCAGAAACTTTTATAGTGACCCAGTAGTATTAATGCAGAATAAAGCTGAAAAACTCACAGAGTGCATATTGTCAGAGATATAGGTATTATTAAGCTGATTAATATTGATGAACTTTCCCCTTGACTTCACAGGTGAGGTGGATCACCTGGCAATCTTAAGCATCATTAAGAAAAGTTTTTCTGTGCCAATAAACAAGAAGGATCTCACTATTATCCACAAAAATGTAGCGTAAATCTAGAGTCATCCTTGGAAGAGCTTTGAAGATTTTAATATCTAAATTGGTTAAGGACTTCACTTTCTATTTGCTTTTTATACAAAATAATTGTAACCATCTCTTATGTGCTATATGACAAATTCTGGCAAATTCTGTTGTGAAATGTAGCTATGGAAGTCCAAAATAACTTAGTGGATCTTGGTGGACTGCTGTTAACTTGCCCTGGTGTAAAGGAGAGCAGTTTGGCCTCTCTGCCTTGAAGGTGTAAAAGTGTTTTTGCTTTGATGGCTGAAATTGCAAAACTAAAGCAAATTCACCACCCATGCACCTAGGCACAATTCATTTATATATTGTTTTCTAAACAAAAGCTTGCTTTTAAAGATGGCAATTACAGGTAATTGCATCTCTAATAGTGATCTGTAGCTCAATTATAAAGCCCTTCCCTGAGAGCAGAAATGCATGGAATAGCTTACTTTTTATTTGTTAACATATTTGTTTAATTTTTTTCTATTTTGAACTTTCTGCACCTGCTTAAACAGACTCCATAATGGCCTCTTCTAATGCACCATTGATGGGAATGTTTATTAGCAGCTACTTAATTATGGAATGTCCCAAAGATCATTATAAATGTGAGACATTGGGATAATTAGATTAAATGTTAAACATTGAATTCATGCTTGTTAATAGTCAAAGATGCAAAACCTGTTCAAAACCAGAAGTTCTTCATTGAGCAAGTTCAGCACATTTTTAGGTGAATATCTATTACCAAAGAACTTCCAAGCCTAGGTCACCTCCACAAACAAGTTTGATTAGCTGGCACAGCTTTAGCTGTACTCTACTCTCAGGTCTCCCTGTAAAAGTCACTGCAACAATAAAAAGAGCAGCAGGTTAGCAGTAGGAAATGTGCAGCAGCATCAGTTTCTGCTAAAGCATCTATTCTGATTAGTTACTGGCCAGGAGCTTTTCCAATTTAGCAAAGCTTTTTCTATTTAACACTCTTTCTGTTATTATCATACAAGCCAGGGGAAATTTTTCTCACCAGAAATCCTCAGATTTTTTGTACTTGTTTCTTGAGGAAAGTTTTGCACACCTTTGTGTCTGGCTTTCTTAGAATTGCTCCTCTCCATTAAAGCACATCACTGGATAGACTCTAGAAGGTGGCAAGACAGAGACAAGAGCTACTCAGTGTCAGGAAAGTTAGTGCTTGAAGCAAAATTATAATGTAGATTTGTCCATTGCCCTCACACTCCCATTAAAGACTTGATGCTTCGTGACCTTCTCGGTGTTCTCATTTGCCACAGACCCGGTGAGGTTGTGTGGAAAATTTGTGGGATATGCTCACAAAACAAACAAATGTTGTGTGCTGTGAGGAGCTCCCTCTGTGCTTCCCTACAGAGCTACTATTTTAGCATCTTGTGATTTTTTTTATCCCTACAGCATCCTGAGGCACCCAAAGCTGTAAGTACACAGCTAACTATGGCAATTCAGAGGTTGCACTGTGCAAACACAAACTGAGCAGGGAAGCCAACTGGTTGCACTGCCAAATGATATTGCAAGAGTCAAGGATTCACATGTGAAGGGCCACAAGGGCACAAGCAAACTGTTTCTATTTACTCTTGGCTATTTTCAGCAGGTTAGGCTGAGGACCCTGGGGGAAGACATCTTCCTCAATACCACCAGGCGCTGCCAAAGGAGGTATCTAAATACTACTGCAGGGTTCTGGGAATGGGCAGCTAGACTGGGTGCACCACCCCAAGGGAACCTCTAAACTAAGACTTCTGCTCCCATCACCTCCAGTGCAGGAGCTCCTCCAGCCTCAACATCAGCAGTGACCTGGCAGAGCCCAGAAGCAGCTAATAAGAAGCAGTCATTCCAGTGTCACCAGACCTGATTTTTATCTCAGATAAGGACCTGGAGGGTCCAAAGGAACAGCAGCCTTGGTTGGTTTTGTCAGGGTTCAGCAGCCTCAGTCCAGCTGGTATTAATAGACTGTTCTTTTTCTTCTGTGGTAAAACCCCACTAAAATAGTTACATAATTTTGAAAGCATGTTTAAGGAAACTGCTAAATTTCTTTGCCTAGATAGGAAAAATGTCACTCTGAGGACAGCTGCATATGGAGACAACTTCCATATTACTGTCATTGAAGGAGCCTGTGTGAATGCCACAGTACAGTTGCAGGAATGATTGCAGCCTAAAGCTGGCAAACAGGACTATCCTGTCACTTTGTGGAGGATGAAGATCTATGCAAGTGTATTTCAGCTAGGGAAAGGATGAGCAGGCACCCACTGTGTTGGCTGCTCTGTACATTTTCAGAAATTTTTTTACCTCCATAATTAATGCAGGCTTTAATTCAGTGTTCTCAGATTTTCATCAAAGCAGAAAGTGCCTTAGACTACAGAGCAGCATGGAGCAGCCAGGCAAATATCCTAATAGAAAAAGGGCAACTTCTTTGTGTGTGCTGAAGAAACTTCATTTCTCACACCTTATAAATGAAAATTTTACTTTATTCATGTCCAGAGGTGGAGTCAGTTTTAATACACCATAACTGAAAATCTATCCTCATTCTGAAGAAGGCTTTTATATATATATATATATATATATAAGCTATATCATCTTTATACAGAAGACATCTATCTCTATATAAGCTCTATCCATATATATGCTTATAGCCATCATCCTTTTTACTGGCATGAAACAATTAATTTTTGAAACCATTTTTTAATTTTTTGCCAGCACAGTAACCTTTTAGCAATCAGTTCTCTAATTTAATTACCTGTTGAGAACAGTTCCTCCTTGTAAAAACTGCTTCCTAACATTTACACTGGAAGATTTATTTCTTCGAGTAGAGATGTCTTAAAATCTCTACTTTATAGTAAACAAACAATTCATTACTCACAATTCACTTCCTCATCCTGCTGATGATTTTGTAGGCTCCTGTTAGCTCTTTACTGCAGTCATCAGTTTTCCAACTTAGAAAGCTCTAGTCCAGTAAATGTTCCCTGCAAACAGATGCCATTTCATTTTTATGGTGATTCACTTAGTCTTCATGCTATCTTTTCTAGGTCTCCTGCAGCCTTGTAGAGATAATGTAAGCAAAAATACAGACAATATACATATTCACCACTGATTGATACAGCAGCATAACAATACATGCTGGTTTATTCTCTTTGTCTCGGACATACCAATCAAAATGTTCCACATTAGGAAAGAATTTGTGTGATTACCATAGGTTTCCTTTGGTTTGTTCATTTTATCTCTCAGTAGCTACAGGTTTGATTCTCAGAATGACTAGCTGAGCAAGAGGACCTGAGAAGAATGTCAGAAAATCGTTTATGTCACTGTTGTGCAGTGAAAGAAAACCCTGTGTGCTTTCCACAGGTTAGAGCCCATGTAATCTACTACTGGCCCAGTATGGAAGAAAAATTCCCACAAAAAAGTCCCTTCAGAGACCATAAGGAAGCCTTTGCCTTTGCCAAAATATGCCTGCAGGGTTGCAGTCTGTGCTGATTGTGCTTGGCTTGAGGGAAAATGATATGCACCAGTTTTAAGTGCTGTCAGTATGGCAGTTTTCATCACCACATAATTCATAAATCCAGAACAAATGATCCATAATTTTTCCCACAGCTTGAACAAAAGGTAACTCTAAGCATTGGAGCATACCTATTTAGAAGAAGAGATACTGCACATCTAGCATAACCATGAGGTCATTGTAACCAGCTACCTGGACTCAGCTGCTGGCCTTGACTGATTCTGCTCTTGCTGGAGTTGTCTGCTGGTGGAACAGACAGAAATATACACACTCACAGATGCATATATAGATACAGATATATTAATAATTTAAAAAGACCTTCTAAAGGGTCAGGATTAGCACCTCACAGGTGGTGAAGAACTCATCACCAGCTCTTAGAGCAGTCACCTGTCTGACTTAGAGCCAAAAATAAGTATATTGCCTGGGTAAGGTTTTACAGAACATTAATGGCTTTCTTAGTCCACACTATCCTGTATTCATAACTCCTCAAGAAGTGGCAGACAGTCATTTCTCATTTATCCATTCCTTTCACAACAGCCAAGTGTATTCCCCCCAAGAGCAGAGGTGTTGCATTCAGCAGGGCAAGCCAAGGGCAGCGCTGCTACAGCCCTGGCAGTTCAACACAAAAACTGCCTGCCCCTGGTCTCAGGAGGAGTGTCAGAAAGAGAGATGCTTAATTATTTCCCATGGATGCTGATGGAGTTGAGGAAGCAACTTTGGTCCACCCAGTGAAAGGGGGTGGATGTGGCAGTGGTGTCCCTGCATCGCCCAGCCCAGCTCTGCTTGCTGGCACCCGCACTGCCATGAGGCAAGGTGGCTTAACCTACAGTGAGGAGCAGCCTGATAAACGATTTACTTCTCTTTCCACTTTATGAAAGAAATGCAGTACACATACAGCATCCCTTTTGGTTACAAAAAACAGACAAGTGTCCTCTTAACTGAAGACACCAAGATAGGAGCAGTGTTCTCTCAGGAAGAGCCTCCATGGGGACAGAGGCAACCTGTATCCCTGGGGAGCCCAGTGAAAGGTCCTGGGTGGTGTTTGGGGATGGCTGTACCTACCTGGCTGTCCAGTCAGAGCACAAACCCCAATTTCCTTAACAGTGATAAATCAAGGTAAAAATATATATGTACAAATTAACATATTCATATATAATTCATTAATTCATCTATAAAATCAATATAGCATGTTAATTCAGATTGACAGTGTTAAGGCAGTACCCTCTACTTCTCTACTTCCCTTTCTGAAGGGAAAATATCAGAAGTGGTTCATTGGTTTGGAATTTTATCTCCAGAGCTGCACAGATTTCAGATGACTGAGTTTTAAAACCTCAAGAAAATACTCCTCACACTTGTTTGTCATGCTTGAGCCTAATGTGATTTGAATGGGAGAAGACATTAAAGCTGTCAACTAATATATGTATTGTAGCAGAGAAGAAATAGTAAAGATAGATATTATAAAGAGATAATATATGACAGAGATTATAAAGGAAGATTTATAGAGAAAAGACATTATACATGGTATATAATGGGAGGGGAGAATGGTAGGTACAAGTCAGGGATCTTTTGTTAACTCCACAGCAAATGCAGCTATTTTCTGCTCTGTCATGGAGCAGTAATAGCAACACATGAAGCCAAGTTCTTTACCAGAGCTTCATAGTTCATTAATAACATCACAAGACTTGAAAAGGATTCTTTTTCTCAGGGTGAGAGGAAATTAGTTCCCTTGCTGCGCTATATCACAGTGCCTCTCTGATGCATCATTTTACATTTACTTCTCCTTCCCTCTCACACCTCTGGGGTACTCAAGCAAAGGTGGGTTTGGCAGATTTTCACACTGCCTCACACGAGAGAGATAATAGTAATTAAATTCCTCACTCAGCTCTACTTTTTTACATAGTTATTCCAATAATAGTTGAATCATCTGAGAATTGGATCTTTTTTTTTCACTCTCTCATTTCCAGTAAGCAGAATCAGTCTGTCTTTTCCCCCAGAGTTAATCCCCTGGAGATGGGAAAGGTTTTCAGTTGTGGTTTTCAGTTTCATGTAAGATCTGAACAATGACTGGTAAGCCAGCTTTGACAGGTGTTAAAATATCTTGGAGCAGGCTGGACATTCATATTGATTAACTAATACATGGACAGAGGTTTTTAGAACTGATTGCTTTTCAGCAAGTGTTTTAGAAGGAAGTGCAGAATATGTGTGTCGTGGTTGGAGAGGCTTATCCAATTACCGACCCGGGGCAGACATTCCTTATTACTCCCTTCCCCCCGCCCCCCTCCCGCAACTGGAAGAGATAGGGAACAATAAGGGCAGAGAGGCTTCTGGATTGGAAAGTAAAACTAAAACTACTTTAATAATAATAGCAATGTTAAATGAAACATATATATAAATATATACAGGACCCAAAGACCGAACCAAACTCCCCCTTTTTATGATAAACTACGTCACCACACGCTCAGTGCCAGTAGCATCTCTCTTTCCCCCAGCACAAGTCCAAAACAGCTCCACATTGTTCAGCAATCAGCCCCAGACTAAATCCCAGCACCCCACCCAGGGTCCCAAAACCCTCCGATTTCCGTTTTCCCCTGGGGGCAGGTTCCCTACTTAAGATTCAGGAATTTCAGGTTTTAAAGGGGAAGTTTGGTTTAGCAGGCAGCTCTGGCAAGGGGGGCAGAAACTGATACTCAATATGGCGTATATGGGATGGAATACCTTTTAGAAAATAAAGTCACTGAACAGAATTAATTCTGTTCTAACCCAAACCAGGACATTCTAACCCAAACCAGGACAATGTGCTACATTATCAATTTCTTTCTAATCCATTCTCATGTACTGTACTCCACGCTCATCTAGTTTAACTACTGAGCTGTCAAAACCCAGAAAACAGTGAAGAATGTAGTTATGTGCTTATTCAGAAGATTGAGTCTTGTTATTTATTGCAGCTGTTTATGAATAATTTAATTAGACAGAAATAACAGCTTATGTAAAACTTAATAAATTCCTGGGATAGACCTAATTGACTGATGAGTATTATTCTACCAGCTTATCTGGTAGAAATGCCTTTACAAAACAGAGAACCTTCAAATTGGCAATTACCAGTGTCCCTTTGCCTCATCACTCCAGTTAAACAGTATTAATAAATACAAGCCAAAAAGATTTATCTTGCAATCCAAATACCTGGTTTGCTGTGGTTTTTACCTCACTTGACACGGTTTTCAGTGAAACTGTTCAGTGTACAGAAGATGCAAGCTGAGACCATTTTAGGAGACAAAACCAAAATTAATTTATTACAAAGGCATAAACACCACATGAAATTCACATTTGACAAAAAGTCAATAGGTCTGATCCTCTCCTGAAGGATGCATCATAGTTTAAAAAGATGGAGCTTAACAATGATGAAGTAAATATTTGGTTTGAGCATTAGAAAGTAAACATTAAATATTTTGTTGTAGAGGTAGTCCATAGCTAGCCTCTCAGTTTGGATTCAAATGCAGAGATAACTATCTAAGCTCTTTAGATCTATTCTGCCCATAATAGTAAAAAATTTCATTAAAGACCAAAATGCTAGAATTTCAGGGCTATTCAAATGCACATGTAACAGGACCAAATCCACCTCCTTCAACAAATGCTGCGTTCTCATTTCTAACACATATCCTCTTCTCTTACATGCCAGCACTTGCCTCTAATGTAACAGCCAACTCCCGTTTGAATTGCTCATACAAACTGTACATGTATTGCATGGTATAAAAAAGATTGAGAGTTACCACTAGATGAAATAGCTGTTGAGTTTGTTTTTTCCTTTTGGAATTCTACATGCCTGGAGAAGAAGAGGCTGAGGGGAGACCTCATTGTAGTTTAAGTTCCTCCACAGAGATGAAGGAGGGGAAAGTGATGATCTACTCTCTTTGGTGACCAGAGAAAGGACCTGGGGGAATGGGATGAAGCTGTGACAGGGAAGGTTTAGGTTAGATATTAGGAAAAGGTGCTTCACCCAGAGAGTGGTGGAGCACTGGAATAGGCTCCTCAGGGATGTAGACACGGCACCAAATCTCATGGAACTCAAAAAGCACTTGGACAATGCCCTTAAAATACATGGTGTGACTGGGGCTGTTCTGTGCATAGACAGGAGTCGGACTTGATGACGCTTGTGGATCCCTTCCAGCTCAGGATATTCTGTGATTCTATGCCAGTGTCAAAGGTGCCCAGCAGCTAGTGGAGGGTCTGCTCCCACACACATTGAGGCTAGTGAACAGACCTAGCTTATGTGCACTGCATGTCCAACATGGCCCTCACTGGAAGGTGGAACAGATCTTCTTTTTCTCAGGGACAGCTAGTGTTTTCCCTATTCTGATAGCAGAGATGAAGGTTTTTCCTTCCATGCAAGGGCAGAACTCCTATTTCAACTAGCTCTCAAGTACCTTTAGAGGAACTACCCTCTTCTTAGCTTTGTGACTAATAAATCAAAAACTTTTTCCTATTTTCTATTTCTTTTCCTTTAAATCTATTGAGTTCCTATTATACTTTTAAGTACCTCTTCTAACTCAAATTAGAAGTTTACACTGGCAAGTCATGTGTGTAATGAGTACTAATTATTTTTTAACTCATGAACAATATAAAGTAAAAATAGGTTTCTTTGAGCCCCGTGGTGTAGTTTCAGCCCTCCTTAAACTTTGGTTTGATTATTTGGACCTTCCTATTTTCAGAGCTCATTGAAGCAAAATACTGCTCTGTGCTTACACAAACCGGGCAGATGTATGGATATATGACAGTGACCAGAAAGTCACTCTAACAAAGCACTACCAGTTTTTTAAATTATTATTATTATTATTATTCACATATTA
>VWZX01000352.1:2672844-2686506 GCA_013399015.1 Galbula dea
CTCTTTGGGTGAAGAACATCTTCCTAACATCCAGACTGGTGTAAATGGTGTATAATTATTATTATTATTATTATATAATGAGTTATCCACTCTTTCTGACTGAACACAAATCAGGAACTTCTTAGACAAGGGAGATCTCAGAAAGAACTCCCAACTGGACTTGTATTTCACTTGTGTGTGAAAGCGAGACGGAAAATTCTGGTTCTATTTATGCCAATTTAAGCCTTGAGAAATGTCAGTTCATTCAGTCCTGTGCCTCTAGATTTACATTGTCATAGGAAATTCATTTTCCCTTTTTCCCAGTAAACAGGCTAACACTGGACCTAACAGGAACTTACTACCTGAGCTTCAGAGTTGTATAAAAAAGAAACTTATATCGAAGCTTAAAAAAAACCCCATCAGTTAGGATAAAAAGATAATTCAGTGGGTGTTCATGCTACACAAACACTTATTTTATTCACTTGTATTTTAAAAACAGACTTCATTTTGGAACACAAAAACTTCTCCTATGTGTAATAAGTAATAAAGTCAGGTCAAGGAAAAACGATGAGAGAGTGCCAGAAGTACTTCGTTTTTATTTCCTTATATATTCAGTACATTTAGTTTTCCAGATGAGCATTAAATGGATGTACTGCTTTTCAGAAATCCTTCACTTATTTTTACATTAGTTGAAGCTATGATGCTCTTAACACAATTTGTGGTAATTTTGTTAATACTAAGCTTTACTGCAATATCCTGTAGGTCTTTTGTCAAGTGTGAGGAGCCATTTGCACAATTTCATCTAGAATTTTCAAAAATAGAAAATAAACATATTTTCCACTAATATAAAAAGAAACAATATGAGGTTAAAAAAAAAATAAAATTACACCTCCTGAGGTTGTAGCAAGATCCTTCATTAACCTTCATCTGCAAATAAATAATCATACAATGTGTCCTGGCCTCTGCCAGGGGACAGCAAGAATCCTGCAATCTGAAGCAGTAGCAGCAGCAAGAAGGAGGGGATGTGCAACCCAAAATTTAGCAGTGCTAAATATTCTAGAACTTTTTCATCTTCTGACTCACCTTTCAAGACATGTTTTGGCCATCTACTTCTGTTGGGATCATCATGAGCACATATTTAGGACTCCAAAGATCAGTTTGCTGGGCTGGGCTGCTTGCTCACAGCATGCTCCAGAGTCCCTTCACCCACAGCTTCAAAATGCAAACCAGAGCCCACCAGAACATTTTCACTGAAGTCCTGTTAGGAGAATAGAAGATGTCGAAGTACACCAACAGTTCTTGCCTTACTCAGCTGATGACTATCCAGACATTTTATTATATCATAGAGTCATAGAATCATTGAAGTTGGAAAGGACCTTTAAGATCATCAAGTCCAACCATTAACCTAACTCTGCCAACTCCACCACTAAACCATGTCCCTCAGCAGCACATCTACACATCTTTTAAAAAGAACCATTGTTATCTTAATAATGAACAATTAAAGCAACAGAGTTTACTTCTAACTTTCAAACCATGTTCTCACTTCAGAACCACAATCTGAGGTAAGTCTACATCCATGCAGTGTCATAGCAGCAAAATGACTGTGATCATTTTAATTAAACAACACCTTTGTGCTAATGATCTTGGCATTTGGAACTGATGGTGAAGAGCTGCAGGTTGTTAGACATGTCCAGCAAAACAGTATCTGCAGCTTCCATTTGCAGGTTTGTCAATCACTGAAGGTATCTCATTTTCCCAACTGGGTCCAGGTATGACATTCACAATAAATAACCTTCCACTGCTGGTACACTTACTTCTCTAGAAAAGGAGTTGGAAATAGGTCTGGGGTACTTAAATGAATAGGAATATGTGTGCTGTGCACCCAGGAGGGCAGGGAGCATAGAAGAGAAACTGTTTTACAAATCCACTAAAAACCTTCCAGCAGGCAATATAAAGGTGAGAATACAAATAGTATGAGATTCTGGAAGCCCCTACAGCATTCTCTCTATTTTAAAAAATAAGTTTTTCTTAATAGGAAAAACTGAAAATGTTTATCTCTGCTTTATTTTTTTGTGCATCTGTTTGTCCCCAGGCAGGTTTGTCTTCAGTCAGATAACTGTAAACCTTCGCCTTGTAGATGACAACTACTTGCTTTACAACACTGCATATCAGTGTTGCTTGATCTTAAGGAGAAGAAGAACCTTGACTATTTATTCTACACCCACGACACCACTTTTTTGTTATTATTCTTATTTTGATTCTGCTTCGTAACTTCTGGTAGGATAATCAGCCCGTTTATCTCAGACTGCACTGACACTTCAGAGCAGCTCTCTCCTAGGCCCTTGGCTACTGTTCACCAATAGGTGCTACCCTCTCACAACTGGGCATTATCAGAAAGCCAGTTTTCACTAGACTGCCTTGATAGCTCACCATTTAAAAAAAAAGAATTTTTTTTTTTTAAAAGACAGGTTATTACCCATAGCCAGGGCTTTCTGCTCCCTGCACTATTTTGTTGATGTTCATTCTGTATTTCTACACATTCCCCCTGAGCATTGAACTGGAAAATAAAACTGAAGCTATTATTCCTTTCTACAAAAATAAAAATCTCACACGCTGAGCACTCTTCCGGCCTTCAGATCTCTCTTTGTCTTTTCCATGCTGTGTGATTGGGTGCAAGAGCACAGCTCAGTTATCTATTGGACATGGGCACTAATGAGGCCCAGGGCACTCAGAGCTAGTTGGAAGAAGCCCAATGTTTTAATGATTGCAATCTTAATATAGCTAATAATCAGGATCATAGCAGAACTAGTCAGTGCCATTCTTTCTATGCTTCCTCTTTTGCCCATTCTGGCATGTAAAATTCTTCCTTATTGTTACTTGGGGATGACTGTCCTTCTAATGAATGTGATTCCTCTAGGTTAGATGTTTATGAAGATGCCATGTCACCCTCTGCAAGATGTGGTCACTGAAGTGACCCTCCTTCTGAGCAGAGCTCTTCAGTCTGAGGGATTTGTAGGCAACTAAATCAGTTGTGATACTCCAAATTGTCCTGGTCACACAGAGCTCTGAGGGTAATTGTTGCTGTGTCCTGTTTGATTTTTCTTGTAACTCCTGGAGCAATGCAATTAGTGGTGATATGAACATTAATTGACCTAACCACTGAATCAGAAAGGCATCCCCTGGAGAAGGACTCTGAGAGTGACAACCCTGGAGGAAAAACTGACATTTCTAGTTTGTGTTTCCACCAGCAGGTAAGCAAATGAATGAAAATTGGACTGTGTCACCAAGTGTAGATGTCCCATTAACAAGCCCTAGGGAAATATTTTCTAGGGCCATCAGCAAGTGTGTTTTATGTGGCAAGCAAGTTGCTATTCTGGTGCACTGGTAGTTTTCAGGCATAGTCAGGAAGGTCTCTTGTTTATGCACTACCAGGCTCTGTCCCACTCCCAGCTGTGCTTTAATACCTTCAGAAACACAACTGGCAACTATTCTGCCTGTTCCTTCTTGCAGCTACAGTGGCTGTTGCTCGTGAGAAGAAAGGGTGTTAATAACCTGTGCAGTTCCTAAAGGCTGGAAATTCTAGCAAAAAAATACTATAGCTTAAACTGGAAAGAAGAAACCTTAAAAAAAACCCAAACCAACCAACATTCTCTTCAAAGTTTTCCACACTGCTAGGAGGGAGAGAGGAAATACTGAAATGTATCAAACGGACTTGGCTTTAGTAATATAACATAGTAATAAATAAACTCAACTCCACTATTAAATTCTATGTGGACCCCAACACTGTGTACCAAATTCCACTGTTCACTTCTTTTTATAGTCACAAAATTCTCATCATCAGCTATTAATACAGAAGATTCTAAGGACCACCTTAAATATACATGTATATACACACACATATGCAATTGTGAGGGTCTGGGAGGGGTGTGTATAAAATCACACAGCCCCCCAAAAAGCCTGTATGCTTGTTGTTTTTGGGGGTTTTTTTTCTGAAATGTGTGTTAGTGCAGCACATAGCTTAACAAACTTCTTACAGCTGTCTCAGAGCCTGGACTTTCAGACCTCTGCTGACAGGATCCTATCTCACTATTCCTGTGGTTTAAGTAGCAGAGGTGAAATAGCTTAAAATCAGGAGAGAAAGGTGGCAGTCTGCTGGACAAACTCTCTTCAAAGAAAGAGCTCTCTTCAAGGTCAAAAGCCTTGCAAACCAAAACCTATTTTACTAAAGTCCCAAAACAATAATAAACAATTTAGGAGATATTCAAAATTTTACCAGTATCTGCTTCCCCCTCAGCTGTTTCTGTTTCTTTTCGCTAGCAGTTCTCAAGACGTAAGTGTAGGAAAATCACAGAGACTGAGACAAAGGTCAATTCCCTCCTAATCTCAGTGTAATCCAGGTTAGAGCAGCACTGGGAGCAATGCTGTGCTCTGTGGCTGCTCATCACCCCCCAGAAGCTGCACATCAGTCAGGAATGGGCAGTTTTGATAATCCAACCTGCCCTCAGCAGCAAGGAAGCAAACAGGTATGTGCAGGGCTAAAAGGAGCTCTAGTTTGGGAATCCTACCCTCACACAAACAGGCAAAATATCTGCAGGAAACCTGGGATTGTGTCATAATCTGACATACCTCTTTCAGAAACTGGAAGAAAACCTTCCTAAGGACAGGTCTCAAACAGGAAGCTGCAAATCCTTAAGAATCTCTGGATCAGACTTTGTGAAAAATTATCTACCCAAATAGATTCACTTGTAAACTTGCCTGCCAGGCCAGACATCAGTCATGCTTGGGATCCACAGAAGCCTTGCAAAATTATTAGCTCACTACACCCAAATGACATTAAAACCATTTGCAGGTTCCACTGGCAAAATGATTTTGGTGGTCAGAGCAAATAAGAGCTCCTAATCCACCTCTGAAAAAAAACCCTCAGTCCATGTAGCTGTGGCTTCCTAGCTGGCAACATCAGTTATTTCAAACCCTCACTCTGTGAGCCACAGTTAATAATTGTGTTGCAAATTTTCTAGGAAGTGCAGTCTTTTTAGGTCTCATTTGTGGTTTTGTTCAGACCTATCTACACAATTTCTGTTTCCAAGGCAGCCTGTCCAAGGACAGCAGCTCCTGTGATAGCCCCTGTTTGCCTTCCACCTGCTCTCAGCTCAATCTCCATCACCATCTCCATCCTCAGGTCAGTAGACATTTGGATTCTGTTTCACTTTCTGTCCTCTGCTCCCAGACTGCCCATTTCTCTTTCCAATCATCTTCCAGTGACTGGAAGATTACTGCTGCTTTTTCACAGTGGAAGCAGAGGTCTTCCAATGTGTGGTCAGGAATGAAGCCAGAGCAGCCCCTTCTCACGTTTTTAGCCACATTTGCAGAGTGGCCCCATGGCAGGAATCGTCCCCATGCCACCCACAGTGCAGAGCAGCCACAGCCTGCCAGGGTGAACAACTGTCCTCTGCTGCCCACCAAGCCTCTGCAGCTCCTACCCATCTGCACTATGTGAAGCTTGCTCAGCTTTATCTGTCACTTTACAGGTTGCCTTAAACATTTGAAAACACTTTCACTATCACACTGATAATGCAAGGAATTTTTCTGGTCTAATACCTGTCCTGTCTCCTAATTAGGCAGTTTGGAGGATTGGACTTTTCTACCACCACCATCCAGAGGAGTTAACAGGGGTTTAGCAGTGGGAGCTTCAAACAAAACCAGCTGTGCCTTGCTCTGCATCTGTGGCAGGCAGCTGAGGTCTGGGACAAACTGCTGTGGCTTCTACTGTAGTTCCTGCTTGGTCAAAAGGGTTCAGAAGGGCTTCTGGAAGCCACTGCTTACCAGGGAAATATGGCAAGTTATTTCCTTCCCACTGTCATGTGAATGGTGCAGAGAACTTTTCACAATGCTGCTGGCAGGACCCAGGGGAAGGGGTGGCACAAGACAGGCAGCAAGTGCTTTTCTCACCCTCAGCAGTGCACAGAAGAGGAGGCAATAGGGCTTGGGCACTTCTCCCACTAGTCAGTCACCCTCTAACTGTTGGGGTCACTCAGAACAAATGCTTTTCTCTCACCAGCTTTGCCTTTGCCCTGCCCTTTCCATTGGATATTCACACCATCAGCTTTAGGCACCTACTTTAGCTGGCTAATTTAAGAGCCTAGGTCCGTCTCATTGGGTACTAACAAGAAGTTGTAATTAAATGACATTTTCTATGCTATATTAAACTTTTTCAGTCAAAAAATATCTCATTAAAAAATCAGGAAACAAGTCCCCAGGGCTATCATTATCCATCTGCTTTCCTAGCAACTTTAGGCAACTACAAAGAATGTTGAAATAAATTTGTATGGGATGCCTCCTTCTCTCATGTCATTCATGACAGGCACCAGGCTATCTTTGGGGTTGACTTCTTGGAGAACTCAAGTGTCACAGGTGTGAGTTAGCAGCTACATGTCCCCAGCCAGAAATGAGGACAGCAAGCTCCTGCTTTCTCAGGTGGCTTTTGGCTTTTTACATGCTAGCAGTGAGCTGCTTTTCAGTGTTTTGCAGATCCATCATGGAGAGAAGATGGTTACTCTTTGAAGAGGCAGATGAGAAAAGAGTTGCCAGGTGACGTACAGGTAAAAGTAAACAAAGAAATCACTGCTGGAAAGCCTGAGAGATCAAAGTGGGGAGATTAAGTTTTGGGGTGTGCCAATAAGAAGATTAGGGTTTTTCTAGCATCTAGATAGATTTTCACATGACCACGGCATCCTTTTCTTAATTGAATTCTGCACAGAAATTGAGCTGGAGCAACTTGTTCCATCCACACAGGAATGCATGAAGCACCCCAATACTGCTTGGGAAGAAGCCAGGAGGCTTTAGGGAGTTTGACAGGTTTTAGGGAGTTTAAGAACAGGCTAAGTTATCCAACTAGCCATAGTGTGTCTCTGCTCTGACTACACAGATGAGCCCCTAGGGCAGCCAGCCAGCTTGGCTCCCCAAAGCTGGGCAGAAGCAACATTCCCTCCCAGGAGCAGCCTAAAAGCTCAAGAGCAAAGAAGCCACTGCCCTGGGAGCAGAGCAGGAGGTTTGCAGAAGCAAACTCAAAGGACTGAATTAACCAGAACCAGGTCACTTATATCTGAGCACAAAACTACTAAGCCTGAAAACGTTTCCATTTGTTCAGTGCCAAGCACAGCAGAGTCCAGATGTTTAAATTCCATTCTTTAGACAATGAAGATGACAGCAGCTACAATCCCCTTAAGTTTCTTTCCAATTTCAACACTATACACACATGTTTTTTAAAAAAAACCTTCAAAAAAAAAAAACCCTGCACCTCATTTTCTATTGTGCTTTACAGCCAGTCATACTCACTCACCTCCCTGCAGCTGCCACTTCTTAGAGCTACATTAGAGCAGATCTGCCATCATAACTGCTCAGGGCAGTGAGTGATCATTAATCTTTGCTTTCTTGTTACTTAGCTTCTAGTCCAAACTGAAGTCAATACAGATCATTTGTTTCACTCATACACAAGTAGGTGAAAAATTAAGATTTGAAGAGCACTCACTTGATATTATTATCCTAAAAGTTTTACCACCTAGCTCCAAACACAACTGTGAACATAAGTTACAAATAGGCTCTTAAATATTCCTTTCAGCTGAGGTTAATCAAAAATCATTTCAGTTAACCCATTACCTTAAAGGCTCAGGATATAAAGACCTTCCAGTTTTCTGAAAGACAATTTCATTTTCACATGTTTTCCCCTTCTCTTTGCTGAACACCTCTCCAAGGGCTGTGCAGTGACACCAGAGCACGCAGGACCTTCCAAACTTTCCTTGCACAACTTTCTGGGCTTAATAGCAGCCTAGAAAAGCATTGGAGTTGCTGCCACCTATAGACAAGTGTTAAACACAAACACGCATTTGTTACTGGCAAAATGGAAGCACAAACTGACACGAAGTGTATCTTTAATACTCCCACGTAATCATACTCTCTGCTCCACTATTCTTAATGCTAGGCTTTGTGCTGATGAGCCACATTAAACGTTTATGGCACAAGCCAGAATCTGCTGAAAGCGTACAACAGCTCACACACTGCTCCTTGTGTTGTCAGAGTTAATGGAAAATAAGCCCCAAATTTCAGTAATATATTGGCTACTATGCTCAGCATGTTTAATCCATAAAGAAAATTAATCACTGTGTTCTAGCTCTCTCAAATAACCAAGTATGGATTAACCTTTGATTTAGATTTAAACATGCCTGGATCTTCTTGTCAAAGGACTTAGCAGGACAACAACACATTTTTTGATGGACTCACAGTAGTTGTGCAGAGATTATTTAACAGTTATAACCTTTGAGGAAAAAAAATAAAAATCAACTAGAGTTTTACAATAAGGCAACAATCCTGTCCTTTTTTTCTTTGCATACTATACCTGTGTCATCTAAACAAGAACAGAACATGGCAATTTACAAGATAAAATAAAAGCAATTCTCAATATTATTATTGCAAGAGAGCAGCAGAATAAATTTCACTGTAATTTCCCACTGCTGGTATCTCTAATGTGAGAAGTGATGAATGACTCTCTACTTGATATGAATCATTGTAGGATTATCTGGAATCACTAAATCTAACTTCTTTTAGAGATTTCTTCAACATTTTGTTTTTCTTTTCAGTACATATTAGGGATTCAGAGGGTCAAAATTCTCAGTGATTGATGATCTTGATTCCTGACTTTTCACAGATGCTGAGTATCTAATACTCCCTCCAGGTTCTAGGGATCTAAGTCCACTGTAACATCTGTAAAAATAAAAGCTGAATTATATCAGGCAGGGCACCCAAACCAGAAAATTTCACAAACCAGAGGCCAAATTTAAAAAAGGTTCTCCTTTTTTGCTCTAGAACAGAGAACTGGCAGGTAGTGTGACATGTTTGCTGAGATGAGAATATAGCTCTCACAGCTAAAGAGTTAGTTTCTCAGATCTGAAGAAAAGAATAAATCTTTAAAAATAATAATTGTGAGAGATGAGAAGATTACTTTAAATATGTGGTAGATGAGATTTCTTTGTTGCAAATTTAAAGGTTAAACGAATCACAGTTTTCCAAGCTGTTTGAAGAACACTGAAAGGGAAAGGAAATCATGAATTGTTTCAGCTTCCAATCCTTCTGAAATGGAGATTTGCTCAGCTATGGATAGTTTTGCTTTCCCTCCATTACTGGAGACATCTCTAGCCTGTGACTTATTCTGAAGGAGCAAGGCAAGAGCATCCTGACAATGTTCTCCTAAAGAGCTTACTTTGTCTGTGCTTGTAACAGTAAAAACATTGTTGGTCATTTTAAGTGGGAAATTAAAGGGATTGGAAAATAAACAGGGACAAGCTTGCACAGAGACTACATGGCAAGTAGTAAACTATTGGTGAGACCACAAGGCAAAGGTTAAAAGGAGTACCCTGATCTCAGGAGTGCTCTATTCCCTCTCCAGACAAAATATAGCAACAGGATAAGAGGAAATGGCCTCAAGTTGCACCAGCTGAGGTTCAGGTTGAATATTAGAAACAATTTTTTGACTGAAAGAGTAGTTAGGCATTGGAACAGGCTTCCCAGGGCAGTAGTGGGCTCATCATCCCTGGGGAGGTTAAAAAAACCCTCATAGATATGGCACTTGGCAACATGGTTTAGTAGCATGGGAGCACTGGGCTAATGGTTGGAACTGATGATCTTAGAGGTCTCTTCCAACCTAATTGATTCTGTGTTTCACTTATATATTTTTTTTTGCTGTAAGCTGCTTTCTTGAGGGTCTGTAGCTTTCTGGGACAACTCTGTCCCAGTAGAACAGTGGCACTCCAAGGACCACATCCCACACCAAATCTCACATGCCTGGCAACAGATCTTCTCCAGTGGTCCCAAAGCCTACCTCCCACACCTGGCCCACACTCATCCAGGACTTGTGATTTTGCAGTGCATTGCCATGCAAGTTTCTCTATTTTGGGAAATACCAGAGGTATATTAAAAATTACACTGAGCATCAGTGAATGCATATCGTTGTTCATCAGAGAGCCCCAGATTGTTTCAGCAGCTGAATTAATTCGTGCATTTCCCTGTCAGCAATCATCTTCCACCATGCAGTTATGACAGAGAAAATTCCTCTATCAATATCCAAAGCATACACACAAGTCTGAGTCATTACCAGCACCACATGTTCAGTTTCTGCAAACTCAATTTCTGTTAAACACGATATTCAGATATTTCCCAGCACCTTCAATTCAATGCAATGCCAGAGGCGTCTCCTTCAGAAAATTTTTAGGCATGTAAGGGATGTGGGCACCCACTTCATTCATCTAGTATTTTAGAAGTGTCAGGCATGTTTTCAAGCTCCTCCTTACTTCAGCTGCACAGTTACAACAGTTCCAATTCATTCCTGAGTACTGCACAATATAAATAAAATGTATTATTTGCTACCAGAACGTGCCTGGCATGTTCCAGTGTATTTCTAAGACTCTTCTTTTTGCAAACCAATAAAAATTGGCTTGAAAAACCTCTTTAATGCCTGTTACTTTGTGTGCAGGTTTTCTGCTGTGACATATCTAGCAAGTTTGGGTAGGCTTTGAACTACTGAAGTTTTGAACATCCATCAGCTCAAAACTGCTGATGATCTGCTTGATACAAACATTGATGTGTTCACCATGGGAACCAAAAGAAGAATATGTAGCTGAGCTTCCTATTTATGAAGGCAACACATCAGAAAATTTTCCAGATGTGGGGTTCACTCCTTTATTCTTTGTTCACTTTAGTCTCCTGTTGATTTAAAAAGCAAATTCTGTTCTTTAGAAAACAGAAAATGAGGATGTAGTTGTGGGACACATTCTTTAACTACCAAGCAGCTAGCACAGGCCAAACAGAGTCAAAAGAAATCCAGAAATAATTAACACACAATTTTTTACAGAATGATGTTCATACTACTTATTTCATAATGGTAAACAGGTAACTGCACTGATAAGAATGAGATTATGTGCAGTTTGTGAATTCTAGCCAAAAATAAGTAAATGGATTTAACATGGAATGTGGTTGGTTTATTCCCAAATAAAGCAAAGTTACAGCTAAATTGCATTAAAAAAACAACAACCACCAACAACTCTCCTCACCTTCTTCTATTATTAAGGTCACAGACTGTGTTTAAGAGCACTAAACACCCCTACATTTCGCTGCACAAATGATATCTTTGCAAGAAAACCAGGGATTAAATAGCTCCCATCCAGCAGACAGAGTGGGTCCTTCTGTGGAAGTGTTAAAGCATATTGGCAAGACCAGAATGGTTAGGAGAGCTGCAGGTAGACACAAAACAATGTGTCCCACTGCTCTGACCTCAGAGCTGCTGTCACAAAGGGAGAAAAAGGCAGCAAGAAAACTGAGAGGGGCTAGGGACCTGTGATTGCATGAAAAAAAATCAAACAAGTTTCACTTGCATGATTTATCAGGCCAGCTAGTGAGCAGCTGTTTGAAGCAAATTCAGTGCAAACTGCTTAATATTGGTTTTGTTCCTCAAACATCCAGTAGCTGAAGGTGTGCATGTGTGGGAGAAGCCCAGGGTTCAGCATAGGAAAGAACAGAATGCAGTTCTTTTCCTTGGGGTTGCACAGGGCTGGGGAAAACATGGTTCATGGAAGCCCTGGGGCTGCTAAGAGTGTGGAAGGGGAAATAAAGAAGAAAAATCTAACATTGTTTAAACTGTCAGTTGATTTCTACAAACTTGGCTCTGTGTGATGTTACTAACACCAGGAGTACAAGGTGAGATTTTCTTCTTCCTGGACAAGGTGAGACTTGTTCCAATTGTACCTACAATTTCACACACAGATAATGAGACAATCAATTTGTGACCTCTAGAATATCTTTATGTATGTGCTGCGTTCTCTTTTGCTTTTTTCCCACAAGACATTTTCATGTTAATTCATGTCAGTGAGGAACACTTTGAACCAGAGCTACCTACAGCTCTGTGCTTTCTCTTTGGCAAGCTAGAGTAAACGTTTCAGTGCTAGTGGGCTCCAAATTTAGTGAATTAACTAGCATAATTCTTATTTTTTTCCATTTTCTTAGAGTTTAATTACATCTAATTGTACATTTTGAGAAAATACTCATAATCACATCATTGTGACATGTAATTACCTAATTGTGATGTATAATTAAGTAAATAGCACAAGAAACTGTGCAGAACTTTAATAAATTGGTTTAAAAGAAGTTAATCCTTTCTGCAGCTGGCAGAAGGTATTTTCACCTCTAATAATCATAATGAATTTAACATTTTCTATCCTCATTAGTGGGCATTCTGCAGGCATGTCCAGAATATGCACATTCAAGCAAAACACCAGATGATGACATTTGTGACTTTTCCTATGTATTTACTATGTGCAAAAGCAAACATCTTTATGTAGAGTTCAATGACGAGTTGCTGTGGAGAATGTAATGCCAGGAGAACACATGCAACAGTATATATCAAACAGCAAATACTAAAACACACAAGCCCCTTTCACATTATATAGAATTTAACTTTCTGGATAGTCAAGCAACACAGGACTAAAAACAAGGGAAAAAATAAGATAAATGACTGATGAAATTTAAGACAGATTCTTAAGACACAAAAAGACTTTTCACATGATACTTGTTTGTATTTTTCCTCTCTGGCATACAACCCAGTCATGTCATGTATGCTAGGTTAGGGGCTGGCAATCTGAAGATGATCTGCAGGACATTTCTGTGAAAGGCTGGCCCAAATCCCTTAGAAAATTAGCAGTGCTATCAAGGATAGGAATATAGGAATGGTTTCTAAACAGGGTTTTCTATATATAGCAAATTAGTAAAGATCACATAAAAAACACCTTTCAGTAACTCCTTTCCATATTGCTCTATTACTATTACCAGTGACTTCTAGGAAGAGCTAATTCCAGACTTTGGGAGGTTTATACTCCTGAAGGCAACAAAATCCCAAATTGCCCAGAAATAAATTGAATTCACATGTTTAGGAGCTACTGTCTCTAAAACTTGTTTCATTTATGTCTCATTTAGGAGGTAGTTTTGTAAGATCAACTTGTGTTGAACATGAAAGAAGTGATTTAGAAGACTGCTCTAAACAAGGTAGATGTACACACAACATTTGACAGAGGAAATATGTGACCGAGCAACATTTGACAAATTCAAAGCACTTTTCAAGGCATAAAAAACAGGGTTTGTTTCTCCCTACATTACAAAAATGAACAAGTGAAAAAAAACCTCAATTAAAAAAAAATAATTTGACAGAAGGTATTTGGCTTAAAGAGGAAAATCTGCATGTGCCATGCATACTCTGCAGATATTTTAACACAAACTGACACCCTCACGACAGAGCACGTAATGTAAGTTGTTGGCAAACTGTCTGAACCCCAGAATGAAGAAAGAAAGAAAAGAATCCATGGTGACAGTAAGAATGTTACAACCAACCAAAACACGGGCTAAAACTTGTATTTGCTTTTGCAGTTTCCAGTTATCAAAACTTGACACCTTCTCTGTCACATCAGTATCCCAGAAACAAAAAAAAATTAGCACTTCAAACACCTCCACCCACACCATCAAGCACAACTTCTATCCACAACAACACTTTATCAAATATCTTTTTCACAGAATCACAAAATGTTAGGGGTTGGAAGGGACTTCTGCAGACCATCTAAGTCCAACTCCCATCCCCCCCACCCCCCCCCC